>OX421501.1:15423539-15846039 GCA_949126835.1 Anisus vortex
TCTTGCATTCTATCAACATGATCTTTAAATTTATATCGTAAAAATTCAATTTCATTCTGGACTAATTTCATCTTTTGTGGTAAAATAGTTAGATTATGTTCAGCTAGTATTGCTAACAGTTCTTTTACAACTTTCAAATGTTGTTCCCAAGTCTCAGTGAATATACAAATATCATCTACATAATGAACAATATTGGGATGTCTAGGTATTATTTTGCGCATCATTTTAGTAAATGTCGCAGTACTATTAATCAATCCAAAAGGCATTACATTCCATTCATATAATCCTTGATCTGTAATCTGTCTGGCCATTTAGTCGATAGGCACACTACACTCATGATATAAGCGTCCTTATACCGCGTCCGGGGGAAGGGACCTTTTAGGTCTACTGACATCCGTTTAATGGGAATATCCCCTACTGGGATCTCACCTAACGGTACAGGTGGAGTGAGGCGTTTTTTTGTCATGACTTGGCCCTGGTGACCCAAAGATACAAATCCTTTGCTGTCACCCGACATACCGGGCCAGTAATAGTCATGTTTCACTTTTTGAACAGTCGACGTCTGTTCTTGGTGGGCTCCCATATAAGAGTCATGGGCTATTTCTATTACCTGGGGCTTTTCATCTTGATCAGCGCAAGGATGTCTATAGAGAAGGTTTGCTTTAAAAAAAACATAAGCTGTTCTAGAATCGCGCAAGTTTGTTTGGTTTTTTTCTCTAGCTGAATTTAGGGAAGGGTCTTCCTGCTAAACTTTAATAAAATCTTGATGAGAGGGCAGAGGCACTACTGTGGAGTCCACTGTCTCGGGGCGGGCTCGGGTGACAACTAAGGCCACGATCATTGGGGTCTGTGGGATAGCTAGAAAAACGTACTTGCATCCCAAAATAACATCATAAACTAGGTCTTTCATGACCGCTGCATTTATTGTGCCACGCACAAAGGGAGAGTTTATGTGAATACGCGCAATGGGAAGATTCTGGACGGGTGCAGAGAGGGATGGCCCTCGAAGGTTTACAAACTGACCCGTAAGATCGCCGGGTCTTATCCGCGAAGCGGAAACAATGGAGTCGTATTGACAACCACTGTCAAAGTGACAAGTTGCTGGTTCCCCATTCAGTTCAACCGTGTCTGTTTCTTTGGGGCCATTGTGGCTCCCAGTGGTAGGCGAGGTTTTCGATTCATCAATCAAAGTCACCTGAGTTTCTGACTCATTAGTGCAAGTAGCTAAGGTTCCCAAATTATAAATGGGTGTCATTAGATTTTCCGGCTCCTCAGAGTCGGTGTGGACTACAACGGAGGACACGCGGGCCTGTGTGGGGCGGTCTCTCCTCCGATCACTCGGAAAAGGGTTTGAGTGCTCTAGGCGAATGCTCCCTCCATTTGTTTGATGGTAGGGACGTAGCGTTTGCTGTTTTTCTTGCTGGGGCGGATGGCGATGTGAGTTTTTCTTATCTATAGGCCCGTTGGGGCGCCCTGCCTGGGGTTTATCAAGGCGTGGGCGTGGGGGTGGGTTGTCAGATTTTCCTCTTGGTGAGCAGTGGCGTAGCGATCCGCTAACTCTACCAATTTGTTAAAGGTACCCACCTTACGTTCGTCCAGGAACACTTTCATTTTATAAGACATATTATGTCTCATTTGTTCTGTTAGGACTAGCTCGGCTAATCCTTGAAATGATTTTTCATGCGATGCGAGTTCTACCCATTTAATTAAATATGAATTTAGCCTGTCTTCAAACTGAACATACGTCTCTCCTTCTTTTATTTGTGATTCTCTAAATTTCCTATTGTATGATCTAGCCGTCAATTCGTACTTTATCAGTAGCGCATTTTTCAATGTTTCATAACTGTCCTTGTCATTAGAAGGAAGTTTGTTGTAAACCTCATAAGCTTGGCCTCTTAGAGACTGAACTAAATGTCTAACCCATAGTTCTTTGTGGACATTATGGTTTACAGCTAAATGTTCATACCTATTAAGGTAGACGTCAATGGTCTCTAATGACGGGTCAAAAATGTCAGGCGTGAAAGAGTAGTATTTGGGGGTAAATGAGTCATTAGAGTGCTCTGTTGAAGTTTGAGAGGAAGGGGAATTCGTAGTGCACATACCGGGGGCCGCTTATTCTGCCTGTCTTAACTGTATTACTTTCTAAGCCTCAATTTGGGCCAACCTAATTTGCATTTCTTTTTCTGATTCAATTTTTAACTTTTTTTTTTCTGATTCAATTTTTAACTTTTTTTTTCTGATTCAATTTTTAACTTTTCTTTTTCTGATTCAATTTTTAACTTTTCTGCCTCCCTAAACTCAGCGACCTGTTGCTTAATATATTCTAACATCTCATTACCAGTGAGGTTAGCGGCCTCAGCTTCTTCTCTAGCAACACGTTTAATGCTTACAATATCGGCCATGATATTCTAACTTCTAAATTATGCTAAATTGCCAATGATATAACAAAAGTAAAAGGATCACTTACCCTTCAGCCTTCCTAATTTGAATTACAGAAATCCATATCACTAACACACACACACACTTATACACTATTCACTAATGTCCATAGAATGTTAGAATATTTTTAATTCTGTTTTGTGGACTTCGGTAACTATTAGCTGTGTTGTCTCACAGAGGCGTTGAAGCTGATCTACGGTGTCAGGTGGATAAACATGTGGCAAAGGGTTGTCTACAGGGTTGTCTGGTTGGCAGTTGACACTCTTCAGATAACAAGCAATGTTCAATGAAATGTGCAGGGTAGGTCTAGTTGACTTTCTTCAGGAGACAGGCAGTGTTTTGTGTAGGGGTTGATACAGGTTGTCACCGGGTTGTCAGGACAGTGGCTTTTCTGTTAGAGGTGAATAAGAGCCCCCAGCAAAAATACAATCAAGCTGGACCGCTTCAAATGGTGCCCAGATTCGAATCACCGGACGAGACCTCAATTATGTAACCCGGTAGTTGTGGATTCGACTCGGTTACACGTGTGGTGGAGGTTTCAACTCACACCCTTGGCTTCGTTGGTCTGGAGGTATCTTTTGAAGTCGGATGGCAGCCTCTACTATACTTTTGCAAATTTATATTTGACACCTTTCCTTAGACGTGGCTTCGTAAACGTCTAAGTCTAACAAACAATGTAACGTTCTAACCAAACAGTAACCAACGCTGTTGTCTTATGATAGAAAACTGTATGACTTTATTCAATGGTAGCGGAAAATGGCTAGCAATAATAATACAATGATGAAAGTAAACTATTAACAGATGCAGGCAATTCATCAACAAAATGCAAAACTTCGTGACTAAACTGGCATATAAAATGGTGGATCAAGCAATCTGGGTAGAACAATATTTACAATAGATCTGACTTCTAACAAAAATGAAAGTGTGTCTTCTTATGAGACTAGCGCTAGGACTAAATTTACAGCGAACAGTTTCAACTTATATAGCGGGCATGAAGAGGGGGAGTGTAAACTATACCAATGGTTTGACACATGGTACTAAATTTTGAGATCAACAGAGGGATCTCCCTGGCCTTAGAAAGTCGCCCAATTATGGGCCATTTGCAGAAGGCCAGAGCTATGCATAAAAATGTCAATGTCCACCGTTGGCGATCAGAAAAATGATATCAACTGGAATTACATTTCCTGAAACACTGACAAGATAAGGTAGGAAATATATGGTCACCCAGGAAGGTGGAAAAAGGGGGGGGGAGAGGGCGCGATATTCACGAGACTATGTGACCCTTAATTGCAACCTGGACAATGGTCGTTAAATTCGTACGCCATTCAAAGTTGGAGGGAGATGATTCCTATCTTAACAGGTAAGGGCGGATAACCACGTCGCGGGTGGAAAAGGTGACACGGGAAGGTGGGGGGAGGGAAAGGGCGGTATAGTATTATTTTTCTTGGCCGGGAAACCTCGCTATGTGGGCCAACAATAATATAATAATATTTACAAACAACATTTATATTTCTAAACTTCTCTCTCTCTCTCTCTCTCTCTCTCTCTCTCTATCTCTCTCTCTCTCTTACGCTTAATCAAATAATGTACATATATTCCTAATCCGTACATGGTTGTGATGCTAATACATTCGTTATAATCATTGGCAGTTATAAAATTCGGCCTATCTGACGACCGATTCGTTTCCATTCGTCACACCATTCTTTATTACTATTTGTTGGTGTTGGTGAAAAAAACAATACTAGATCCTTAGGTTCCAAGGTTCTCAAATACCTTTTTTATTTCTCTTTGCTTTTGTCCTGACATGTCTAAATTTTCATTAGCTATTTTATTTACATGACCAAGTTGAGATTTTAAATCTTCAATATACTCTTCTGTATAATAATCAATATCATCATTATCAAGTATTGTATTTTTTAAATTGTCCAAAGGACTATTGGCTTTTCTTCCAAACATTAATTCGAATGGTGAATAATTAGTTGTCTGGTGTTTAGCATTACGATATGCGAACAAAAGCATAAGTAAATAAACATCCCATTCCTTAGGTTTATCTATACAGCATGTTTGTATCATTAGTTTAATTGTCTGGTTTAATCTCTCCACACATCCATTGGATTGTGGATGATATCGAGTGGAAAATATCTGGGTTATTTCTAGCAATTCATGGAATGCTTTAGTTAAATTAGAAACAAACTGTGTTCCATTGTAACTTAATATGTCCCTAGTGTTATGGACGTCTCTATGATGACTATTATTACGACTCGTTAAATCGGATTCAATGAATATAGTTGTATCTTTATTAGAAGTCTCTAGATTCTGCTAATCTGTAGCCCAAGCTAGGGGTTCCTTGACTGACAGGTCTATGCAGTAATGTAGTTATATTCGTGATAATTATCTTCAACACCTTTATCAACAATGATAGATCAAACAACTCCAGTTGTTGAATAAACAATATTATTTAAATTGTAGACTCAATATAAACGATCAATAAATGCATCAACTGATGGTAACATAAGTATTTCAAAATAAATGGCATATAATGTACAAGTATTAATATAGCGACTTCACTCTACAAACTTTCCAACTGAACTAACTTTAAGGAGGTGGGGACTTTACAAAGAAAACTATCATCGAAGATTCTACAGGGTCTTAAACGCATTTTAACCTCTTTCTCTATAAAATCCAGAATTATCCTCCAATTTCCACGGGGTTGGACGAATTATTTTATTTAAACTGCCCTCAGGGCACAAAGGTAAAACCTTGGTCGCCTTGGACTCTGATACGCACTTGTTAAGAGGTCAATGCCTTACTACGTCATTCATTTATGACCGATATTCGTAACACGACCACCCTTCAAAAGTTTTATAATTATTTCTTTTACATTTTAACAATACTAAAAATATTAATTTTAAGGGATAATTATAAAAGAAAATATTCCGGGGAAAATAATACAGGTCAATTGACTATTCCAATAATTCAATCGAACTGATAACAATAACATATAATATATGCAATATAAGTTAATCTTATCAAAATGGCTTAACTACAGTCATTCAATCATTCAATTTTAATTCAAAAAAACGGACAATTAAATTGTTTATCTAAATCTTGTATACAAGACAAATGCATAGGGATAAATATTATACAATTTAATAATTTCCATTCCATTAACATTCCACGTTAATAAAAACTCTCTCGTCCATTTAATTATAAACTAATATCTTTTACAATTTGTAATTATACAACAAGAAAAAAATCACTTAATGTCTATTCAGACACGACTTATTTTTCATAAGGAGAAAAAAACTTGCTCGCTGATGAACCAATACTCTAGGCTTGACCTAATTACTTTACAACAAAAATTTATTGCTTGTTTAGACAGTATTTTTTTCCATGCTTGTAGGCTTGAACAACATTTTACACTGTCTGTGTCAAAACCCAAAATGTAAGTCAATTCTGCACTTCTCTCTCTCTCTTTTTTTTTCTCTCTCATTCCCTAAATGTTTAGATCGCTATGCAAATTTTTACCCTATCACCGCTTTAGGTCAGAAATTGCTACGCGACCAAAACGTTATCTTGACTAAATGAGCATTATTTAACCACTATTATCTCAAAATTACATTCATTTATGTTATTCTAAGAAAATTAATCATAGTATGTTCCAGAATTAAAATAGTTTATAGACAATTTCATTAAAAATATTTCAATTTCTCATTTTACCATGACCTTTCTACGTCATAGGTTTGTTTAGAATAGTTCACAGCAGTTTTAAATTGAAACATTCTATCTTTCATGCAGACATGGATTTACTTGAAACAAATTTGGTTAATTTATTTAATTAACTATCAATCAAAGCAGATTATATTATCTTTATACAATCTTAGTACTAAACAGTAAGTACTTATTTTCTTTAGATTACATTAAAGACATTTCAAATACAATATTATTGAGTACAAAAGATTAAAGAGCATACTATTAATTTTTTTCAGACAGAAATCAATTTAACAATTTTTACAAAACAATTGCTGGTCTGAATGGTTCCATATCCGAGCTTTTCAGTTTGTACGGTGGAATCCATTGCTCTTTTCCATTCCATAAAGGTTTTATTCATAGGTTCTAGGTTCTCCTGTTCCTCACAGTGTTCAGGTCTACCCAATCTTTTGATTGTCAATACAATTCATTCAATCTATTTTAACTAATAAAAAAAAAATAGATTAGTTTTACAATCTTGACATGAAATCCTTAATTAATAATACATTTGTTAAACATTGGTATGTCAACATTATAAATTCTCAACCATGAAATTCTCAACCATTCTGGTTTACAGTGTCAAGTCAGTGGCACATCCTAAATTTATACAAAACAAGGATAACAAAGTTTACATTAGTTTCACTTCTGGTCTGCTTTTCATGTAACAGTATCCTAAAAGTGAAAAATCATATATAATACAATTCTTGGAATTCTTTTTAGTCATAGTTCTGTCTTGCAGCAACTATTTTTACCCTACATTATCATACATTCAATGATAATATTACAAATGAATAAATTCACATAGAAGAAATTTGCATACTGACTCAGTGCAATTATTTCAACTACAGTACATGATAAAATGAATTTCCATAGTACAATCATTGAGAGGAAGGGGAATTCGTAGTGCACATACCGGGGGCCGCTTATTCTGCCTGTCTTAACTGTATTACTTTCTAAGCCTCAATTTGGGCCAACCTAATTTGCATTTCTTTTTCTGATTCAATTTTTAACTTTTTTTTTTCTGATTCAATTTTTAACTTTTTTTTTCTGATTCAATTTTTAACTTTTCTTTTTCTGATTCAATTTTTAACTTTTCTGCCTCCCTAAACTCAGCGACCTGTTGCTTAATATATTCTAACATCTCATTACCAGTGAGGTTAGCGGCCTCAGCTTCTTCTCTAGCAACACGTTTAATGCTTACAATATCGGCCATGATATTCTAACTTCTAAATTATGCTAAATTGCCAATGATATAACAAAAGTAAAAGGATCACTTACCCTTCAGCCTTCCTAATTTGAATTACAGAAATCCATATCACTAACACACACACACACTTATACACTATTCACTAATGTCAATAGAATGTTAGAATATTTTTAATTCTGTTTTGTGGACTTCGGTAACTATTAGCTGTGTTGTCTCACAGAGGCGTTGAAGCTGATCTACGGTGTCAGGTGGATAAACATGTGGCAAAGGGTTGTCTACAGGGTTGTCTGGTTGGCAGTTGACACTCTTCAGATAACAAGCAATGTTCAATGAAATGTGCAGGGTAGGTCTAGTTGACTTTCTTCAGGAGACAGGCAGTGTTTTGTGTAGGGGTTGATACAGGTTGTCACCGGGTTGTCAGGACCGTGGCTTTTCTGTTAGAGGTGAATAAGAGCCCCCAGCAAAAATACAATCAAGCTGGACCGCTTCAAATGGTGCCCAGATTCGAATCACCGGACGAGACCTCAATTATGTAACCCGGTAGTTGTGGATTCGACTCGGTTACACGTGTGGTGGAGGTTTCAACTCACACCCTTGGCTTCGTTGGTCTGGAGGTATCTTTTGAAGTCGGATGGCAGCCTCTACTATACTTTTGCAAATTTATATTTGACACCTTTCCTTAGACGTGGCTTCGTAAACGTCTAAGTCTAACAAACAATGTAACGTTCTAACCAAACAGTAACCAACGCTGTTGTCTTATGATAGAAAACTGTATGACTTTATTCAATGGTAGCGGAAAATGGCTAGCAATAATAATACAATGATGAAAGTAAACTATTAACAGATGCAGGCAATTCATCAACAAAATGCAAAACTTCGTGACTAAACTGGCATATAAAATGGTGGATCAAGCAATCTGGGTAGAACAATATTTACAATAGATCTGACTTCTAACAAAAATGAAAGTGTGTCTTCTTATGAGACTAGCGCTAGGACTAAATTTACAGCGAACAGTTTCAACTTATATAGCGGGCATGAAGAGGGGGAGTGTAAACTATACCAATGGTTTGACACATGGTACTAAATTTTGAGATCAACAGAGGGATCTCCCTGGCCTTAGAAAGTCGCCCAATTATGGGCCATTTGCAGAAGGCCAGAGCTATGCATAAAAATGTCAATGTCCACCGTTGGCGATCAGAAAAATGATATCAACTGGAATTACATTTCCTGAAACACTGACAAGATAAGGTAGGAAATATATGGTCACCCAGGAAGGTGGAAAAAGGGGGGGGGGAGAGGGCGCGATATTCACGAGACTATGTGACCCTTAATTGCAACCTGGACAATGGTCGTTAAATTCGTACGCCATTCAAAGTTGGAGGGAGATGATTCCTATCTTAACAGGTAAGGGCGGATAACCACGTCGCGGGTGGAAAAGGTGACACGGGAAGGTGGGGGGAGGGAAAGGGCGGTATAGTATTATTTTTCTTGGCCGGGAAACCTCGCTATGTGGGCCAACAATAATATAATAATATTTACAAACAACATTTATATTTCTAAACTTCTCTCTCTCTCTCTCTCTCTCTCTCTATCTCTCTCTCTCTCTCTTACGCTTAATCAAAATAATGTACATATATTCCTAATCCGTACATGGTTGTGATGCTAATACATTCGTTATAATCATTGGCAGTTATAAAATTCGGCCTATCTGACGACCGATTCGTTTCCATTCGTCACACCATTCTTTATTACTATTTGTTGGTGTTGGTGAAAAAAACAATACTAGATCATTAGGTTCCAAGGTTCTCAAATACCTATGTTCGTTTTTTATTTCTCTTTGCTTTTGTCCTGACATGTCTAAATTTTCATTAGCTATTTTATTTACATGACCAAGTTGAGATTTTAAATCTTCAATATACTCTTCTGTATTATAATCAATATCATCATTATCAAGTATTGTATTTTTTAAATTGTCCAAAGGACTATTGGCTTTTCTTCCAAACATTAATTCGAATGGTGAATAATTAGTTGTCTGGTGTTTAGCATTACGATATGCGAACAAAAGCATAAGTAAATAAACATCCCATTCCTTAGGTTTATCTATACAGCATGTTTGTATCATTAGTTTAATTGTCTGGTTAAATCTCTCCACACATCCATTGGATTGTGGATGATATCGAGTGGAAAATATCTGGGTTATTTCTAGCAATTCATGGAATGCTTTAGTTAAATTAGAAACAAACTGTGTTCCATTGTAACTTAATATGTCCCTAGTGTTATGGACGTCTCTATGATGACTATTATTACGACTCGTTAAATCGGATTCAATGAATATAGTTGTATCTTTATTAGAAGTCTCTAGATTCTGCTAATCTGTAGCCCAAGCTAGGGGTTCATTGACTGACAGGTCTATGCAGTAATGTAGTTATATTCGTGATAATTATCTTCAACACCTTTCTCAACAATGATAGATCAAACAACTCCAGTTGTTGAATAAACAATTTTATTTAAATTGTAGACTCAATATAAACGATCAATAAATGCATCAACTGATGGTAACATAAGTATTTCAAAATAAATGGCATATAATGTACAAGTATTAATATAGCGACTTCACTCTACAAACGTTCCAACTGAACTAACTTTAAGGAGGTGGGGACTTTACAAAGAAAACTATCATCGAAGATTCTGCAGGGTCTTAATACGCATTTTAACCTCTTTCTCTATAAAATCCAGAATTATCCTCCAATTTCCACGGGGTTGGACGAATTATTTTATTTAAACTGCCCTCAGGGCACAAATGTCAAACCTTGGACGCCTTGGACTCTGATACGCACTTGTTAAGAGGTCAATGCCTTACTACGTCATTCATTTATGACCGATATTCGTAACACGACCACCCTTCAAAAGTTTTATAATTATTTCTTTTACATTTTAACAATACTAAAAATGTTAATTTTAAGGGATAATTATAAAAGAAAATATTCCGGGGAAAATAATACAGGTCAATTGACTATTCCAATAATTCAATCGAACTGATAACAATAACATATAATTTATGCAATATAAGTTAATCTTATCAAAATGGCTTAACTACAGTCATTCAATCATTCAATTTTAATTCAAAAAAATGGACAATTAAATTGTTTATCTAAATCTTGTATACAAGACAAATGCATAGGGATAAATATTATACAATTTAATAATTTCCATTCCATTAACATTCCACGTTAATAAAAACTCTCTCGTCCATTTAATTATAAACTAATATCTTTTACAATTTGTAATTATACAACAAGAAAAAAATCACTTAATGTCTATTCAGACACGACTTATTTTTCATAAGGAGAAAAAAACTTGCTCGCTGATAAACCAATACTCTAGGCTTGACCTAATTACTTTACAACAAAAATTTATTGCTTGTTTAGACAGTATTTTTTTCCATGCTTGTAGGCTTGAACAACATTTTACACTGTCTGTGTCAAAACCCAAAATGTAGGTCAATTCTGCACTTCTCTCTCTCTCTTTTTTTTTCTCTCTCATTCCCTAAATGTTTACATCGCTATGCAAATTTTTACCCTATCACCGCTTTAGGTCAGAAATTGCTACGCGACCAAAACGTTATCTTGACTAAATGAGCATTATTTAACCACTATTATCTCAAAATTACATTCATTTATGTTATTCTAAGAAAATTAATCATAGTATGTTCCAGAATTAAAATAGTTTATAGACAATTTCATTAAAAATATTTCAATTTCTCATTTTACCATGACCTTTCTACGTCATAGGTTTGTTTAGAATAGTTCACAGCAGTTTTAAATTGAAACATTCTATCTTTCATGCAGACATGGATTTACTTGAAACAAATTTGGTTAATTTATTTAATTAACTATCAATCAAAGCAGATTATATTATCTTTATACAATCTTAGTACTAAACAGTAAGTACTTATTTTCTTTAGATTACATTAAAGACATTTCAAATACAATATTATTGAGTACAAAAGATTAAAGAGCATACTATTAATTTTTTTCAGACAGAAATCAATTTAACAATTTTTACAAAACAATTGCTGGTCTGAATGGTTCCATATCCGAGCTTTTCAGTTTGTACGGTGGAATCCATTGCTCTTTTCCATTCCATAAAGGTTTTATTCATAGGTTCTAGGTTCTCCTGTTCCTCACAGTGTTCAGGTCTACCCAATCTTTTGATTGTCAATACAATTCATTCAATCTATTTTAACTAATACAAAAAAAATAGATTAGTTTTACAATCTTGACATGAAATCCTTAATTAATAATACATTTGTTGAATATTGGTATGTCAACATTATAAATTCTCAACCATGAAATTCTCAACCATTCTGGTTTACAGTGTCAAGTCAGTGGCACATCCTAAATTTATACAAAACAAGGATAACAAAGTTTACATTAGTTTCACTTCTGGTCTGCTTTTCATGTAACAGTATCCTAAAAGTGAAAAATCATATATAATACAATTCTTGGAATTCTTTTTAGTCATAGTTCTGTCTTGCAGCAACTATTTTTACCCTACTTTATCATACATTCAATGATAATATTACAAATGAATAAATTCACATAGAAGAAATTTGCATACTGACTCAGTGCAATTATTTCAACTACAGTACATGATAAAATGAATTTCCATAGTACAATCATAAACATTTCTCAATACTTTAGTGATAGAAAAATTCTCTTTTCTCAAAACCATTTACATCTTTTTCAATCAAATTATCCCCTCTGCCAAATGTTCCAATTATCATTTCCAGAGATTCTCAAACATATCTTATAATCAGTCCACATTTATAATGTCCTCTGATTTAGAAACCAATTCTGCGGATAAAACTGATCTTTTTCTCTTATAGCAATTATTTTAATGCTCAATCTAACAAGTTTGTTTAGAAATATCACACTATAATGATATTTACTCTAACAATACTTTTACTCAGTCCTTTTTCATCACAAGTAAGGGATTTAGTTTTACAATAGTAAGTTTGGTAACTAACTATCAGTGAATTTGTCATTCAATTCATCCTGAACTCCAGGCATGAATTTTACAAATAAGAGTAACAATGTTAACAACATCAAGCTTATTCCAATTGTTTTCAGAAGGTAAGGCTTTATCATTTTCAAATGATATAATATTTTTGCCTTTCTTTCATCACACAACAATGGCATCTGCATGTGAGCAGTGTACAATTTTTTTCTAACAAACACAGTTATGTCAGACAAAAATTTTATGTACTTATCTAGGTACTTGATCAGCCCAAGGAGATCCAATTCGGTCTGCCATGCTTCTTGAAGTAGTTTGAGTGGTCCTCGGACAGTGGGTCCAAAGATTGGTCCATAGGCTCCTCGACTTTCCGGATAGGATTCAGTTGACATCTCCTTCTCCAGGCATAAGTTCGTTAGGACTGGATTGAAGAGTTCCAAGGTGAAGTTGGTCCCTCGATCTGTCGGTATGGATTGTGGTAACCCATAGCTTTTCATAGTTTCGGTCCAGCTCTCAGCACTCGTTTCTTCAGTGATGCTCCTCCAATCTTCATCTGTACCGGCAACTGCATGTTTGCATTGTTGTTTGTTCATGCTGTGGTCTATCTGTTCATAGACATCATTAGTAGTAGGATTTTCTTTCTCGTCGACAGCTTTCTCATGTAGCTGTAGCAACTCTGGGTCTACTTTCTGTTCAGCAATCAATTCATTTTGTGATGACTTCTTTGATTGATCATTTCCTTTCGGACAATCTTCAATCATGGAGAAAATAGTAGTATCAAGTTCCACTTCTTCTTCCTCTTTCTTCTCTCGTGGGAGAATTTCTTCTTTCTTTTTCTTTTCTTGTGAGAGAATTTCTTCTTTCTTTTTCTGTGGTGTCATACCCTTTATGACATCACCTACAGGATAAAGTTCTTTTTCTTTTCCTGTCTCCACAATAGGACTAGGGTCTGGATTTTCCTTTACAATCAGTTCAGGTCTCACCCTCCCTTTCGCCAAATCATTTGCTAGGATAACGGATATGCCCTCAACAGGAAGTTTTGATATTACTCCAACTGTCACATATCCTGTCACCAAGCCAGATGCGAGGTATATCCTATGTAGAGGTATTTCTTCTTTCCATTCAAAACCTCTCAATAGGACAGTCTGTCCTGTCAATGTATTATCATTCAATGGTAATACATCTTTAAGCAGCAGGGTTAATGATGCTCCTGTGTCTCGTAATATGTTTACGGACTTCAGTGGTCCTTCCTTTTGTAAGGCCACACAACCTTCACTAATGAACGGTTGAAAACTGCACAGGGTCTCTGTGTCAATTTTATTCTTCCCTTGACCATGACTTTCGGGTGTTTTTTCATCTTTCGATGACTTCAGACTCTTTTCCGAGTCAAAAATACTTTGGTCTACTTTTTCGTCTCTGTGGACCTGGACAATTAACCCAATAGTAGCCATTCTGTATTTATAATCAGGATATTTATCCTCATTGTCTTCAGTTGTAGATTTCTCTACCTTCTGACTTTTGCTCTCAGGCAAATCCACCCTCAGTGTTTCTGGTTTAGAAGAATCTTTCTTCGAATTCAGTTCGTTTGTATTTTCGCTTTCTTGTACATTCTGTATTGGTGCATGTCTGACGCACATTACCACTTTATTAGGTCTTTTGTCGCTTCTTATACTCCAACAGTCTTCAATGCTATGTCCTACTCTTTTACAAAAAGTACATTGGACGTTTTTGTTGACAGGTTTCTTATTAACATCATTTTGTTTCACAAAATGCTCTTTTTCACGATGTTTTTGTGGTGTGTTTTCTGCTGGCCGTTGTGACCTAGTAAAATTCTTTTCACAAGCTGTTATATGACACAGTGTGTATTGCTCCGCTAAATCAGCAGCCTTATGTGGGTCAGTGATGTCACGCTCGGATAAATACATTTTTACATCCGGCCTCACTTTGTTAATAAAATCTTCTAAAAGAATGATATCTTTCATTTCTTTTAATGTGGAGATATTTCTGGATTTTATCCACTGATCCATTAACTTTTCTTCTGCTCGAAGGAAGTCTAAGTGTGTTTGGTAAGGGGTCATTGTGTACTGACGGAACCTTTTCCGATAACTTTCCGGTATTTGGTTATAGGCTTTAAGTACAGTGTCTTTAATGACTTCAAAATCATTTAATTGTTCCTGTTTTAACAATAGAACACAATCTCTTGCCCTTCCCTGAATAAAAGCTGTTCTGACTAATATTCCCCATTTATCTTCTGGGAACTTAAAATCTCTGCAAGAAATTTCAAAGGTCTGGAAGAAATTAGCTATTTCACTTTCTTTATCAATGTAGGTAGGGACTAGCTTTTTCCATCTGGCCATCTCTACATCATTATGAGATTCTTTTTTAGTAGCTCCTATCTTCGCCAGTTCTATTCTTTCCTGACTTTCTGTTTCTCTTTGACTTTTCTTATCTTCCATCTCAAGACGTTTTTCTTTTATTTCCATCCGTTTCATTTCTAGTTGAAATCGGAACTGTTCGGACATAGTCTGACCTTCAACTTGATATCCCTCCGCGCTTGATTCTACTTTCAACTTGCCACTCGCAATCAAGTTCTCTTTTATTTGCTGTTTCAACACAGTCCTCGATGGTGTAATCTCAGTAACTTCTATCTTCAAGATCTCAGCGATCTCTTTTAACTTCTTTATTGATAAAGTTTTCAGAACTTCTTCTTCTGGATTTTCAATAAATTCCATTCTTTAGTTAAGGGATTTTTAAAGTAGTAAATTTTTCCAACTTACGTTTTTCCAATCTGAAGAATGAATTCAGCGTTATTAGGCTTGCTCAGCAGGTCACTGCTCCAACACACAACACAACTTGAATATATGCTTCACTATACAACTATCCCGGACGAGCCCCCAAATTGTTATGGACGTCTCTATGATGACTATTATTACGACTCGTTAAATCGGATTCAATGAATATAGTTGTATCTTTATTAGAAGTCTCTAGATTCTGCTAATCTGTAGCCCAAGCTAGGGGTTCCTTGACTGACAGGTCTATGCAGTAATGTAGTTATATTCGTGATAATTATCTTCAACACCTTTCTCAACAATGATAGATCAAACAACTCCAGTTGTTGAATAAACAATTTTATTTAAATTGTAGACTCAATATAAACGATCAATAAATGCATCAACTGATGGTAACATAAGTATTTCAAAATAAATGGCATATAATGTACAAGTATTAATATAGCGACTTCACTCTACAAACTTTCCAACTGAACTAACTTTAAGGAGGTGGGGACTTTACAAAGAAAACTATCATCGAAGATTCTACAGGGTCTTAATACGCATTTTAACCTCTTTCTCTATAAAATCCAGAATTATCCTCCAATTTCCACGGGGTTGGACGAATTATTTTATTTAAACTGCCCTCAGGGCACAAAGGTAAAACCTTGGTCGCCTTGGACTCTGATACGCACTTGTTAAGAGGTCAATGCCTTACTACGTCATTCATTTATGACCGATATTCGTAACACGACCACCCTTCAAAAGTTTTATAATTATTTCTTTTACATTTTAACAATACTAAAAATGTTAATTTTAAGGGATAATTATAAAAGAAAATATTCCGGGGAAAATAATACAGGTCAATTGACTATTCCAATAATTCAATCGAACTGATAACAATAACATATAATATATGCAATATAAGTTAATCTTATCAAAATGGCTTAACTACAGTCATTCAATCATTCAATTTTAATTCAAAAAAATGGACAATTAAATTGTTTATCTAAATCTTGTATACAAGACAAATGCATAGGGATAAATATTATACAATTTAATAATTTCCATTCCATTAACATTCCACGTTAATAAAAACTCTCTCGTCCATTTAATTATAAACTAATATCTTTTACAATTTGTAATTATACAACAAGAAAAAAATCACTTAATGTCTATTCAGACACGACTTATTTTTCATAAGGAGAAAAAAACTTGCTCGCTGATGAACCAATACTCTAGGCTTGACCTAATTACTTTACAACAAAAATTTATTGCTTGTTTAGACAGTATTTTTTTCCATGCTTGTAGGCTTGAACAACATTTTACACTGTCTGTGTCAAAACCCAAAATGTAGGTCAATTCTGCACTTCTCTCTCTCTCTTTTTTTTTCTCTCTCATTCCCTAAATGTTTACATCGCTATGCAAATTTTTACCCTATCACCGCTTTAGGTCAGAAATTGCTACGCGACCAAAACGTTATCTTGACTAAATGAGCATTATTTAACCACTATTATCTCAAAATTACATTCATTTATGTTATTCTAAGAAAATTAATCATAGTATGTTCCAGAATTAAAATAGTTTATAGACAATTTCATTAAAAATATTTCAATTTCTCATTTTACCATGACCTTTCTACGTCATAGGTTTGTTTAGAATAGTTCACAGCAGTTTTAAATTGAAACATTCTATCTTTCATGCAGACATGGATTTACTTGAAACAAATTTGGTTAATTTATTTAATTAACTATCAATCAAAGCAGATTATATTATCTTTATACAATCTTAGTACTAAACAGTAAGTACTTATTTTCTTTAGATCACATTAAAGACATTTCAAATACAATATTATTGAGTACAAAAGATTAAAGAGCATACTATTAATTTTTTTCAGACAGAAATCAATTTAACAATTTTTACAAAACAATTGCTGGTCTGAATGGTTCCATATCCGAGCTTTTCAGTTTGTACGGTGGAATCCATTGCTCTTTTCCATTCCATAAAGGTTTTATTCATAGGTTCTAGGTTCTCCTGTTCCTCACAGTGTTCAGGTCTACCCAATCTTTTGATTGTCAATACAATTCATTCAATCTATTTTAACTAATACAAAAAAAATAGATTAGTTTTACAATCTTGACATGAAATCCTTAATTAATAATACATTTGTTGAACATTGGTATGTCAACATTATAAATTCTCAACCATGAAATTCTCAACCATTCTGGTTTACAGTGTCAAGTCAGTGGCACATCCTAAATTTATACAAAACAAGGATAACAAAGTTTACATTAGTTTCACTTCTGGTCTGCTTTTCATGTAACAGTATCCTAAAAGTGAAAAATCATATATAATACAATTCTTGGAATTCTTTTTAGTCATAGTTCTGTCTTGCAGCAACTATTTTTACCCTACATTATCATACATTCAATGATAATATTACAAATGAATAAATTCACATAGAAGAAATTTGCATACTGACTCAGTGCAATTATTTCAACTACAGTACATGATAAAATGAATTTCCATAGTACAATCATAAACATTTCTCAATACTTTAGTGATAGAAAAATTCTCTTTTCTCAAAACCATTTACATCTTTTTCAATCAAATTATCCCCTCTGCCAAATGTTCCAATTATCATTTCCAGAGATTCTCAAACATATCTTATAATCAGTCCACATTTATAATGTCCTCTGATTTAGAAACCAATTCTGCGGATAAAACTGATCTTTTTCTCTTATAGCAATTATTTTAATGCTCAATCTAACAAGTTTGTTTAGAAATATCACACTATAATGATATTTACTCTAACAATACTTTTACTCAGTCCTTTTTCATCACAAGTAAGGGATTTAGTTTTACAATAGTAAGTTTGGTAACTAACTATCAGTGAGTTTGTCATTCAATTCATCCTGAACTCCAGGCATGAATTTTACAAATAAGAGTAACAATGTTAACAACATCAAGCTTATTCCAATTGTTTTCAGAAGGTAAGGCTTTATCATTTTCAAATGATATAATATTTTTGCCTTTCTTTCATCACACAACAATGGCATCTGCATGTGAGCAGTGTACAATTTTTTTCTAACAAACACAGTTATGTCAGACAAAAATTTTATGTACTTATCTAGGTACTTGATCAGCCCAAGGAGATCCAATTCGGTCTGCCATGCTTCTTGAAGTAGTTTGAGTGGTCCTCGGACAGTGGGTCCAAAGATTGGTCCATAGGCTCCTCGACTTTCCGGATAGGATTCAGTTGACATCTCCTTCTCCAGGCATAAGTTCGTTAGGACTGGATTGAAGAGTTCCAAGGTGAAGTTGGTCCCTCGATCTGTCGGTATGGATTGTGGTAACCCATAGCTTTTCATAGTTTCGGTCCAGCTCTCAGCACTCGTTTCTTCAGTGATGCTCCTCCAATCTTCATCTGTACCGGCAACTGCATGTTTGCATTGTTGTTTGTTCATGCTGTGGTCTATCTGTTCATAGACATCATTAGTAGTAGGATTTTCTTTCTCGTCGACAGCTTTCTCATGTAGCTGTAGCAACTCTGGGTCTACTTTCTGTTCAGCAATCAATTCATTTTGTGATGACTTCTTTGATTGATCATTTCCTTTCGGACAATCTTCAATCATGGAGAAAATAGTAGTATCAAGTTCCACTTCTTCTTCCTCTTTCTTCTCTCGTGGGAGAATTTCTTCTTTCTTTTTCTTTTCTTGTGAGAGAATTTCTTCTTTCTTTTTCTGTGGTGTCATACCCTTTATGACATCACCTACAGGATAAAGTTCTTTTTCTTTTCCTGTCTCCACAATAGGACTAGGGTCTGGATTTTCCTTTACAATCAGTTCAGGTCTCACCCTCCCTTTCGCCAAATCATTTGCTAGGATAACGGATATGCCCTCAACAGGAAGTTTTGATATTACTCCAACTGTCACATATCCTGTCACCAAGCCAGATGCGAGGTATATCCTATGTAGAGGTATTTCTTCTTTCCATTCAAAACCTCTCAATAGGACAGTCTGTCCTGTCAATGTATTATCATTCAATGGTAATACATCTTTAAGCAGCAGGGTTAATGATGCTCCTGTGTCTCGTAATATGTTTACGGACTTCAGTGGTCCTTCCTTTTGTAAGGCCACACAACCTTCACTAATGAACGGTTGAAAACTGCACAGGGTCTCTGTGTCAATTTTATTCTTCCCTTGACCATGACTTTCGGGTGTTTTTTCATCTTTCGATGACTTCAGACTCTTTTCCGAGTCAAAAATACTTTGGTCTACTTTTTCGTCTCTGTGGACCTGGACAATTAACCCAATAGTAGCCATTCTGTATTTATAATCAGGATATTTATCCTCATTGTCTTCAGTTGTAGATTTCTCTACCTTCTGACTTTTGCTCTCAGGCAAATCCACCCTCAGTGTTTCTGGTTTAGAAGAATCTTTCTTCGAATTCAGTTCGTTTGTATTTTCGCTTTCTTGTACATTCTGTATTGGTGCATGTCTGACGCACATTACCACTTTATTAGGTCTTTTGTCGCTTCTTATACTCCAACAGTCTTCAATGCTATGTCCTACTCTTTTACAAAAAGTAAATTGGACGTTTTTGTTGACAGGTTTCTTATTAACATCATTTTGTTTCACAAAATGCTCTTTTTCACGATGTTTTTGTGGTGTGTTTTCTGCTGGCCGTTGTGACCTAGTAAAATTCTTTTCACCAGCTGTTATATGACACAGTGTGTATTGCTCCGCTAAATCAGCAGCCTTATGTGGGTCAGTGATGTCACGCTCGGATAAATACATTTTTACATCCGGCCTCACTTTGTTAATAAAATCTTCTAAAAGAATGATATCTTTCATTTCTTTTAATGTGGAGATATTTCTGGATTTTATCCACTGATCCATTAACTTTTCTTCTGCTCGAAGGAAGTCTAAGTGTGTTTGGTAAGGGGTCATTGTGTACTGACGGAACCTTTTCCGATAACTTTCCGGTATTTGGTTATAGGCTTTAAGTACAGTGTCTTTAATGACTTCAAAATCATTTAATTGTTCCTGTTTTAACAATAGAACACAATCTCTTGCCCTTCCCTGAATAAAAGCTGTTCTGACTAATATTCCCCATTTATCTTCTGGGAACTTAAAATCTCTGCAAGAAATTTCAAAGGTCTGGAAGAAATTAGCTATTTCACTTTCTTTATCAATGTAGGTAGGGACTAGCTTTTTCCATCTGGCCATCTCTACATCATTATGAGATTCTTTTTTAGTAGCTCCTATCTTCGCCAGTTCTATTCTTTCCTGACTTTCTGTTTCTCTTTGACTTTTCTTATCTTCCATCTCAAGACGTTTTTCTTTTATTTCCATCCGTTTCATTTCTAGTTGAAATCGGAACTGTTCGGACATAGTCTGACCTTCAACTTGATATCCCTCCGCGCTTGATTCTACTTTCAACTTGCCACTCGCAATCAAGTTCTCTTTTATTTGCTGTTTCAACACAGTCCTCGATGGTGTAATCTCAGTAACTTCTATCTTCAAGATCTAAGCGATCTCTTTTAACTTCTTTATTGATAAAGTTTTCAGAACTTCTTCTTTTGGATTTTCAATAAATTCCATTCTTTAGTTAAGAGATTTTTAAAGTAGTAAATTTTTCCAACTTACGTTTTTCCAATCTGAAGAATGAATTCAGCGTTATTAGGCTTGCTCAGCAGGTCACTGCTCCAACACACAACACAACTTGAATATATGCTTCACTATACAACTATCCCGGACGAGCCCCCAAATTGTTATGGACGTCTCTATGATGACTATTATTACGACTCGTTAAATCGGATTCAATGAATATAGTTGTATCTTTATTAGAAGTCTCTAGATTCTGCTAATCTGTAGCCCAAGCTAGGGGTTCCTTGACTGACAGGTCTATGCAGTAAT
This sequence comes from Anisus vortex, assembly GCA_949126835.1. Taxonomy (NCBI): domain Eukaryota; kingdom Metazoa; phylum Mollusca; class Gastropoda; family Planorbidae; genus Anisus; species Anisus vortex. Next base: position 15,444,641 of record OX421501.1, read on the forward strand.
GTAGTTATATTCGTGATAATTATCTTCAACACCTTTCTCAACAATGATAGATCAAACAACTCCAGTTGTTGAATAAACAATTTTATTTAAATTGTAGACTCAATATAAACGATCAATAAATGCATCAACTGATGGTAACATAAGTATTTCAAAATAAATGGCATATAATGTACAAGTATTAATATAGCGACTTCACTCTACAAACTTTCCAACTGAACTAACTTTAAGGAGGTGGGGACTTTACAAAGAAAACTATCATCGAATATTCTACAGGGTCTTAATACGCATTTTAACCTCTTTCTCTATAAAATCCAGAATTATCCTCCAATTTCCACGGGGTTGGACGAATTATTTTATTTAAACTGCCCTCAGGGCACAAATGTCAAACCTTGGTCGCCTTGGACTCTGATACGCACTTGTTAAGAGGTCAATGCCTTACTACGTCATTCATTTATGACCGATATTCGTAACACGACCACCCTTCAAAAGTTTTATAATTATTTCTTTTACATTTTAACAATACTAAAAATGTTAATTTTAAGGGATAATTATAAAAGAAAATATTCCGGGGAAAATAATACAGGTCAATTGACTATTCCAATAATTCAATCGAACTAATAACAATAACATATAATATATGCAATATAAGTTAATCTTATCAAAATGGCTTAACTACAGTCATTCAATCATTCAATTTTAATTCAAAAAAATGGACAATTAAATTGTTTATCTAAATCTTGTATACAAGACAAATGCATAGGGATAAATATTATACAATTTAATAATTTCCATTCCATTAACATTCCACGTTAATAAAAACTCTCTCGTCCATTTAATTATAAACTAATATCTTTTACAATTTGTAATTATACAACAAGAAAAAAATCACTTAATGTCTATTCAGACACGACTTATTTTTCATAAGGAGAAAAAAACTTGCTCGCTGATGAACCAATACTCTAGGCTTGACCTAATTACTTTACAACAAAAATTTATTGCTTGTTTAGACAGTATTTTTTTCCATGCTTGTAGGCTTGAACAACATTTTACACTGTCTGTGTCAAAACCCAAAATGTAGGTCAATTCTGCACTTCTCTCTCTCTCTTTTTTTTTCTCTCTCATTCCCTAAATGTTTACATCGCTATGCAAATTTTTACCCTATCACCGCTTTAGGTCAGAAATTGCTACGCGACCAAAACGTTATCTTGACTAAATGAGCATTATTTAACCACTATTATCTCAAAATTACATTCATTTATGTTATTCTAAGAAAATTAATCATAGTATGTTCCAGAATTAAAATAGTTTATAGACAATTTCATTAAAAATATTTCAATTTCTCATTTTACCATGACCTTTCTACGTCATAGGTTTGTTTAGAATAGTTCACAGCAGTTTTAAATTGAAACATTCTATCTTTCATGCAGACATGGATTTACTTGAAACAAATTTGGTTAATTTATTTAATTAACTATCAATCAAAGCAGATTATATTATCTTTATACAATCTTAGTACTAAACAGTAAGTACTTATTTTCTTTAGATCACATTAAAGACATTTCAAATACAATATTATTGAGTACAAAAGATTAAAGAGCATACTATTAATTTTTTTCAGACAGAAATCAATTTAACAATTTTTACAAAACAATTGCTGGTCTGAATGGTTCCATATCCGAGCTTTTCAGTTTGTACGGTGGAATCCATTGCTCTTTTCCATTCCATAAAGGTTTTATTCATAGGTTCTAGGTTCTCCTGTTCCTCACAGTGTTCAGGTCTACCCAATCTTTTGATTGTCAATACAATTCATTCAATCTATTTTAACTAATACAAAAAAAATAGATTAGTTTTACAATCTTGACATGAAATCCTTAATTAATAATACATTTGTTGAACATTGGTATGTCAACATTATAAATTCTCAACCATGAAATTCTCAACCATTCTGGTTTACAGTGTCAAGTCAGTGGCACATCCTAAATTTATACAAAACAAGGATAACAAAGTTTACATTAGTTTCACTTCTGGTCTGCTTTTCATGTAACAGTATCCTAAAAGTGAAAAATCATATATAATACAATTCTTGGAATTCTTTTTAGTCATAGTTCTGTCTTGCAGCAACTATTTTTACCCTACATTATCATACATTCAATGATAATATTACAAATGAATAAATTCACATAGAAGAAATTTGCATACTGACTCAGTGCAATTATTTCAACTACAGTACATGATAAAATGAATTTCCATAGTACAATCATAAACATTTCTCAATACTTTAGTGATAGAAAAATTCTCTTTTCTCAAAACCATTTACATCTTTTTCAATCAAATTATCCCCTCTGCCAAATGTTCCAATTATCATTTCCAGAGATTCTCAAACATATCTTATAATCAGTCCACATTTATAATGTCCTCTGATTTAGAAACCAATTCTGCGGATAAAACTGATCTTTTTCTCTTATAGCAATTATTTTAATGCTCAATCTAACAAGTTTGTTTAGAAATATCACACTATAATGATATTTACTCTAACAATACTTTTACTCAGTCCTTTTTCATCACAAGTAAGGGATTTAGTTTTACAATAGTAAGTTTGGTAACTAACTATCAGTGAATTTGTCATTCAATTCATCCTGAACTCCAGGCATGAATTTTACAAATAAGAGTAACAATGTTAACAACATCAAGCTTATTCCAATTGTTTTCAGAAGGTAAGGCTTTATCATTTTCAAATGATATAATATTTTTGCCTTTCTTTCATCACACAACAATGGCATCTGCATGTGAGCAGTGTACAATTTTTTTCTAACAAACACAGTTATGTCAGACAAAAATTTTATGTACTTATCTAGGTACTTGATCAGCCCAAGGAGATCCAATTCGGTCTGCCATGCTTCTTGAAGTAGTTTGAGTGGTCCTCGGACAGTGGGTCCAAAGATTGGTCCATAGGCTCCTCGACTTTCCGGATAGGATTCAGTTGACATCTCCTGCTCCAGGCATAAGTTCGTTAGGACTGGATTGAAGAGTTCCAAGGTGAAGTTGGTCCCTCAATCTGTCGGTATGGATTGTGGTAACCCATAGCTTTTCATAGTTTCGGTCCAGCTCTCAGCACTCGTTTCTTCAGTGATGCTCCTCCAATCTTCATCTGTACCGGCAACTGCATGTTTGCATTGTTGTTTGTTCATGCTGTGGTCTATCTGTTCATAGACATCATTAGTAGTAGGATTTTCTTTCTCGTCGACAGCTTTCTCATGTAGCTGTAGCAACTCTGGGTCTACTTTCTGTTCAGCAATCAATTCATTTTGTGATGACTTCTTTGATTGATCATTTCCTTTCGGACAATCTTCAATCATGGAGAAAATAGTAGTATCAAGTTCCACTTCTTCTTCCTATTTCTTCTCTCGTGGGAGAATTTCTTCTTTCTTTTTCTTTTCTTGTGAGAGAATTTCTTCTTTCTTTTTCTGTGGTGTCATACCCTTTATGACATCACCTACAGGATAAAGTTCTTTTTCTTTTCCTGTCTCCACAATAGGACTAGGGTCTGGATTTTCCTTTACAATCAGTTCAGGTCTCACCCTCCCTTTCGCCAAATCATTTGCTAGGATAACGGATATGCCCTCAACAGGAAGTTTTGATATTACTCCAACTGTCACATATCCTGTCACCAAGCCAGATGCGAGGTATATCCTATGTAGAGGTATTTCTTCTTTCCATTCAAAACCTCTCAATAGGACAGTCTGTCCTGTCAATGTATTATCATTCAATGGTAATACATCTTTAAGCAGCAGGGTTAATGATGCTCCTGTGTCTCGTAATATGTTTACGGACTTCAGTGGTCCTTCCTTTTGTAAGGCCACACAACCTTCACTAATGAACGGTTGAAAACTGCACAGGGTCTCTGTGTCAATTTTATTCTTCCCTTGACCATGACTTTCGGGTGTTTTTTCATCTTTCGATGACTTCAGACTCTTTTCCGAGTCAAAAATACTTTGGTCTACTTTTTCGTCTCTGTGGACCTGGACAATTAACCCAATAGTAGCCATTCTGTATTTATAATCAGGATATTTATCCTCATTGTCTTCAGTTGTAGATTTCTCTACCTTCTGACTTTTGCTCTCAGGCAAATCCACCCTCAGTGTTTCTGGTTTAGAAGAATCTTTCTTCGAATTCAGTTCGTTTGTATTTTCGCTTTCTTGTACATTCTGTATTGGTGCATGTCTGACGCACATTACCACTTTATTAGGTCTTTTGTCGCTTCTTATACTCCAACAGTCTTCAATGCTATGTCCTACTCTTTTACAAAAAGTACATTGGACGTTTTTGTTGACAGGTTTCTTATTAACATCATTTTGTTTCACAAAATGCTCTTTTTCACGATGTTTTTGTGGTGTGTTTTCTGCTGGCCGTTGTGACCTAGTAAAATTCTTTTCACCAGCTGTTATATGACACAGTGTGTATTGCTCCGCTAAATCAGCAGCCTTATGTGGGTCAGTGATGTCACGCTCGGATAAATACATTTTTACATCCGGCCTCACTTTGTTAATAAAATCTTCTAAAAGAATGATATCTTTCATTTCTTTTAATGTGGAGATATTTCTGGATTTTATCCACTGATCCATTAACTTTTCTTCTGCTCGAAGGAAGTCTAAGTGTGTTTGGTAAGGGGTCATTGTGTACTGACGGAACCTTTTCCGATAACTTTCCGGTATTTGGTTATAGGCTTTAAGTACAGTGTCTTTAATGACTTCATAATCATTTAATTGTTCCTGTTTTAACAATAGAACACAATCTCTTGCCCTTCCCTGAGTAAAAGCTGTTCTGACTAATATTCCCCATTTATCTTATGGGAACTTAAAATCTCTGCAAGAAATTTCAAAGGTCTGGAAGAAATTAGCTATTTCACTTTCTTTATCAATGTAGGTAGGGACTAGCTTTTTCCATCTGGCCATCTCTACATCATTATGAGATTCTTTTTTAGTAGCTCCTATCTTCGCCAGTTCTATTCTTTCCTGACTTTCTGTTTCTCTTTGACTTTTCTTATCTTCCATCTCAAGACGTTTTTCTTTTATTTCCATCCGTTTCATTTCTAGTTGAAATCGGAACTGTTCGGACATAGTCTGACCTTCAACTTGATATCCCTCCGCGCTTGATTCTACTTTCAACTTGCCACTCGCAATCAAGTTCTCTTTTATTTGCTGTTTCAACACAGTCCTCGATGGTGTAATCTCAGTAACTTCTATCTTCAAGATCTAAGCGATCTCTTTTAACTTCTTTATTGATAAAGTTTTCAGAACTTCTTCTTTTGGATTTTCAATAAATTCCATTCTTTAGTTAAGAGATTTTTAAAGTAGTAAATTTTTCCAACTTACGTTTTTCCAATCTGAAGAATGAATTCAGCGTTATTAGGCTTGCTCAGCAGGTCACTGCTCCAACACACAACACAACTTGAATATATGCTTCACTATACAACTATCCCGGACGAGCCCCCAAATTGTTATGGACGTCTCTATGATGACTATTATTACGACTCGTTAAATCGGATTCAATGAATATAGTTGTATCTTTATTAGAAGTCTCTAGATTCTGCTAATCTGTAGCCCAAGCTAGGGGTTCCTTGACTGACAGGTCTATGCAGTAATGTAGTTATATTCGTGATAATTATCTTCAACACCTTTCTCAACAATGATAGATCAAACAACTCCAGTTGTTGAATAAACAATTTTATTTAAATTGTAGACTCAATATAAACGATCAATAAATGCATCAACTGATGGTAACATAAGTATTTCAAAATAAATGGCATATAATGTACAAGTATTAATATAGCGACTTCACTCTACAAACTTTCCAACTGAACTAACTTTAAGGAGGTGGGGACTTTACAAAGAAAACTATCATCGAAGATTCTACAGGGTCTTAATACGCATTTTAACCTCTTTCTCTATAAAATCCAGAATTATCATCCAATTTCCACGGGGTTGGACGAATTATTTTATTTAAACTGCCCTCAGGGCACAAAGGTAAAACCTTGGTCGCCTTGGACTCTGATACGCACTTGTTAAGAGGTCAATGCCTTACTACGTCATTCATTTATGACCGATATTCGTAACACGACCACCCTTCAAAAGTTTTATAATTATTTCTTTTACATTTTAACAATACTAAAAATATTAATTTTAAGGGATAATTATAAAAGAAAATATTCCGGGGAAAATAATACAGGTCAATTGACTATTCCAATAATTCAATCGAACTGATAACAATAACATATAATATATGCAATATAAGTTAATCTTATCAAAATGGCTTAACTACAGTCATTCAATCATTCAATTTTAATTCAAAAAAACGGACAATTAAATTGTTTATCTAAATCTTGTATACAAGACAAATGCATAGGGATAAATATTATACAATTTAATAATTTCCATTCCATTAACATTCGACGTTAATAAAAACTCTCTCGTCCATTTAATTATAAACTAATATCTTTTACAATTTGTAATTATACAACAAGAAAAAAATCACTTAATGTCTATTCAGACACGACTTATTTTTCATAAGGAGAAAAAAACTTGCTCGCTGATGAACCAATACTCTAGGCTTGACCTAATTACTTTACAACAAAAATTTATTGCTTGTTTAGACAGTATTTTTTTCCATGCTTGTAGGCTTGAACAACATTTTACACTGTCTGTGTCAAAACCCAAAATGTAGGTCAATTCTGCACTTCTCTCTCTCTCTTTTTTTTTCTCTCTCATTCCCTAAATGTTTACATCGCTATGCAAATTTTTACCCTATCACCGCTTTAGGTCAGAAATTGCTACGCGACCAAAACGTTATCTTGACTAAATGAGCATTATTTAACCACTATTATCTCAAAATTACATTCATTTATGTTATTCTAAGAAAATTAATCATAGTATGTTCCAGAATTAAAATAGTTTATAGACAATTTCATTAAAAATATTTCAATTTCTCATTTTACCATGACCTTTCTACGTCATAGGTTTGTTTAGAATAGTTCACAGCAGTTTTAAATTGAAACATTCTATCTTTCATGCAGACATGGATTTACTTGAAACAAATTTGGTTAATTTATTTAATTAACTATCAATCAAAGCAGATTATATTATCTTTATACAATCTTAGTACTAAACAGTAAGTACTTATTTTCTTTAGATTACATTAAAGACATTTCAAATACAATATTATTGAGTACAAAAGATTAAAGAGCATACTATTAATTTTTTTCAGACAGAAATCAATTTAACAATTTTTACAAAACAATTGCTGGTCTGAATGGTTCCATATCCGAGCTTTTCAGTTTGTACGGTGGAATCCATTGCTCTTTTCCATTCCATAAAGGTTTTATTCATAGGTTCTAGGTTCTCCTGTTCCTCACAGTGTTCAGGTCTACCCAATCTTTTAATTGTCAATACAATTCATTCAATCTATTTTAACTAATACAAAAAAAATAGATTAGTTTTACAATCTTGACATGAAATCCTTAATTAATAATACATTTGTTGAACATTGGTATGTCAACATTATAAATTCTCAACCATGAAATTCTCAACCATTCTGGTTTACAGTGTCAAGTCAGTGGCACATCCTAAATTTATACAAAACAAGGATAACAAAGTTTACATTAGTTTCACTTCTGGTCTGCTTTTCATGTAACAGTATCCTAAAAGTGAAAAATCATATATAATACAATTCTTGGAATTCTTTTTAGTCATAGTTCTGTCTTGCAGCAACTATTTTTACCCTACATTATCATACATTCAATGATAATATTACAAATGAATAAATTCACATAGAAGAAATTTGCATACTGACTCAGTGCAATTATTTCAACTACAGTACATGATAAAATGAATTTCCATAGTACAATCATAAACATTTCTCAATACTTTAGTGATAGAAAAATTCTCTTTTCTCAAAACCATTTACATCTTTTTCAATCAAATTATCCCCTCTGCCAAATGTTCCAATTATCATTTCCAGAGATTCTCAAACATATCTTATAATCAGTCCACATTTATAATGTCCTCTGATTTAGAAACCAATTCTGCGGATAAAACTGATCTTTTTCTCTTATAGCAATTATTTTAATGCTCAATCTAACAAGTTTGTTTAGAAATATCACACTATAATGATATTTACTCTAACAATACTTTTACTCAGTCCTTTTTCATCACAAGTAAGGGATTTAGTTTTACAATAGTAAGTTTGGTAACTAACTATCAGTGAATTTGTCATTCAATTCATCCTGAACTCCAGGCATGAATTTTACAAATAAGAGTAACAATGTTAACAACATCAAGCTTATTCCAATTGTTTTCAGAAGGTAAGGCTTTATCATTTTCAAATGATATAATATTTTTGCCTTTCTTTCATCACACAACAATGGCATCTGCATGTGAGCAGTGTACAATTTTTTTCTAACAAACACAGTTATGTCAGACAAAAATTGTATGTACTTATCTAGGTACTTGATCAGCCCAAGGAGATCCAATTCGGTCTGCCATGCTTCTTGAAGTAGTTTGAGTGGTCCTCGGACAGTGGGTCCAAAGATTGGTCCATAGGCTCCTCGACTTTCCGGATAGGATTCAGTTGACATCTCCTGCTCCAGGCATAAGTTCGTTAGGACTGGATTGAAGAGTTCCAAGGTGAAGTTGGTCCCTCGATCTGTCGGTATGGATTGTGGTAACCCATAGCTTTTCATAGTTTCGGTCCAGCTCTCAGCACTCGTTTCTTCAGTGATGCTCCTCCAATCTTCATCTGTACCGGCAACTGCATGTTTGCATTGTTGTTTGTTCATGCTGTGGTCTATCTGTTCATAGACATCATTAGTAGTAGGATTTTCTTTCTCGTCGACAGCTTTCTCATGTAGCTGTAGCAACTCTGGGTCTACTTTCTGTTCAGCAATCAATTTTTTTTGTGATGACTTCTTTGATTGATCATTTCCTTTCGGACAATCTTCAATCATGGAGAAAATAGTAGTATCAAGTTCCACTTCTTCTTCCTCTTTCTTCTCTCGTGGGAAAATTTCTTCTTTCTTTTTCTTTTCTTGTGAGAGAATTTCTTCTTTCTTTTTCTGTGGTGTCATACCCTTTATGACATCACCTACAGGATAAAGTTCTTTTTCTTTTCCTGTCTCCACAATAGGACTAGGGTCTGGATTTTCCTTTACAATCAGTTCAGGTCTCACCCTCCCTTTCGCCAAATCATTTGCTAGGATAACGGATATGCCCTCAACAGGAAGTTTTGATATTACTCCAACTGTCACATATCCTGTCACCAAGCCAGATGCGAGGTATATCCTATGTAGAGGTATTTCTTCTTTCCATTCAAAACCTCTCAATAGGACAGTCTGTCCTGTCAATGTATTATCATTCAATGGTAATACATCTTTAAGCAGCAGGGTTAATGATGCTCCTGTGTCTCGTAATATGTTTACGGACTTCAGTGGTCCTTCCTTTTGTAAGGCCACACAACCTTCACTAATGAACGGTTGAAAACTGCACAGGGTCTCTGTGTCAATTTTATTCTTCCCTTGACCATGACTTTCGGGTGTTTTTTCATCTTTCGATGACTTCAGACTCTTTTCCGAGTCAAAAATACTTTGGTCTACTTTTTCGTCTCTGTGGACCTGGACAATTAACCCAATAGTAGCCATTCTGTATTTATAATCAGGATATTTATCCTCATTGTCTTCAGTTGTAGATTTCTCTACCTTCTGACTTTTGCTCTCAGGCAAATCCACCCTCAGTGTTTCTGGTTTAGAAGAATCTTTCTTCGAATTCAGTTCGTTTGTATTTTCGCTTTCTTGTACATTCTGTATTGGTGCATGTCTGACGCACATTACCACTTTATTAGGTCTTTTGTCGCTTCTTATACTCCAACAGTCTTCAATGCTATGTCCTACTCTTTTACAAAAAGTACATTGGACGTTTTTGTTGACAGGTTTCTTATTAACATCATTTTGTTTCACAAAATGCTCTTTTTCACGATGTTTTTGTGGTGTGTTTTCTGCTGGCCGTTGTGACCTAGTAAAATTCTTTTCACCAGCTGTTATATGACACAGTGTGTATTGCTCCGCTAAATCAGCAGCCTTATGTGGGTCAGTGATGTCACGCTCGGATAAATACATTTTTACATCCGGCCTCACTTTGTTAATAAAATCTTCTAAAAGAATGATATCTTTCATTTCTTTTAATGTGGAGATATTTCTGGATTTTATCCACTGATCCATTAACTTTTCTTCTGCTCGAAGGAAGTCTAAGTGTGTTTGGTAAGGGGTCATTGTGTACTGACGGAACCTTTTCCGATAACTTTCCGGTATTTGGTTATAGGCTTTAAGTACAGTGTCTTTAATGACTTCATAATCATTTAATTGTTCCTGTTTTAACAATAGAACACAATCTCTTGCCCTTCCCTGAGTAAAAGCTGTTCTGACTAATATTCCCCATTTATCTTCTGGGAACTTAAAATCTCTGCAAGAAATTTCAAAGGTCTGGAAGAAATTAGCTATTTCACTTTCTTTATCAATGTAGGTAGGGACTAGCTTTTTCCATCTGGCCATCTCTACATCATTATGAGATTCTTTTTTAGTAGCTCCTATCTTCGCCAGTTCTATTCTTTCCTGACTTTCTGTTTCTCTTTGACTTTTCTTATCTTCCATCTCAAGACGTTTTTCTTTTATTTCCATCCGTTTCAATTCTAGTTGAAATCGGAACTGTTCGGACATAGTCTGACCTTCAACTTGATATCCCTCCGCGCTTGATTCTACTTTCAACTTGCCACTCGCAATCAAGTTCTCTTTTATTTGCTGTTTCAACACAGTCCTCGATGGTGTAATCTCAGTAACTTCTATCTTCAAGATCTCAGCGATCTCTTTTAACTTCTTTATTGATAAAGTTTTCAGAACTTCTTCTTCTGGATTTTCAATAAATTCCATTCTTTAGTTAAGAGATTTTTAAAGTAGTAAATTTTTCCAACTTACGTTTTTCCAATCTGAAGAATGAATTCAGCGTTATTAGGCTTGCTCAGTAGGTCACTGCTCCAACACACAACACAACTTGAATATATGCTTCACTATACAACTATCCCGGACGAGCCCCCAAATTGTTATGGACGTCTCTATGATGACTATTATTACGACTCGTTAAATCGGATTCAATGAATATAGTTGTATCTTTATTAGAAGTCTCTAGATTCTGCTAATCTGTAGCCCAAGCTAGGGGTTCCTTGACTGACAGGTCTATGCAGTAATGTAGTTATATTCGTGATAATTATCTTCAACACCTTTCTCAACAATGATAGATCAAACAACTCCAGTTGTTGAATAAACAATTTTATTTAAATTGTAGACTCAATATAAACGATCAATAAATGCATCAACTGATGGTAACATAAGTATTTCAAAATAAATGGCATATAATGTACAAGTATTAATATAGCGACTTCACTCTACAAACTTTCCAACTGAACTAACTTTAAGGAGGTGGGGACTTTACAAAGAAAACGATCATCGAAGATTCTACGGGGTCTTAATACGCATTATAACCTCTTTCTATATAAAATCCAGAATTATCCTCCAATTTCCACGGGGTTGGACGAATTATTTTATTTAAACTGCCCTCAGGGCACAAATGTCAAACCTTGGTCGCCTTGGACTCTGATACGCACTTGTTAAGAGGTCAATGCCTTACTACTTCATTCATTTATGACCGATATTCGTAACACTAGGAAAACCATACTTTGTAAATACCGACAACAAAGCCGTACAAATGCGTTCAGATGTTATGTATTTCAGTGGAATAACCTCTAGCCATTTTGTGGCTAAGTCAATGATAATAATGAGCAAATCTGTTTTTATTATTTTTAGTCATTGTCATCGGACCTATTATGTCTATTGCAACGTTATGAAATGGTATTCCTATCACATTAAATTCTTGAATGGCATCTATGTGAGTAGATGTCTTCTTATTTTTTTTTTACAACTATTACAACATTCTTTTATGTGATGTTGAATGTCTCTTTTCATTCCCTTCCACCAAAAATTTCTTTTTACTGTATGGTACGTCTTATCGGTACCTAAATGTCCACTTATTGGTTTACTATGTCCAGCTACAATTACTGTATTTACTAATGTCTTGGGAACTATAATCTGCTCTTCTCTGTTATGCATTTGTGCATCTATATTGAATCTAATAACTATTCCATTCTTTATTTCTATACCTTTATTCGGTTTGAATTCACCTTCTTTAGTATTTGTTTTGTTTTCTAACAATTTATTTATGTAGTCATCTTTTTTCTGTTCAGCTCGTAAAAATTGATGAGTAATTTTACCGATTTCTAGCACTGTTTTTTCATTATGCTTTACAGTGTTTATTTCAGCAATTGTTTGCTTCGCTACCTGATTCTTTTCCTTATTACTTATTTCTGGTTTATATGTCTCTTTCTTGCTAATAGCTACAGTTAAATGTTTCTTTAAGACATCTTTTTGGTTTTCATAGTTATCCAAATGATCATTTGCTATCTTTAAAGCTTTATCATGATTCCTAACATGCTGAGTCAAAATTATATATTTCAATTCAACAGGAACATTCAATTCATTACACTTATTTTCAAAATCATCTATGTATTGACCCTGAGTACCATTCTAATTATGGAAGTTATTTTCTGTACTTTTTAGCTCCACAGGTTCCAACATATTTATCCATTCATGTGATTGAACATTATTTGACTTTAAAATACATAGATTTTGAGATAGTGTACTGATGGGATCAGTATTGAATTCATTCAAAGTCATAGGATTCTGAATTTCTTTTATATCTAGTCTATTCCTAATCCATTCTTCAAAAATGTGTACTGAATTGTCTGGTTTAACATTGGTTGCATTGCCTATGATAAGTGGAGCGGTGCATTTGGGCATTACGACAGCTTTTACTTTCCCTGCATTTCCAAGGAGTGTCAATTAAAATATTTGCACATTTGCATGTAATGGAACTCCCATCACCTAGTGTAATTACTTCTATGTCATCAATATATTGATCAGACTCAACTAGATTAGCTTGTACTATTAAGCACGAGCAGCCAGTGTCTCTCAATGTCATGGTTTGAATGTGATTCACATAAGAAGGGAACAAGTATAACTGTCCACCTGCTTCTTGCATGTTAGTAAAGTTTTGTCTAGTATTACCCTGTGGTGCTACATTTGAAAAATTGTTACTTTGAGAATAGTTACTGTTATACAACTGTTTAGGTTCAGTTTGTTGGCCCTGAATATTAAACGGTGATGAACAATCATAAGATATGTGCCCATAACCCTGACAATTATAACATTTTATTGATGTAGAATTATCATACATCCTATTGTTATTGCCTCTAGACTAATTGGAATAATCCCTACTATTATTGCCCCTGTAATAACCTCTGTTGTTGTTACCTCTAGTTTGCTTAGAGTAACCTCTATTATTATTATAGTAACCTCTATTATTGTTGTTACCTCTATTGTAAAATCTACTATTATTTTGGTTATTGGAATTATTGTTTCTTGGGGGTGACAAACTATGTCTTCTGAAAGGATAGTTAGTGTTCCTAGCATTACTCCTATTTTGGTTACTTGATCTGTTGTCCTGATTTTGATATGCATTGAAAACATTCAAGTTGTTTTCAAAAGCATTCAAATTAATTGCATCTCCATTTTTACTAAATACCACACCAGGATGACTGTCCTTGTAATTAGTTAAGGCTGTTTTCAATTATTCTACATTTCCAATGTTTTTTTCTTTAAGATATGTAAATAGTTCTGGAGTTGCCATTGTGAGAACTTTATCAATAATTATCATGTCTAATATTTGTCTTGGATTATTTGTGTCCACTTTACTTAGTGTTCACCATTTTTCTAGGTATTGGCTTATGTCATTAATGAACCTATCAGTGTTGTAATTCCAGTCTAACCTTATGAAATTGCTTTCTATAATGATCAGGTGTAAAATTATAAAAATTGAACATTGCTGTTTTTATTTGGTCATATGTTCTACCTATTCCTTCACTACTGCCTTTAGCCCCTTTTCTTTAACTGCTCCTAATAATTTAGCAGCCCATTTATCTTTTGGTAAGTTATTAGCCGTACAATTTTCCTCAAAAATAGATAAGAAACTATCTACATTATTTTCATTTCCATCAAAGGGCTGCACGTTAAATTTGTCATTAACCTTATGAGGATTGTAAGATTCTGTGACCTTAATTTTTCCTAATTCTAATTCAGTTTCATACTTTTTATGTTCGAATTTTGTATGCTGGGCAATTCTTTTGCTTTCTAATTCTAATTGCTGAGTTATTTTCAACTTTTCAATTTCTCTATCTTCGGCTAATTGAGCTAGTCTTAACTTTTCAATTTCTGTTTGTTGAGCTATTTTTTGTTTTTCAATTTCTTGAGCCCTAATTTCTGCTTGTTGAGTTCTTTCTTCAGCTCTTCTATCTCTTTCCTTATTTTCTATCTCTTTTTGTTCTAAAGTCCAAGCCTGAACTTTTTCTTCGATAAATTTCTTTATCTCTGTCAATGGGGTTTTTGTCTTGCCCATTCGACAATAATCAGTTTGTTAAAATCATATGTTTGCTATATTTTTCATGAGAGTAATTTTTACCTTCTTCTTCTACTGTCTTACTTCGACAGTCTCAGCAACACTTTTAATTATAATAAATGAAGGAACACTCCTCTGCAGCACATTATATTTAATCAAATTAATCACATCTAACATAACTACAATGAAATAGTATTACAAGTCCAAGAATATGATAATTCCTCTGAGTCAACACTATAACTTTCATACGTCCATTCACTTCAAGATTCTACAGTAGACTAAATTATCACCGTGTCTGGTCACCTGTCCACTCTTGCTTAACCAAGCAAGGTTCTCGTGCAATTCATGTCTTTTTAAATCTACGACGTAGTTTCACCGAACTACTGCGACTTAGAAATATACTAGTCTTGTGTACAAAATTGGATAACTCTTGCTTGTCTTAATAGCTAATTGACTTACATGAGTCATTTCCCTTTTATCATGTTTGTTGCATACTAACAATCACTTTTTTATCTATTTCATATTATATAGCTAATTCTTTAGCCCTGGCATACATTTGTGCATTAGTTTCAAACGAAGCCATTTTTATTTGCTTATTTGTCCAGTGTTATTATGCATTTGTTATTCCACAATTTTTAAAGTATGTTTTATTTAGGACCCAATTTAACTTATGTTTTATTTATTACACAAATTCAATTTATTTGTACTGTGACCAAATTCAATCATATACTCATATGATTAATAGCACAGATTCTATATATTAGTTAGACTAAAATGTGACCCAATGATAATCAAAGCTTGAAGACTTACATGATTATTTGTTCACATTTATATCTATATTTTTTTTTTATTTTTTTTTTTATAGAGTTCGTCAAAGCTTGATGACTTATATGACTATTCTCTTTCTTGACCTAATCACACTAAGTTCACACCAAGGTAGGGCAAAAAATGTGCAATGATAAAATAATATATTTACTCACCATGAATTTCTTGAAAATTCAATTAAATTTCAACTTCTGGACCCCCCCCCAAAAAAAAAATTTACTATGTATCACAAAGATTATTTTGTGACTATTTATACAATGTACTGAATCTGTATGTACGCAATATTATGTTATTTCCCAAACTATATGTTATTGCATCTATAAAAGAATTCAAAATAATTCAAAAATTAATTTGCATAAATTATTTGTAAATGCCCTATCATGCTACTTTACAAATAATGGATTTGCTCTAAACAAGTTTACAAATTTTAACATATAAAATGCACATTAAACACACAAAAAAAACAATTTATGTTGTAAATAGACAATACCAAGAGGAATTCAATAATAGAATTACAATATATAAACACTGATCAAACAATATGGTGTTTTAATAACAATACAACAAATATTTACGATCACAAACAAGACTTACACAGCTAACGACTATATTTGTAAATAAAACAAATATCCCTATTAGAATCATTTACATTAATACCTCGAAAAGAAACAGAATTAGAGTATAGACAGAAGTAAAAGTAGTGAGGTCTTAACATAGACTACCTCCAACCTCCCGCACATATATAGTGTGTACATATAACATGAAATAATTCTATTTAACAAAGTAATTACTAATAAATAAAGGCAGTAAAAACACATAAGAAAGAAAAGATAGGCAAGATCAGTACCCGTTTCTCCAAGGACACTAGGACTTGACTCAATGTTGACACAATATTCTGTCTATAAACAGTCTAAAAGTATTATATTTCCATGTATGACTAGCATACGGTAGGCACACTATGACAATATGTGTGATCTGTTTTCACTTCGCGTGAACTCTGTCATCTCCGATGAGTAACTGCATACATAGAATAGGGTACTGTGTATATCTGTGCACATGATCTTTACATCAAGACTTCCGGCCAATCTGTGTACTGACATTCGATGTCACGTCGGGATGTACAGGAACGACAATAGTCAAAGTTGAAGTTCATAAATTGTGTACACTTTAAAATATTCTAAGCTCTATGATGGTATAAAGTTCAACAATAAATATATTTGAAGTTCAATGTTGCTGTAAAATAGTTGATGTTGAACTGAAGTGATGTTGAACCAAGGTGACTTTCAATGACAACAGTGCGCCACCATTTTGAATCCATTAGTGTGCCATTTTGTTCTCATAGTAAAATAAATCAAGTCACTTGTAGAATAAAATGTCTAAGTCTTAATTTAACGACGAACATTTTCAGTTGACACAAATGTATTCTTTCAGTATTGACTTCATAACTGTCATTGGTCTTTGCTGTACCTATGTAGTACTAGTGCTTACAAGCAGTTCAAGTACATACATGTTATAAAAACATTCAGGGTCGGCAATTTATTCATGCCCCGGGCTACTACTGACGAAGTATAGGACGTATTGTACGACGATTCAAAAAATGGTATTTTTAGTACTTGCCAACCTTGCCATTGCCGTTTCTTTAAAATATGGTAGTTTCCGTCTGCCACCAAATGTAAGTTTCTTTATCGTAACTATTTAATCGTACATCACTTTCTCTAACAATCTCTTCGAGGCGTTCACAAACTCAATTAACTCTCCAGAAACAGCAATATAAAATATAAGTTTATTTACACACATAATAATATCCTCACAAATTACAAGAAAATCCATTTGAATGCTTAAGCATGTGGCAATAAATTATAATCACTCAATTACGTTCCAATTTACAATAGATTCACTGATATCTCAAATACTATCTCCATTACAAAAATCTACATAAAACCCTAGCTCCTACTATCACAAGAGCTGGTTGCACACAACCGAGCCAAGGTCGAGTCTCGCCTGGAACCTTCTCAACATATCCTGTCACATTTCTCAATCAACACGTGAACTAACAAAAATCACTATACTGCGCAACAGCTATCGTCCGCTCTTGTCATGTAATAACTGTTTTTTTATACTCTAGTCTGTTTCTGTGATCTAAGGTCATTCTTTACTCTTCTTTTCATTGGTTATCTCTCTTTGACCATAGACACATTATTATGCTCTGTTTCAATCACTGACAGCCATGAACACTGGTAATGAATAGTTGAAGTGGGTGGGAACGATATCAATGATGGTAATGTAGCTCCCAGTGGGAGTTAGGTAAGAAGTGCCCATGGAGACGAGGTAAATAATATGTCATCTAGATCATCAAACAATGATGAAGATGAAGGGTTGCGTGAAAACCTAAAATTCCAATTAGCTATGAAGAGAATGGAATTAGAAAGTATGGAAAGGAGAGAAAATGAAAGAATTAGGATTGAAAGTAGAGAAAGGATAGAGATGGCACGCATGAACAGACCTGACCATCGGAGGGACAGTAATGGTATGGATATCAGCGCAATGAAGCAACACTTGCCTATATTCAGAGAAGAAGATGTTCAAGACTTCTACTTGCTTTTTGAGAGGATAGCTGTAGATTATCAGTTCCCTGATGATAAGATGGCCTTATTGTTAAGATCAACTCTCAACAAAGGAAAAGCATTGGACGTAGTGTTGAGTTTAACACCCAAGGAAATAAATGACTATGAAGTGATCAAA
Source organism: Anisus vortex (assembly GCA_949126835.1). Taxonomy (NCBI): domain Eukaryota; kingdom Metazoa; phylum Mollusca; class Gastropoda; family Planorbidae; genus Anisus; species Anisus vortex. The sequence goes on from OX421501.1 coordinate 15,462,811, forward strand.
GATAGGGTGCTAAAAAGTTATTCCCTGACACCAGAAAAATATAGAAAGCTATTTAGAGACAGAAAGAAGGCATATGACCAAACTCATGTAGACTTTTTGAGACAAAAGGAGAAAATGTTAGAACAGTGGCCAAGGTCACAGAATGTGAGTTTGGTAAAATTAAAGAACCTAATATTGTTTGAGGAATTCAATGATTGTATTCGAGTGGATATTAAAACTCACATTTCAGACCGAGGGGTTGAAGATGTGCATGAAGCTGCTAGATTGGCAGATAACTATGCCATAATTCACGCCAGCATAAAGCCATATTATGCTGAAAAACCCAAAGTGCACAAACCAGAGCCCAAAGAGGCTAATAAACCAAAAGTAACAAATGTAAACAATAATAAGAACAGTAGTGTAAATGATAATAGTAACTTAGTTCATTTCAGGAAGCAGACAGATGTAAATAAAGCAAAGGTGGTATGTTTCAACTGCAAGAAAGAGGGCCACATGAAGAAAGACTGTTGGATCCTTACCAAAAAGCAAGGCGCTATTCTACACTGTGCCAGAGTGCAGAAAGACAGCAAGCAGACAGAAGAAGTGTGCAACACAGGGTCAAGAAGCTCAAAAGAAATGCGGCCGGCATCGCCCATAGTCGTGGAGTCGATGGTTTTTAGAACAGCCAATCTCAGGTAAAAGAGAATAGCTGTACTCAATCTATTATGCTTTCAGAAGGCCGTGAGGAACAGATGGTTCCTGAAGTCCCGGAAGAGGACGACCTATCCGATATTCAACCCTTTGTCTACGAGGGGACAGTGTCGACAGAAGTCGATGTACTCAGCAAGAAGAAAATACAGATATTACGTGACACGGGTTCTGCTGTCAGTGTGATTCTGGAGGGCAGTGTGCTGTTAACAGATGCCACCAGTACCGGTGAGTCTGTTGTGCTGAGAGGTGCTAGTATGGAGGCTGTGGAAGCTACACTGCACAGAATAAAACTCGAGTCGGAGATTTTTACAGGTAACATTGTAGTGGGAGTGTGGCACGCACTACCCGTCAAAGGCGTTTCCATGATATTAGGAAATAACATTATGGGCGGCAGAGTCACGGTCGAGCCCATGGTTAAAGTGTTGGAGACGAAGATGGCGGAGGGCACAAACCTACGTCCTGCCAATGAACGCCCAACATGTGCACTGACAAGAGCAATGCAGAAAAAGAAGTGGGAAAAGATTCCTGCTACGCCGTGTAGTGCAACGAAAGATGTGTTTGTCTGTTCTGAAGACACACATGCGAATGAAACAGTGGTAACATCGATTTAATTGCTACGTTCTTTGCTGAACTAACAAATGGTGAAGCAACAGAGAACGAGAACGTTTTGTCACCAAAGCAGAAATTGGTGAAAGAACAATTGAATGACGAAGTAATAATGCAACTCAGAATTAAAGCTGTTGATGAAAAGACTGCAGATGCAATGGCGGAATGTTTCTACATGAAAGATGAAGTGTTGATGAGAAAGTCGAAACCGCTCAACTCAGGTACAAAGGAGTGGGACAGTATTCACCAGATTGTAATAACTAAGTGCTATCGTCAGATATACTGCGTATGGCGCATGATTTTCCTTTCGCTGGTCACATGGGAGTTCTAAAAAACACACACCACCGTATCCTCCCTTACTTCTACTGGCCAGGACTGGTAGGACGACCTAATCAACGAATTCCTGTCGCTCCACTCCAGCCGATACCAGCGTTCGACGAAACATTCAGTCATATACTCATTGATTGTGTGGGTCCGTTGCCGAAAACAAAAGCCGGTTTCCAGTACCTACTCACAATCATGTGTTCATCCACTCGCTTCCCGGAAGCCATTCCGTTGCGGAACATAACAACAGTGAAAGTGGTAGACGCCCTGACAAATTTCTTCACACGTTATGGCCTACCGAAGACAGTACAGTCTAACCAGGGGACTAACTTAACATCGAACATTTTCAAACAAGTCATGGAACAATTAGGGATAAGCCATAGGCTATCAAGTGCCTATCAGCATGAGTGCCAGGGAGCTCTGGAAAGGTTTCATCAGACATTAAAATCGATGCTTAAAAAGTACTGCTATGAAAACGAGAAAGACTGGGATAAGGGTGTGCCGTATGTACTGTTCGCTGCAAGAGAGGCCACTCAGGAATCCTTGGGGTTTAGTCTGTTCGAACTTGTGTATGGACACTCAGTCAGAGGTCCGTTGAAACTTCTACATGAAACTTGGCTAACGGACAGTGAACCGATTGGACTTTTGACATATGTAGATAAATTTAAAAATAGGCTGTATCATGCTTTTAACCATGTAAAGACTCATTTTCCACAGATGCAGGAGCGTATGAGACAGAATTATGACCGGAAAGCTACAGCTAGAACTTTTGCACCAGGTGACAAAGTTCTTGTGTTTCTACCTTTGCAAAATCAGCCTTTAAGTGCAAAGTTTAATGGACCCTACGAGATAGAGTCAAAGCTTGGCGAGGTCAATTATTTGATAAAGACTCCTGACCGGAGGCGAAAGCAGAGGGTATGTCAATAATGTCATATTAATTTGCTTAAGCCCTATGTTTCCAGGGAAAAGAGTAAACCACGGGGGGGGGGGGGGGCGCATGATTTCATTAGCTGGAGTCCCGACGGACTTATCTAGGATAGAGCATAAGTTTGCAGAATTATAATACAGTTATAATACAAAAGCCCTTAAGAGCTTAAATACAAAGCTAGGACATCTTCCGGTAGAAGATAAGGATAAGATTATTGAGCTGGTACATGAATATAAGTCACTGTTTACAGATGTTTCCAGGAGGACACATCTAATAGAGCACGATGTAGTATTAACCGAGGGTGCCAGGCCAATTAAACAGCATCCATATAGAGTTAACCCCATCAGACTTGAACATATTAGAGCAGAGGTAAAGTATATGTTAGAAAATGATATAGTGGAAGAATGTGATAGCTAATGGTCTTCACCCTGTGTGTTGGTACCAAAAGCCGACCACACACTGCGGTTTTGTACAGATTTTATGAAATTAAATAATTTGACAAAGACTGACTCGTATCCCATTCCTCGTATTGATGACCTCATTGATAAGATAGGTGACGCGACGTATGTGACAAAAATTGATCTTTTCTCCGCGTACTTTCAGATTCCTTTGACGCCACGGGCACAGGAAGTATCCGCCTTTGTGACACCTAACGGACTTTACAGGTATAAGGTCATGCCCTTCGGACTCCGTAATGCCCCTGCGACGTTTCAAAGGCTTATAAACACCCTCACTCGCGGTATCTTCCAGTGTAATGCTTACCTCGACGACATAGTGGTGTATAGTACAGATTTCAAGACACATGTCAGTCAACTACGACACTTGTTTGAACGACTGAATGGTGCCAATTTAACAATAAACCTGGCTAAGAGTCAGTTTGGACATGCCACTATCGAGTATCTTGGACATGTAGTGGATTAAACCAGTAAATGCTAAAATAGAAGCTATTCAGAATGTCTCAGTGCCACAGACAAGGAAACAGCTCCGGTTACCTGGGCATGACTGGGTATTATCGTAAATTTTGCAAGGACTTCTCTACGGTAGCTTGCCCCTTGACTGACCTACTAAAGAAGAACAATCGCTTTGTTAGGACTGACAAGTGCCAAAGGGCGTTTGATGAAATGAAGTTAAGATTATCCAGGGCACCTATTTTGGTGACCCCGCGTTTTGATAGACCCTTTAAAATTGCAGTAGACGCGTGCGATTCTGGGATGGGAGCGGTGCTGACTCAGCAGAATGACCACGGAGAGGAGCACCCGGTGTATTACCACTCACAGAAATTCAATATCCATGAACGTAATTATAATACAATTGAGAAGAAACTTTTAGGGTTGATCCTGTCGTTAAAACAGTTTGATTTCTATGTAAACAGCTCTGGGTACCCGATAGAAATACTGACCGACCACAACCCTCTGACTTTTCTCTCCAGGGTCAAGCAAAACCAGAGGCTTGTTAGATGGAGCTTATTCCTCCTAAAAACCTTAAACCTAAAACACCTGACGGGTAGGGACAACGTCACAACTGACACTCTATCTCGGGTACTACATGATTGACTGAATAACCCAATGCTTCTTTTTCAGATCATCTCACTTGTTCATTAAGAATGTGTCATGATAACCTATCATTCGTTTGAATTTTGATTATGGAATACCTATAGAATACTTGTATCAGACAGAAGTCAAGTCTTTTGAAAGTATCAATCATTTTTATAATCATGCACTAGATGAAAGTATTATATTTTCTTATTGATGTTCTGAGATATTTTAAATTCATTTTATTATGGAAAAGAAATTCCATTTAAATGCATTATGCAATAAATATATATTTGTATGTATTTACTTGATATGGATGGATGAAAATAATTGTCATTGCATGCAATTAAGTGGGAAAACTTTCAGCTAATTGATTTGTTATCTTGTTTTATTCTAGTTAATGAATAAGACTAAGTAATAATATGAACAATTTTTATTTTAGAAAGATAGAATAGCATTTGGTATAAATTAATAGATAATATTGAAAATCTATTGTTAAATTGTTATATCTTGGTAATATAATAGGAAAAATTGGTGGATACTCTCACTATGTTGTATATAAGTTGTTATATCTTCCATATATCTGGGAATGGATGAAAATAAAGGTACTTAAAGGTGTGCAATTATCCAACACTAAACAATCTTTTATATTAAACTATTAAATTTGCCAAAAACACATAATGGTAGATTCCATTTTAATATTTAGATTGCTGTAGTAATTGTAACTAGAGCGTATCTTTCCTCATATTTGAGAAAATGGGAAGTAATAATCACCTTAAGTATGATCCCTGACCTACCCTGTAATAGGTATCAGTTAATGTCAAGTTGACACTGTAATTTAAAGGGGAAGTAACCTATAGTTTGATTCGAGTGATGAATTAATTATTTTTTTTACTATATTGGAGGTAAACTGTTGAAAATTGCCAGAGTTTGAGCAATGTTATATTTCTTTAAATAGATTAAAACTTTTTGCAAATTTTTGGTGGAAATCCACACAACTGTACATAGTTAAAGTAGGAATGTCTAGAATATTTTGGAATTATTTGTACTTGTTGGGACATTAGTTAATTTTAATGTTAACGGGGAAATATTTGTCCATCACGTTATAATCACAATTACCATTGGGTACCGATGCTTTTTTTATAATTTAATTGTGCCACTGAGCAATGTTTTGCTTAAATTGTCTTATGATCTTCCATTGATTGATGGTTGTTAACACGATAGTGTTAGGTACGAAAAATGTACCATGTTGGGTATTACTTACTTACATACTTACGCCTACTACCCCTCTCGGGGCATAGGCCACCAACAAGGGCTCTCCAGCCATCCCGGTCCCGAGCGAGTCTTTCCAACTGTCCCCATGGATGGCCTGTTCTCTTGACGTCTGAAACCAGGTCTCGGCGCCAGCTGTTACGGGGTCGGCCTCTCTTCCTCTTTCCTTGGGGGTTCCACGATAGGGACTGTCTGGTGATGTTGGATGCTGGTTTTCAGAGTGTGTGCCCCAACCATCTCCATCTTTTTTGCATGATCTCCAGATCGGCTGCCTGTTGACCTGTGCGACTCCAGAGCTCGATCATCATTACTGATCATGTCCGGCCAGCGTATATGCAAAATCCTCCTGAGACATGAGTTTATGAAAGTCTGTATCTTCTTGGTGTTAGTAGCTGTGGTCCTCCAAGTCTCTGCACCATAGAGTAAGACAGACTTCACGTTTGAGTTAAAGATCTTGAACTTTGTTTTCAGGGATATTTCTCTTGAGCTCCAGATATTCCTAAGTTGGAGGAAGGCTGTCCTGGCCTTGCCAATTCTTGCCCTTACATCGGCATCGGATCCACCCTTCTTATTGACGATGCTGCCTAGATAGGTGAATTCTTCAATTTCCTCTAGCGCTTCACCATTGAGAGTGATAGGCGATGTGTTTTCTGCGTTGACCTTAAGGAACTTGGTCTTCCCTTTGTGTATGTTGAGGCCAAGGCGAGTGGAGTTTTCTGTCACGATGTCGGTCTTTTCCTGCATCTGTTGCTGAGTATGTGCGAGTAATGCCAGGTCATCCGCAAAATCTAAATCGTCTAGTTGTGACCATAGCGTCCACTGGATGCCATTACGCTTATCTGATGTTGATGTCCTCATTACCCAGTCTATCGCTAGCAGAAATAGAAATGGCAACAGTAAACAACCTTGTCTCACTCCTGTCCGTACTTGGAATGCCTCTGTTGGGTGGCCTCTGTGGATCACTCTGCCTTTCAATCCTTCATAGGAATTCTTAATTATAGAGGTAATTTTTGTAGGGACCCCATAATGTCTTAGCAGCCTCCAAAGTGATTCCCTGTCTACGCTGTCAAAAGCCTTTTCATAGTCAATAAAGTTGACATATAGGGGGGAATTCCACTCGAGCGACTGCTCCAGGATGATGCGCAGTGTAGCTATTTGGTCAGTGCAGGATCTATCCTTGCGGAACCCAGCTTGTTGATCTCGCAGCGTCGTATCAACAGCATCCTGCATTCTGCCAAGCAGAATCCTGTTGAACACCTTTCCTGGGATTGATAGTAGGGTAATTCCTCTATAGTTAGAGCAGGAGCTCAAGTTTCCTTTCTTAGGGAGTTTAATGAGTGTCCCTCTTTCCACTCTGTTGTGACTTGCTCCTCTTCCCAGATCTTTTGGAAGAGGGGGTGTAAGAGCTCTACTGTAGTCTCTACGTCCGCTTTCAATGCCTCCGCAGGGATATCGTCTGGTCCAGGTGCTTTGCCGCTTTTAAGCTTCTTGATGGCTTGGCGTATTTCTTCCTTTGTAGGTGCATTGCAGTCTATCGGCAGGTCTATGTCTGCTGGCTGGATATCAGGTGGGTCTGGTCTGTTGAGTAGCTCTTCAAAGTATTCCACCCATTTTCTCTTTTGTCCTTCGTCATCGATTATCTGCTTTCCTTCTTTATCTTTCACCGGTCTTTCAGGTTTACTAAACTTCCCAGATAATTTCTTGGTGATGGTATACAAGTCTTTCATATTTCCATTTCTGGCTGCTTCCTCAGCTTCTGCAGCTAGAGCATCTGCATAATTTTTTTTGTCAGCTCTGATGCTCTTCTTTACACTCTTGTTTGCTTGTGTGTATTGTTCCTGTGCCTTGGCCTTCTCTGCACATGTCCGGCTGTTGTTTAATACTGCCTTCATTTCTCTTCTCTGTTCTATTTTCTTCAGGGAAACCGTTGAGATCCATTCCTTGTGGTTGCGTTTCTGTGGGCCCAATACTTCTTGACAAACTGTCTTTATTGTTGTTTCCACTATCCTCCACTCCTTGTCTATTGTTGCTTCCTCTTCATCAATTTTTTCTTGCAGGACTTGGAATTTGTTTGCAAGTGCCAGCTTGAATTCTTGGCGTTTGGTTGGGTCTCTGAGAAGTATTGTGTTGAACTTCTTTCGCTGGTTTAATTCTCCTGCATGTTGGGTATTACCATGGTAATTATGATACATTTTTTTCTTTCGTTGGGTGGGGGCGTGTCACATATTGGTGGTTTCCAAGTATTGGAAAACACAATGCTTATTCCCCCCCTCTTTTTCTCCCTACACAAGATTTTGTGGGCGGGGCTTATTTTTCCATTTCCTTGACTTTTAGTACGAAGGCGAAAGATTCTTGGTAATTTGGGGATTCCGTGTTGACCTCAAATTATCGGAGTGGCTAGGAATAGGAATGGTTTATTATTTCTGCATGGGGGAGTTCCTATCATTTTTATTATGAGTTTTGTAATGATACCATTATTTTCACCCCTCCTAGTAATAGGTCTGTCCCGGGCACCACTTTAATAGTATTTAATTCAGGGTTCGTACAGAAAAATTGCCTCAAAATTCCAGGAGTTTTCCAGAAGTTTTTCAGGAGTAAATTTTTTGAAAAGCTAAGCTGAGCTCTTTAAAAAAAACAGACACCTCGCTACACAGCTTATTTTTTGTTTTACGACATTACGGGGACTTGTATAGCCTACATCCCAAGTTTGGATTAAAAAAAAAAGGTCTAGTAAAAAAAGAACCATGGAGTGGCATCATTGGTGTCATCAACGTTTGCGCGCGGAAATAAAAAGTGGCAAAGAGGGTTAACTCCAATAGGGCTTTCTGGAAAAGTGAAAGTACAATCTAAGAACAGTGATTACGAGTTAGTTATTAATAATTAATCTCCCTCGAAAAATAAGGAGTTTCTAGTATTTTCGCAGAACTAAATGCAGTTTTTCCAGGAGTTTTAAGGTCCTGGAACACAACTTTTTGTTTTCCAGGAGTTTCAAGGAGCTGTACGAACCCTGTTAATGATTTGTTTGTCAAAAAGGCAGTGAGTTTCGAGATAATTTCTTTTGAAGACGCTTGTGTTTGCACTATTTTATTCTAACTGTACATAATCTTCATATTATTGTATATATGTATTTGAACATATCACCTGAATTAAATTATCAACAACATTTACACTGAAGCTTCGTCGTCAAGTTACTATTCTATTGTGTTGTTTACAATACTATGATATTTATCTACTACCGGGTACTCTAACGTCAAGGAAAGGAACTGTTACTGTTAGAACGCAAATCCTGAGTTTGTACCCAGTACTATAAGGAGAGTTCGTGTAATACTGAAACATAAATAATAATAACTAAAGTCTACCCTAGGACCAACGAGAATTATCAAAGATATCTACACGGCTCTGGCCACAAGGGGATTGTGGACGTAACAATAGGCACAGATCTATATGTTATTTGAAAGAGACAGTTGTAAAGGTTGAAAAGTTTTTGAGTTTTTTGGATAGATCTTTTGATATGATATGTTTATATTTATGTCAATATAAAGCTCTTATGAATTATAGTAATCTATTATATTGTTGGTTGTGTGGTTTCCTGGTGGTGTTCTTGTGTCATGCTTAATAAGCTTATCATCTTATGTATTATACAGTGTTAGTGTTTAGCTCTTGTCTTTACCTTTTTTGGGTCATACTTTTTATACAGACAAACTATTTCTAACACACTTTAGCATTGGAGAATAAGATAAAATCCTACAGACAAACTATTTCTAACACACTTTAGCATTGGAGAATAAGATAAAATCATACATCTTATTGACTTTAAGCACATAAAATGTCATTTATTGATGAAAAATCTCAAAATAAAAGATTTAAACAGAAATAACATCAAAGATATCTTTCTTTGAGCCTTCATAGTCATCATGGTGCATCACAATTCTTGCAATTCAGCATGGCCTTGGCTCTGTCCTAAAACTCGTGGGATTCGGGACATCGCACCTGTGATACACTTGAGAGGGTAGTATGTTTCTGAGTCACAGATCCAGAACAACTTCAGGCCGTACTTTGCAGGTTTGCTTGGTATGTACTGTATAAATGAGCAACGCCATCTGTAGGGTATGAGCTGCTCATCCACAATCAGTGAAGCTCCAGGAACATAGTACTTTTGGAGGTTGGCAAAGTGGAAGTCCAACACTTCGCTGATTGGAGCAAGCTTGTCAGTTTCTTGTCTTCTGTGACGGGTGTCTTTGTTGTCAAACCTCAGCTGGAAACATCTGTTCTTCGACATTGTGGCTCGCACAAAATCTTGCCCGATGAGGGGCTCCCAAATTGTAGTCAGGTTTACTTTGCTCTGTTTCTGAGCACCCAGGAAGACAAGAATACCGATGAGCCCTCTGATCTCTACATCGTCTGTCTCCTTCCATGCATCTCCTCTCTGCCTTTTTCCTTCTTCATTCGTGTATTTCACAATCAGCTTGATCATGTCTCGAGAAATGAAAAGATCAAAAGTCTCTGCAGGGCTTGTGGCATTGTGTGTGTTTGGAATACGATTCCACAGAAGAGTCACAATATTTTACCTTGTAGTTTGAGTATTTGGTGCCATAGGGATACTTTTCCACTCTGTGCCATCTTTCCAATAGTAACTTCTTGTTCTGACTACAGTTCCTTCAACTAGTTCTTTAGAAATGGAAGAGTTCAAGTTTGGGTCAATGCTTTCTTCCTCACTACTATCACTAGATCGAGAATCATCATCACTATCATCACTGAAAGGGACAAACTCATCTTCATCACTCATTTCACCTTCACTATACTGATCAGCATCATCTTCTTCTCTGTCAATAGCTCTGACTTGATCAACATGATCTCCTGCATCATCAACTCCAACTTGAAGTAAATCAAAAATATTTCTGCTTGAACCAGGCCTAGCTTCTTCACCAGCCGCCATTTTGATTTTACTCCAGGGGAGATAATTAACAATGCCTGCTTGAACTAACATAAACAAAGAATATCTATAACTTGTGATAATATATGACTCCTCTATATAAAAGTATGACCCAAAAAGTGGAACATGAAGTGTGACTGTGCATTTACTTTTTTTTCCCTATTTATGAATATGACCCAAAAAATGGAACACGAGGTACGATTTGAGTATTTTTTTTTTGTCAATTGCTCTAAAATGGAAAACCTAATATTAGTAATATCAAGGACAATATTATTTTATGATGTAAAAATGGTTAATTGGAGATGTCACAGAAGATTGATAGTGTAGTTTGACTAGTTGCTGAGCAAGTGTGTAAACAAACCCTTGTGTTCCCTTTTTTGGAACACGAAGTATGGCTAGGGTTAATTTCCGAAGATTGCACAGACTAGGACCTTCCATCATTTTCCTCCCCACCCCTTAAATTAGGGGAAATGATTTTTCATTTGAGTCTGTATGATTGATTTTAACCCAGAGTGAATGAACATTGAGAGTACTTAGTGAACTAAATAAAATTAATAATAGGTTATAAAGGACATGCTTAAACGTAAATAAGAAATATTTGAATACAACATTCATTATAATGATTGAATAGTATGTTGGGCTGATAAAAAAAAGCATACAATAAAAATTTTGCCATGTTTATTTATTTAAACTAGAATTACTAGTCATATTAAAATTTCTAAACAAGTAAAGATAGGTGAATTCTGATAGGCTCAAACACAATTTGGTTAAGTAAAATCTAAACAAAATACCACTATAACTTTACATACGGTACTGTATTTAAACAAAATACCACTATAACTTTACATACGGTACTGTATTTAAACAAAATACCACTATAACTTTACATACCGTACTGTATTTAAACAAAATACCACTATAACTTTACATACGGTACTGTATTTAAACAAAAACCACCTAAACACGAATTAAAACAATAAAAATACTTTTCTTTATTTAATTTATTAAACATAAAGTCAGGAGACTTTTTTTTTCACAGATGTTAATCCAGTTGACTTGAAAACACACAAGAATTACAGGATCATCAATGAATGCTCCACCAGAATCAAGACCCATTGTTATAAACGTTTAGCTCGGCCGATCCTGGAGTACGCATGGACAGTGAGGGATCCTCATCGACAACACCTGATATCTAAGTTGGAGATGACCCAGCGTTGAGCGACACGTCATATCTTACAGGATATGGCCTTAAAACAATGGCCTCTGCTTTGGTGGCTAAACTCCAGCCCTTACAACACCGTAGGGTGGTAAACTATGGTCACCACTGTTTACAAGATAATGAACCGCCACGTGGAAATGTCCACATCACACAGCCCACATGCACGCACCGATGTCAACAAATATTCTCATTTTTTCGTCAGCCATTAGTCTGTGGAACACCCTGGACCAGACCTCCATCACTGCCCATACTGTGCAGGCTTTCAAATCGTCACTGAAGGGCTGGTCTATTTACAATAAAGAAGTTTTAGTTGACTTAAAAACCTATTTAAGTCTTAAATATTTTTGTAACATACATAATTAAACAATTAGCTTTGTCACAGAGTTTTCTAATGACGACAATATTTAATACATTAATTAATGAAATTCAAGTGCAATTATATTGTCCCTACATTTACAGGATAAAGAAAAATTACTTTTATACAAAATATATGTACACAAATTTGATAAGTTACAATGTGAGGCCAAACAAATTTCAACCACCTGTGGCATGTTCGTGAGTTCAAATCCTAATAACTAATTAAATAAGAAATCAGGAAAGTATTTTGTTTTCATTAAAAAGTGTTAAGTAGGTAGCACTGATTTGAACAGCTGGTATAGATAGCCACAAGTTTTGGTAAAGTCATTTCCTTGTAGGTATGAAACTTGTAAACATTATTATACATTTAGAGAGACATTGTCAGAGGTGGAAACTAATGTCTAAATGAATTAAAAGAGAGTGTTGTAGACCAGTGATGCTTTACACAGTGATCTCCTTTGATGTCGTTTTAAACTCGAGCTGAGAGAAAATTCTTTAAAACAAATTCCACATTCAAATGGTTTTTCTCTTACATGCACAGTTTGGTGCTTTCGTAAATTGGAGTGATTAGCAAAATCTTTATCACATACATGACATTTAAATGGCTTTTCTCCAGAGTGAACAATAAGATGATTCTTTAAATTCCAGAAACTGGAAAATTTTCTGTTACACATTACACACGTAAATGGTTTTTCTCCTGTATGGACCATCTGGTGATTTTTTAAATAAGTGAGATTAGAAAATTCTTTATAGCAAATGTCACATTCAAATCTTTTTTCACCAGTATGAACTACTTGATGTCTTTTAAAGTTAGAGCTATAAAAAAATTCTTTACCACACACAAGACATTTAAATGGTTTATCTCCAGTGTGTGTGACTTGGTGTTGTTTTAAATGCGAGCCCAGAGAAAATTTTTTCCCACATATGTCACACTCAAAGGGTCTATCTCCAGTGTGGACCATTTGGTGCAGCTTTAACTTGGTAGGGCGAGAAAAAGCTTTATGGCAAATGTCACATTTGAATGGTTTTTCACCTGTATGCACCAATTGATGATATTTTAATTTGGAGCTGTAATGAAACTGTTTATGACAAACATCACATTTATATGGCTTGTCTCCAGTATGGACTGCTTCATGTTGTTTCAAATGTAAGCTGCTAGTGAACTGCATATTACACATTTGACATTGAAAAGGTTTTTCACCAGTGTGTACCATTTGATGATATTTCAATTTCGATTTAAAACCAAATTGTTTACCACAGACATCACATTTAAATGGTTTCTCACCAGTATGTACCATTTCATGTTGTTTTAAGTAGGAATTTTTAGCAAATTCTTTATTACATATTTGACATTTAAATGGTTTTTCTCCTGAATGGGTCATTAAATGTGCTTTCAATATAGTACTTCTACTAAAGACCCTATTACAAAGAATACATTTAAACGATTTTGAACGCACTGTTTGTGATTTCTTTACACTAGAAGTTTGAGGTAAATTCTTATTTGCTGTGTGAGATTTCAAGAGATTTCCTTCACTTTGGACTATTTGTTGTTCCTTTAAATATGCCAGCATTTGTTGTTGTCTTAAAAAAGCAATGTAAGATAATCCATCTGTAAACAAATTTGGGTCTAGTCCAGACATGCTGTAATAGTCTATTTTTTTTGAAACATCTGTCTCTTCATTCTCAGGTAAAGATTCATCTTCTTTCTCTTCTTTTATAGTCACATTTAGTTCTTCACAATTTTGACTGGTTGTAGTTTTTTTCATAGACAAGTCCAATACACCTGATGACATCTCCATTTTTTAAACTCTCTGGATATGTAGCTTCAGTTTTTTATAGACAAGTCCAATACACCTGATGACATCTCCATTTTTTAAACTCTCTGGATATGTAGCTTCAGTTTTCTAGTAAGAAAAAAACCAACAAATATTAATTTGCATAAATTTGAATTTGATATCAATTTTCATGTTAACATTTCATGTCTTTCATTCTTTATTATATTATATACTAGTGATGGGACAATACCAAATTTTAAACTATTCTGATACGACCCAATTATCCAGATTCACGATACGATTCCTATTCCGATTAATTTATATAAAAGTTGACAAGTGATTAGAAAAGTTTATTAACTTGCTATTGAAGCTTTACAATATACTAGATATCAATGTATTGGAAAGGTTTTATATAAACACATCTATCAATAATTCCATTTTAATAATACAAAGATGAATGGGGCACATTAGCTGAGCGGCAGCGCATTTGAGTGGCAAGCTGAAGGTCCCAGGTTTGAATCCTGATGCAGGCTAGGATTTTTTCTTGGGTCTGGAGGGTGTCCCTGAGTCTACCCAGCTCTGATGGGTACCTGACCTTAATTAGGGTAAAGTAAAGGCGGCTGTGCATAGTGTTCCAGACTGTGTGAGAACCCTGTAAATAATTTTATTTTAATGAGAAAAACTTCATTCAGTTCAATCAATTGATAGTAAGAATATGTATTTAATCATAGTCATAGTCAAATTGAAGCACTCGCAAATTATAGTGCAAAAACATCTCTCCAGTTGTTGGTTCTAAACGGTTTCTCTATGGCAAGTATATTTTGCCAACTATACTAAAAATTATCTCGCTCTCTATGGAAGAAGGTGGAGAATTTAAATACTTTCTTGAGAGGAGAGCCAAACTTGGAAGTTCTTTGTTCGCTTTCCACCAGCTAAGAGGATTCTCATTGTTTGCAATCAGTTTAACCGTTTGGCCCTTTTAGTCGCCTCTACAGATAGACCTTGGAGTCGCCGATTACAGGTTGTTTTGCATTTGACCCCGATGCGAGTTTTTAAATGCTTATTAAAGGCCTTTGTTTATTCTGACCAAAGAGAGCGATAGTGACGCTATTTTTAGACGTTTGTTTGGTAGTTTTAACCCAATCGATCAAATATACGCAAATTTGTGAGAATAACGCATATTTGCGCTAATTCTACGAAAATTGATGGTATTTTGGAAATATTTAGAGAAGCATAGGCTAGGCTGATGAAGGAAAGGCTTTATTATTTCAATAATGCCAAGATAATCGAGTTATTTTAAGCATTGCAGAAGTTGAATAGGCTTTGAATAGTAGGATTTGAGTCCGATACGATGATATCCTAGTTCCATGACAAATTATCGGAACCGATCGGCATAGGCTGAGCTATTTATTTTATTTTCCTTTTTATTTATTACTTTATTTACATCTCTACTGGTTTGAATTAGACTTTATATTTTTAAATATTTACTATGAAGAATTTAAAGCAGTTGCTTTGATAGTTTTTTTACAGTAAATTTTGTAATAATATTTTTTGTCCGATTTTTTTTCAATATACGGAGTTATGCGACTTGACTCAAGGTTTGGAGGGTAGAAAACTGACGA
This sequence comes from Anisus vortex, assembly GCA_949126835.1. Classification (NCBI taxonomy): domain Eukaryota; kingdom Metazoa; phylum Mollusca; class Gastropoda; family Planorbidae; genus Anisus; species Anisus vortex. Next base: position 15,478,069 of record OX421501.1, read on the forward strand.
CTAATTAAGGGGCAAAAGGTTAAATGTTAGATACTTTGATATTTCTGTTCTAATTTTAATACTTGCTGCTGAAAATTGACTCTTTGTTGTTGTGGTTGTAGCTTGTGGTAGTTCATCAGTTAAGAATTGTTTTGGTATCGGAACCGGGTCTGAATTATTTAGCCCCTATACCGATTCCCGATGCTTTGAAAAAAACGGTATTTCGATTATTCCGATGAATCATCCCATCACTATTATATACTACCATATATTATTTTTACTAGATAATCAAGCCACAGGGGAGGGAAACTGTGGTCTAACACACTGCAATTGATAGTATAATTCAGAATGTCACCTGTTTGAATACACACAACAAGCTTAAGCTAAAAGGGATAATTTAATTTTATAAACTATATAGACTGTATGAAAAAATAAACTATATAGACTGTGAAAAAATAAACTATATAGACTATGAAAAAATAAACCATATAGACTGTATGAAAAAAAAATATATATAGACTGTATGAAAAAATAAACTATATAGACTATGAAAAAATAAACTATATAGACTATGAAAAAATAAACCATATAGACTGTATGAAAAAATAAACCATATAGACTATGAAAAAAAAAATATATAGACTGTATGAAAAAAAAAATATAGAGACTGTATGAAAAAATAAACTAAATAGTATGGACCTTGTCTGATAATCATATATTAAACTTTATTTTACTGATGTTTCTTTCTGATTTATTATACATTTTTATTTTCTTACTTTTGAGCTATGTCTTACAAAAAAACCAAACAGTCACTGGTGTTTCATAGCGAAAACTTTTCTTTTTTATACAGAAAAGACTTATATACTTATTTACTTTTAGATAACTTCACAACAAAGTTTCTAATCAAATTTTTACCCAATTCCCAGCCTGCTAGAGCTATTAAATTTGGCTATTATGTCAATGATGAAAATGCAATTTGTAAATTTTGACTTAATAAAAAATTATTACAAATCAACACAAAAATTGCATAAATTAATTCTAAAACGGTAGATAGTCTACTTGGCTATCTTGAGCTACCAAGATGATATTGCCCAAGCAACAATTTTAATTTAGCTCCGCCAACATCAGCTATGCTGTCTAAAAGAAAAGAAATTTCTAAAATATAAACCTGGTATTTATTTCTAGATGCATAAACTACATTGGAAAACATGAAGATAATTTGAAAAATCAATCATCCAGATTCATATTTCATGTTCTAGCTATATAACAGACACAGCTGAGGTGGTGATTTTTATCATGTGTTCATGTTCATTTTCAACTCATGTTCATTTGTTTACAAGATTTGTTAGCAGCCGTTACATTGACACTGAAGCACATTAAAATTTGTCCTACTAAACAAAGTTATTGGACTTAAATGCTGCTAATTCTTCTGTTTGGTGAGGCAGGTTGTTTTTCTGAGATTTTAAAGCATTTAAATGTGGTAGCTAGGTATGGAGGGGCAAATAGCGAAACGGGGAAATAGTCCACAGTGCTTGGTTTTTTGGGGAGGGGGGTAGTAGCTGATTCTGAACTGCTGAATATATCTTACATGTTGTCGTTGCCCCTCGCATAAGTCGCTCCCCAACTTCCCGGGTTACACTGCTTTTAATATCTCAAAAATGCATACCTTTTAAACATAAAAGTTACTGAATTTGGAAACTTTCCTTAAAAAATGGTTTTAATCGTACACAAGGCAAACATAATCAAATAAAGGCATGGCTTCATTTATTTTAAACAAACGATCAATAGGCTTACAGGCATTAGGGAAATGGGAAAGTAAGGTATCTGTTTCTTCATCTAAGACCCTTTCCCTATTCAAGTTCCTATCTTTATAGTAACACTACACACAAAAAAGTCTTTGAAGTACGCCATTATACTTAATGTCGCCTATATTGGAGACTTGACGACGCCGGCATTGATGACGCGTTATACAAGTGTCCTAGTTACCATTAACATTGTTGCAATGATTTCAAGTACGTCTGCGAGACCGACAATACGTTTTTTTTCCAACTCTTACATGCAACTAATGAAAAATAAAATACACTATTGACATTTCACGTGTTTTGGAAACATTGCTTAGACATGGCGCGGTTTTATCGGAATGCTCAACACTGCCTTATTAGGAGGCTATAGCCTAGACCTTAAGTGTAATAAAACGCATCTTAAGCTACTAGTCTACAAGCTTATAGACCCTTTACAATTCTTTCCATACTGTAATTTGCGTTCAATAAGCCAATCAACTATATGGGCTATGTAGGAAACTTTATGACAGAGTAGTGATGTTTTTGGAACTTTTCAAAAAGTTTTGATAAGTCGCACTCCTACTTTGTGTAGAAATTTTCTGTAAAAAAAGGGCGACTAATATGCGATACAAATAATAGCAATATAAAAAAATATTTTGTTTATGAAAATAAAAAGTAATGGGGTGAGGGGAGGGGGGGGGGGGGCAGAAAAAGGAAATGTAGTATCCTGTATTGGGGCATCTGTAACATATAGAGTGTTACATTATCAATTAAAGAGAAAATATTTATATGGGCCTACATTGAATAGTATATAGAATGCTTACAGATTTACAAGTTAAATTATAAGAAAAAACTGCTATTGTAGAGTGAAAAGGACATCTAGATAATCCAATTTGATTACTATCCAATCATCAGGATCATTAAGCCTATTAAAATCCTGCTATAAAAAAAAAATTTAAGCAGCTAGGTGTGGTAGCTAGTAGAGAGGGGCAAATAGTGCAAGGGGGGATTTTAAATAGTTCACAGTGTGATTTTTTGGGGGGAGGTGGGGGTGTCATTGACCCACGTATAAGTAGCACCCTGACTTTCGGGGGTTACACTGCCTATTAACTTCTCAAGAATGCATAAGTTTTAACCATAAAAGTTACTATATAATAATATATTCAGGCTAATTTGGAAACTTTCCTTAGAAAATGGTTTCAATTGTGCAAAAGGCAAACATAATTTTTTTTTAAAGTAGCACTTCATTTATTTTAAACAACCGATCAATACAGCCATTAGTCATTTGGGAAAGTAAGGTATTTGTTTCTTCATCTAAGTCCCTGTCCCTAATCAAAGTTCCTATCCCTATAGTAAATCGCAAAAAAAAAAGTCTGCCAACCACACTTGTTTTTCGACCAAAAGGGAAAACTTTCATTACAATATGTTCTGCTTGTTGTCTACCGTAATTTCTAATAATTTTTAGTATTGTTTGCTACGCATAAAATATAGTATAGTTATAGGCCTATTTAGCAAAACGTATCGGTTTACAGACTCCACAAAGACTAGGCATACTATATAATAATTAGTATAACCATGTACTACATGAACATGTAGGGCCTACACCTTTAAAAAGTTGATAATGATATCACGCCAATCGGCGTAGGCCTACATAGCTAAAAGGTACGGAAAACTCTAATGGACTTAGAATGGGGCTGATGCTGGCATGCTTATAGGGTAGTAGACTAGTAGGCTAATAGTAATGACAGGCCTAATTAAAACATTTATTATTACTAACAAACAAAAGAAATTTTTAAAAAGTTCAGACTAGTTCTAAGACTACTTTTAAAGTACGAAGTGGCTATTCAGTCCCGATAGACTTAGTACCCCAATAGATAGTTACTATCGGTTAGTTTATAAAGGTTAGGGATGGCTTTATAGTATTTTTTGTAATAGTTAGTATTGGTTATGTTACATAGGATAGCCCAGATAGGTATAGATTTGGTGCTTTCTCTGATATTCCTTATAAAATATGGTAAGACAAAAAAAAATATTTTTTGTTTTTTTTTCCACTCTTTTTTAATGTTTTTTTATGAGTTCTAACGAATTCCGACTGAAGCTGGGTCCGATTAGCCATTGAATGCTAAAGTTATTAAGGGACTCAGGGTCCGAATAGTCGCTGCCTCTTAAGTAACTCTAAGTCTAAGTAAAGTCTTTATAAGTTAGTCCTATATTATAGCTAGGCTATAGACTATGGGAAGCGTTATCCGAAGAACTGTTCATATAGCGCTGAGCGTTATCGGAAGACCCAAATCTTCTAATAATGCAGAGCGTTATCGGAAGACCCAAATTTTCGAATAACGCAGTGTTAACGGCAGACCCAAATTATCAAACAATTGTGAGAGTTAGGCTATAGCCTACTTATGACTTATATTAACTTATAGGCTACTTATTATCTTATAGTTAACATTATTTAAAACATCAATAAAAATGCAAGACTAGACTCGGACCACGGATGAGCGTAGGATGCAATAATCTTCTTTATAGAAGTAGCATCTGTAATGTATAAGATAAGATATAGTAGCCTACAGGCTATAGGCCTACTAATCTATAGTCTATTATTTAGGATCATATTCCTAGCTAGAAGGAGTGTATTTATTGATAATAATAAAGCCCTAACAGGGACTAACCCTATTTGAATTTGACTTGATGTATTGACCCTAACATAAGCCTACTAATAGTAACTAATACTAACATCTAGGCCGCAGGCTAAATAGGCCTAACCTTTTTGTTTGAATTAATTATTAGATAAGATTACTTTATTGATGCAAATAAATGGAAATTTACTTGATTTCATAAATTCTGTCTTTCAGCACACTTAAAATTAAAACAATATTAAAGAACCATTTGTACTCAAGCACAATAGAAATAGACATTTGCGCACACTTTACTCTTTAGTCTTTAGCTTTTTAAAGAAAAAGTAACATTTAGGCTTAGGAGTCAGCTATTGTATTTTCTGGCTGACAATGACTAATGGTTACTTACAAAACATTCATGTATTTACTGTATTTACGTATCCCGTTTTACTCAAATTGGATAATTTAAAAAAAGCGGGGATGGCTGGGGTCGAACCTGCGACACCCCGGTTGCCAGCTGACAGCACTAACCATTAGGCCACGAAATCTTGTTCAAATTTAACAACAAACAGTATATAGGGAGCCAATAGAGAAAGACAAACGATTATGATTATGCGCATGCGCCAGTAGAATATGGAGACCTGTGTGAATCTTCTAATAACGCTGAGCGTTATCTGCAGCTAGAAATCTTCATATAACGCTTTGCGTTATATGAAAAACTGTGCGAATAATCACTCCGATAGACTATAGGCCTATATTCTATATCATGACTATATCACTATATATGATATATGATCATATATGCCTATGCCTTTAAAACCGGCCTTACTTAGAAACCTGACTTAGGCTATGGGCTATGACTAGGCCTATAAACTATAGTAAGTATAGTCATAGTCCTAGTAGGCTAAAATTAAACTATATATTATATACTCTCTGTCTACTCTATGTCATTAGGATGATTAGGCCTAGAGCCTAGGCCTATATGTCACAGTATGACAGTTACATGGACAGTATGAATATGAATATTATGAATAGGGCCTATATGAAGTTGTAGGCCCTATTCAAAAGGACTATCATTGATCATGTTACGCCTAGCCTATTCATTGACTAGGCCTATTCAATGAATGAAGTAAGGTAAGAAGGCTAGGTTCCTGCTTAGACACACTGTGAGTCTGTGACTGTGACACAGACCCTGACTGACTGAGCTTTTAACTTTTAAATATTTATAAAATAAATAAATTATTATTATCATATACCATAGGCAATACAAGTAGGCTACATTATACTTACTTATTAATAATATTTTGTTTAAAGTACGAAAAAATATTAAGTTTTGGCACTTCTGTTGGACTAAATTGTTGATTAAAATAATAATTGTTGTTGGTATTGCCATTATTTCTGCATAAATTGGGCGCCATACTTGTTTTTTTCCCAGTGGTCCAAGAAACTTGGAAGCAATGACCTTTCCCAAAATATTACCAAGGGTTTCATAAAAATAGCATACCAATAAGCATTCCATTCCGGATTAAGATAAATATATATAGCCTATAATCAAATGTTGTTGTTTTTTTTTTAAATTATTACATGCTTTTATACAAATTTGTAGACTCGTCAAATCTGCCACACCACTTGCCGATTTGAACTAATTGAGAATTTCCTCTAACTCTAAGTCTTTGTTACAGTAGCCTGAGTAGCTACTTCTTTATTTTATTATTAGTAGGCCTACATACCGAAGACCAGAGTAATATACTGAACAAAATAGGGCAGCCTTTACTATAAAATTAAAATTCAATGTAGTACAAATTAACATTATAGGCCTACTTGGTTGAAAAAAACAAAAATTACCTTAGACTTCATCTAAGAGTAAGAGTGGTGACTCGACGGATAACGTGTTTGTGCACTGTTAGTCTTATGTCGACCTCTTTCTTGATTGACCACTGCACTGTCGGTAGTGTCAGGCACTGACCAATAATATATGGCTTTTCTTACTCTGTAGTGCCGCATACATTTATTAACCGAAATTACATTTTAAAAACGTATTGCGATAGTGAAGTAATAGTAGGCCTAGAGTCTACATATTTTATGCAAAGTTTTAGAAAAAAGGTTTTGAGATATTAATATTTGTTCAATGTCGTAATCGTAATTTCTATTTTTGCTTTCGCATTTTGTCACTTTGTGTGTATCTTGTAAGTGTTGCCAACTTTTAAGTCAAAGTTTTGACCTAGTCTTATCTTATACATTACAGACGCTCCTTCTATAAAGAAGATTATTGCGTCCTACGACTAAGACTACGATGGACAATATTTTTGTAACTAATCCTGTGATGTTTCAGTTTTGTAGGTGACTCTTTAAATTTAAATATATTTGAAATAGTGAACTGATTTAAAGGAAAAGCAGGCTACTGTCTAAAAATCAAATAGGCTACGCCTAAAGTAGAATCTAGATGTAGATCTATATATTTTCTGAAGGCTTTTCAAAAAATAAGAATTATCAAATATTTTATTTATTTTTATGCTTTTGAAAAATATATTTAATTAATTAATAAATCGTGTAATTTTTGATTGACCTAAAAAACGACTGTGCAGCAGGGGCGAAGCCACAGGGGGGGCTGAGGGGGGCTAAGCTCCCCCTGGAATTTAAAAAAAAAATAATTTTCAACTGATTTTTTAAAAATATGCACTAAATTCGCTAAAAATTTGGAAAATCTTTGTCACGCGAAAGTTTAGCCCCCCCCCCCCCCCCCTGGTATTTGGTAAATATTTGTCACGCGAAAGTTCAGCCCCCCCCCTGGAAAAAATTTCTGGCTTCGCCCCTGCTGTGCAGTGACCTCCCTTCCTTATGACGTCACATAATGAAGTGTTAAATGAAAATGCTTGATCTAAATCTAGATCTCTGCAATGCACAATAAGACATGGATATCCTACAAATTGTGATAACGATAATTTACCCAGCGGGCACACCACGTCGCATGGACGGGGGGAAAACGTGGTTTCAACGTTTTCCCCGGCGATAAGACGTGATGTGCCTACTGGGTATATAATATAGTCAGGGCCGGCTCTACCATATAGGCGAACTAGGCGGCTGCCTAGGGCGCAAAATTTTTGGGGGCGCAAAATTGAGGATTTATGTTTTATTTGGGTATTTAAAAATATAAACTATATTAAAGTTTAGTGCTTCTGCGCGCTACTAGCATAGGTAGGCCTAAATGAATGAATAGGTAATGAAAGGTGAAGGGTATTTTATTAAAATTTTCTTAGAAAATAGGAAAGCTTGCCTAACAGTAGCCTACTTAGTTTGGCAACCACGCTGTGCGTAGCGGAGTGCAAAAAGTCAACCCCTCACTTCCCCCGGCCACACCCTGGATGCGATGCGGCGGCGGAATATCATAGTGAAGTGAGTGAAGTGACGTGACGGTGACCTTCAAGTCAGTTCGTGAATCGTAAGTCATGAGGGCGCTGAGTTGTTTGCATTGGCAGTGCAGTTGTTGTTTTTCAGACTGTTAATTACGAAAACGAGTACCGGTACATTAAATCCCCTAAGTGACCCTAAGTGGCACAAGATGGTCCAGTCGAATTGATGCACTAACTCCTCTGCGGTACCATTTATCTCATGTTTGTGATGTTTTGGAAGAAATTTCTAAAGACACTATTGGATCTAATGGCAATATTGCGAAGATAGAAGCACTTGGGTTACTTAAAAATATCTCAGACTTCAAGTTTATTGTTGCACTTGTCACATAGCACAACATTTTGTTTCATGTAAACATAACTATTAAGACACTGCAACGAAAGGAATTGAGTCCCCAGAGAGCAGATAGTCACCTGGTGTCTTTGAATTTGTGTACAACATTCCTGACCTTAAAAGCAAGACTAGAGCAAGAGTTTAAGTCGATGTGCAAAAACTTGGAAAAAAAACACATTAACAATTGAAAAAGATGAAGGTTTGAATGAATCTGACATTGCTGCTGTAGGCCTACGACAGTGATCTGAACTTAGAGCAATTTCTCATCATCTCCATGACTCAGTATCAAGCCCTGAAGAAGTCCTAAACTACATATACCTACAGAATCTTGAAAATGGATTTCTTATAATTTGTGTAACCCTTCGTATTTTGCTTACGTTGCCACTTTCCGTAGCTAGTGCTGAACGAAGTTTTTCAATATTTATTTAAGCTAATTAAAACCTATCTGCGTAGTACAATGTGTCAGGAGAGACTTGCGGGTCTTGCGACAATTTCTATTGAAAGTGAGATAGCAAGACAATTAGACTCAAAAGCCCTCATTCAAGAATTTGCTCAGCAGAAAGCAAGAAAAGTACCACTAAGGTTTTAGTCTTGAGTAGGCCTATAAATACTGGTGATCAGTATTTAAAAGTGACTTTTGGACCGTAGTTAAGAAAACAATAATCCAATATCATACAATATCAAGTATTCTTTGTGCATTTTTTTAAGCATTATAAAAACAGAAAAAAAATATCTATAATATAACTGTGAGTTTCGGTTTGTTTTTAAGAGAACTGTACATAATGCAGGTATAAAACCTATAAACCCATATAGGCCTAGCTATCTATTGTAAAACTGTGTGTTATGTACATTTTCTAATAATAATTTAGATTTCTAATTATTAATTTATAATGCAAAACGATTGTTACTTTTCATTCATCTGTTTTATCTACATTTCACAGTCATCAATCAAAGGTTAGGCTATAAAATAAAATTATTTGTTGGGCTATAAAAATTATTAACAAAAACACATTTTCGAAGTTCCATACGTGGCAGACCTCACCGAAGGCACTTGAATGAGGGCGCAGAATTTGTTTTCGCCTAGGGCGCCAAAAACCCTAGAGCCGGCCCTGAATATAGTGGGTCTAAAGAGCATTATATGGAAATCTCGGACTATGCTATTGAATGTGGCAAGCTGTGTCCGCTCGAATCTATTTACACCAGCGGTTCCCAACCTGTGGGTTGCAACTCATTGGGGGTCGAATTACCATTTCACGGGTGTCGCCAAAGACCATCGGAAAACTTATATTTTCTATGGTCTTAGAAACCGAAACACAGCTCAACTATTCGTCTCCAGGCGAGTCCACCAAGATGCAGATACATCCACATACGAGTAGCATTTTCTGCGTAATGACATCAAAACATGTGTATGTGGAAGGGTTGGTGCCATAATGTAGGCCCTACCTTTCGGATCAGTCACACGTGTGTAGAGAGTTGCTACGTTAAAAGCATATTCTCTGTTAAATGCAGCTTATGCTGTGTAAAAGCACTAGTATTGGCGATAAAACGACATTTCATTAATATATTGGAATTTAGTGTAGATGATTTCGGTCTAAACTCTAGGCCTAAACTTCAACGTTTTGTACGGAATGAATCCCCAAAAGTAATCGGAGCTCACTGGGCAAATATTAGCATCGAAGACGCTTCCACAAGTTACAAGAAGTAATTAAAAGCTTCATAAATTGTGTCACATTTGTAAAGTCAAGCTCTTTAAACCGAAGACTGTTTTTGCAACTTTACGAGTTGGATACTCCAACCAATGCTCTGCTATTAGGCCTATAGGCCTACACTTAACTGTAAGGCTGTGATTGATAAGTCTTATAATTACATTCTAATGGTAATTCTTATGACAGCTTGACAATGTGGTCCACAGACGTTTTTAAAAGATTTCTCAAAACGTATGTAAAGCAAATAAATCATCTAGATATGACTAGTGTTGGAAAAGAGATCTGGCACCGGCTCATTTTTTTCTCTTGCGGACACTGGTTTACTTGGTCTGCTTTCGTTGAAACTCTGTACATTGAAGCAGACAGAATGATTACGATGATAATTTCTTTGAAAGAACACTTTCACATGCTTGTAGACGCAATTTCATGGTACTTTCCATATCTACCAGACACCATCACATATCTATGTACTTGCCAGAAGCCCATTCATATGCCTATTCAAAGTTGAAGATGTTTTTGAGACAACACAAAGGATCTCGAGTTCATTGAGCTTATTAACAACGATGCATCGAGAACTGATTTTTCTATGCCAGTTACTAAATCCTGGATCAAATGTTTGCAGTCATAAACTATTGTGACTGAGATTGTGTTGCGCCTTATTCTTCCATTGCAACAAAAAATCTTAGTAAAACAGAGTTTCCACCTTGTTGGTTATCAAATCTAAATACAGAAGTAAACTTGTGAAAGATAATCTGCCTAGTTGTACTCTTACAAGGATTGCCCCAAGAATGTCTGATCCGACGAAAATGACGCAATCTTAACCATAACTCTGACGTTCGTGTTGTAATTAGAATATAGAGCAGGCTAAAGATATTTTATAAAAAAAAATTTTTTCGTTTTTTTGTTGTTGTTTTTAATTACTCGTGTTGAATGTTTAACAATTCTAATACACCCTGCATGTCAGATATTTACATTACAATTCATAACAGTAGCGGTTAGTTCACCGGACTGTCAACCAAAAAACAACTGACAGGTCGCGGGTTCTATCCCTGCCACCGACGGATCCCTGTCGCCCTGCAGGAGTTTTGGGCCTAGTGGACGTAATAATCTTCTACCTAGAAGGAACGTCTGTAAACTTATAAGAAAACTTAATTATATTTTTGGGGGTCGACACAGTATTATAAGGTGTAAGCTTATTAAGGGGTCGCGGCCTAAAAAAGGTTGGGAACCACTGATTTACACAATTCAGTTTCATTTAGTGGAGTAAGGAAAGCATTAGGTAAAGAGAAAGTATCTTAAACGTGCCGGGATTTCAAGGTTGAAAAATAGTGAACGGTTGGGGTGGGGGGGGGTCACAATATTTTACCCTAAAGCAAGGGTTTGCAACCAAAGGAACGCGTGCCAGACTTGGCACGCAGAATGATTTTCAGTGGCACGCGAGAGACCTCCAAGAAGATTTTTAAATACAAGTCAAAACAACGTACGTCAGCATAATTAATTGGTACTGCGTTGCGAACTACATAGGAATCACAGTTGATGTCGACTGTTTTAGTTCAGGAATGTTTGTATGCAAAGCTCTCATCATTGTACTTGCTATCTGTGGTTGAAATTATAATTAAGATAGTCAATAGGCCTATCTCAAGTATCTTTTAGATGAAAGTGATACTGAATATATGTAAAGTCTTGGATAGATTCGTTTCTTGACTGGAAGCAATTAAGATGTATCCTGATGGAAAAAAACAAACAACATTGCCTGTTAGCCGATGTTTCTGTATGACATGGCGACACATTTCGGTGAGTTGAACTTGCATTTACAAGGACGGGGACGAAAAGCACTTGAAGTGTTGGACCACTGAAATAAATTTGCATTGAAACTGGACATATCTTGCCGTGAAATCAATTTTTAAAACATTGAACTATTTCTCTAGTTTAAAGCTAATTACAAAGGCAAGACTTTCAAATTCATGGACATGTTTCCACACCACATCATGTCATGCTGGCTTGATCTTGCTACAAACTACTGAGATCTGGATCTTTTTATAGTGGAGAAATATTGCATTTTTTTATATCTTAAACATCCGAAAAATGGGCATCGAAATGTGACGATTTGCAAAAAATCTGAAAGGAATAGCTGTTTAGGAAAGTAATCTTATCTTATCTTATACATTACAGACGCTCCTTCTATAAAGAAGATTATTGCGTCCTACGCTCATCCGTGGTCCGAGTCTAGTCTTGCATTTTTATTAATGTTTTAAATGATGTTAGGTTATTGGTTTTCCTGGTTTGTTCAGGCAACCCATTCCATACCCGAATGCCACTCGGGAAGAAAGAGTACTTATATGCAATTGTTCTCGCATAAGGGACAAGGTAGGTGTTTTTGTCTTTATGTTTATCTGAGCTTTGCAACAGGTTGTTATTGGGTTGTATTTCTAAATTAGAGTTTAATGCCTTATGTATTATTACTACTTTATTCTTTGCCCTTCTGTCCTCTAGTGTTTCTAGGTTTAGTGATTTGACTAATGGTGTTACTCTTGTCAATTGGGAATATTCACTAGTTATAAACCTTGCAGCTCTTTTTTTAATTTGTTCTATTTTTTTAATGTTATCTTTAGTTGATGGGTCCCATACAGATCCTGCATATTCTAGTATAGGCCTAGCTAATGTGAGATAGCATTTTAGTTTTATATTCTTAATACATTTGTAAAAGTTCCTTTTTATGAATCCTAACGTTTTGTTTGATTTTTTAAATTACTTCATCAATGTGAGGGTTCCAAGATAACTTATCATTTATTATTACTCCCAGATACCTATGTAACAGGGTGGGGGGAGGGGAGGGCGGTTATATTTTAACATTCATGGTTACTACTAATTAAAGAGGGTTGTGGGTAAAGGACAGCAATCATCTACTAAATACATCTAAACTAGGGCACGAGGGGATTTTGGGCTTCCGTGACACTTCCGTTGGGACAGAAGGATTATTACAATCTAAAAACAGACCAACAACACTGAACACTAAACATAAAACACTAAAATCATATTTAAATTATAAATTACTTTTTATTCATGGAAATCAACTCATCCCATTTAAGGGAAAAAAAAATCATTAAAAACAAATTGAACCCCAACAATAAACCTATACTATCTAAACTCTAAACATACTGTGAACCCAAACAAAATAACCAACTTAAACTCCCCACTAAAAAACTAACTTCAACTCCCCACTAAAAAACAACATAGGCCGACATTACGACCTACAATATAATAGAATAGAAATAGAGAAATAAAAATACACATTAGAACATGGTCATCTATATACATAAGCATAATATATATATACTATATACAGTAAATAAAAACTACATAGCATAGTCCCAACTATAACCAGTTCAAACATGAACCTATACTCCTTGTACATCTTATAACATAATATGAATTATGACATAAGAATCAACTCAGCTCTAGTCACTGATGACTAGAACAAGACAACACCGCTCTATACCACAGAGTTAGGCCACTCACTGGTTAATACATACCAGTTAAAACCAAGCATGAAATAAAAACATCTACCATAACTTATTCCCATGCCGGCCATTAAAGGCAACATTACATTAAAATAATAATATACATGAACTAAAAAGAAATATACATTTAAAAAGAAGAAGCCAACATGGCGGCTAATGTTCCTTCCCAAACCTCCAACTTAATCCATTCCCATCAATGCACTTGTCATAGACAAGTGGACAATATGCATAAAATAACCAAATAAAACATAGCATAAAATAACATACAAATTCTAAAAAGTAATTAAATCTCAACTCACGTCATATCCGAACAAGCCACACACAACTACGCCATAATCTGACCACTGGTCTTCCACAAAATGGGCCATTTCAGACGGAAGTGATTGATTAATTGTTCTATTTATAGACGCTGACCGAACGTCTATGATGACAACTTAACTCTCGCTCTAACTAATTTCAAAAATGACTATTTCCTGTCGACTGAAGTGCTAATCCTAATTCTAAATCTCTAATTGCTAAATATCTACAAATCTACCTTATGTACAACCCTATATTAAATTAAACTACAATAAAAATTCTACCTATTACTTTAATTAAACTACACTAACGAAAACCCAATTTAAAATAATCAGAAAAAGAATTCCGAAAAATGACGCAAGGCCTAGCCGCTTAACCTCGTTTCAGGGCTTTCACAAAATACAAAACAATATTTACATACATCATTTTTATACCAAACAGTCCCCCAAGTCTATATCTATATTACAAATAATAAAATATATTTACATTAAAAGTTAATTACTTACATTCTCACAAATCATAACACGCTCAGAGCACAGAAACACATTCAAAACAGACCACTCATACAGCACAAAGCAATTAATCACACTTTTAATTTAAGTCACCGACCTACATTCATCTCCTAACTTTCTTTTTGCGACCCTGCAAAACAAACTATCATACAAAAAATACCCCTCTGGCCCTAGATCAATACAAAAAGTTACCCATTGGGACATACATAAAACGCATGCAGCCTAAAGATAGGTGGAAAATGTGAAAGTCTCACTGGGACAAAAAATGCTGTACCTACTCTTAAAACATCTGACATGAAAGTCACAATGAGATATACGTAGTGTCCAAGTACACCAAACAGGAAAAATCTATGCACACTACACAAAAGGGTCAACATGTCATGAAATGGGTAACAAAGGCATACAAAAAGTAAATATATCATTTTCATAAAAACATAAAAAAAGGAAAGAAAATGGTTAAAAATAAAAAGTAAACAGAAGTGTAATGAAAAAAGAGCAGAGTCCTCTCCTGGTACAGCTTGACGTCTTGTTTGGCACACCGATTTCACATTAACTATCATAGGGTCCACCGAAACCGTTTCTTTAACCACTTTCAAACAATGTAACGGTGCCGCCTGAACCATTCCTTTATTTACTACCGGTCCTGTTGGCACAACTACTTTAAACATGACTTACTGGGGTCTAACAGTTTGGGTATCCCCAACTTCTGGTAGTACACTGGCAGTTTGGTTGGTGAATAGGCTCTCCGTCACTGTGCCGACCAGGGAGCCTGTGTCAATCGTGGCCTCACAACATAGCCCATTGAGGCTGACATTTGCGGCAGGGCGGGTGCCTATTATCTGGCTCGACAGAGTAGAATCCTCATCTTTGTGATGAATCGTGCCATTCGCTCCGACAGTTGACTGCCTCCCTTTCAGGCACTCTCCAGCAAGGTGGTCAGGGCTGCCACAGTTATCGCAGTATCCAGAATGATAACCGTAGTGGTCTGGTTCACCTGAACGCTGTGGGTATGGATGAGCATCAGGGCTTTGTTGTGCAAGCTGCAGATACTCTATTGTTGTTGATAACTCACCCACCTGTTTGGCCAGTGCCAACACCAATTTTTCCAACTCGGGGCCGGACTGTTTCGGCTCAACCGTAGTAGCCGAAGAGTGAATGGGGTGGCCGTCCCACTCGTCCTCGGACCAGCGAATAGCTGTATCACGCAGGTCTATGAAGGAGGTCTTAGGGCTTTTGTGGATCTCCTCACGCAAGTACTTCCTCAACAGGGGGTCCAGCAAGTTTTCTGCAAAGTGGTCCCTCAAGATTACGGCATCTGTGAGGGCCACTGAGAGACAGGTTTGTCGCGCTAACAGGGCATCAAATGCAGCCTGCAAGCGGTGAGAGTAAGCTCTCACAGTCTCTGAGACATGTTGATGGACTGTGAGAAACAGGCCCATTAATTTGGAGATACTTCGTTTCTCCCCGTAGACGGACTGTAACACCCTGATCAGCTCTTCAGGGTTGGACCTCACCTCCGGTGGGTGGCACCTACACTCTGCCCTCACTGACTCGCCGAGGTGAGCCCATAGCACGTCTCTCTTCTCTTCGTTCTCGGTGACTCGTCTCGCCCTCCAGGCACCTCTAATGTCCTCGATGAAGCTCTCCACGTCGCCTGGGTGGTTACTGCCGTGGAATAGCTTGATCGGCTCCTCACGGTGCAGGAAGACATACACTGTCTGTGTGGCTTGTTCTTCACCAGCCATGCCTATGTTGGTTTTTTTTCTACCTACATCCTAACCTCCAACCCATTAAACCTAACCTTCCTAAGCTAAAAACAGTAATCATTGGTCTGTTTAAGCACGGGATCCCACTTCTGACACCATTTGTAACAGGGTGGGGGGAGGGGAGGGCGGTTATATTTTAACATTCATGGTTACTACTAATTAAAGAGGGTTGTGGGTAAAGGACAGCAACCATCTACTAAATACATCTAAACTAGGGCACGAGGGGACTTTGGGCTTCCGTGACACTTCCGTTGGGACAGAAGGATTATTACAATCTAAACAGACCAACAACACTGAACACTAAACATAAAACACTAAAATCATATTTAAATTACAAATTACTTTTTATTCATGGAAATCAACTCATCCCATTTAAGGGAAAATAAAAATCATTAAAAACAAATTGAACCCCAACAATAAACCTATACTATCTAAACTCTAAACATACTGTGAACCCAAACAAAATAATCAACTTAAACTCCACACTAAAAAACTAACTTCAACTCCCCACTAAAAACCAACATAGGCCGACATTACGACCTACAATATAATAGAATAGAAATAGAGAAATAAAAATACACATTAGAACATGGTCATCTATATACATAAGCATAATATATATATACTATATACAGTAAATAAAAACTACATAGCATAGTCCCAACTATAACCAGTTCAAACATGAACCTATACTCCTTGTACATCTTATAACATAATATGAATTATGACATAAGAATCAACTCAGCTCTAGTCAATGAAGACTAGAACAAGACAACACCGCTCTATACCACAGAGTTAGGCCACTCACTGGTTAATACATACCAGTTAAAACCAAGCATGAAATAAAAACATCTACCATAACTTATTCCCATGCCGGCCATTAAAGGCAACATTACATTAAAATAATAATATACATGAACTAAAAAGAAATATACATTTAAAAAGAAGAAGCCAACATGGCGGCTAATGTTCCTTCCCAAACCTCCAACTTAATCCATTCCCATCAATGCACTTGTCATAGACAAGTGGACAATATGCATAAAATAACCAAATAAAACATAGCATAAAATAACATACAAATTCTAAAAAGTAATTAAATCTCAACTCACGTCATATCCGAACAAGCCACACACAACTACGCCATAATCTGACCACTGGTCTTCCACAAAATGGGCCATTTCAGACGGAAGTGATTGATTAATTGTTCTATTTATAGACGCTGACCGAACGTCTATGATGACAACTTAACTCTCGCTCTAACTAATTTCAAAAATGACTATTTCCTGTCGACTGAAGTGCTAATCCTAATTCTAAATCTCTAATTGCTAAATATCTACAAATCTACCTTATGTACAACCCTATATTAAATTAAACTACAATAAAAATTCTACCTATTACTTTAATTAAACTACACTAACGAAAACCCAATTTAAAATAATCAGAAAAAGAATTCCGAAAAATGACGCAAGGCCTAGCCGCTTAACCTCGTTTCAGGGCTTTCACAAAATACAAAACAATATTTACATACATCATTTTTATACCAAACAGTCCCCCAAGTCTATATCTATATTACAAATAATAAAATATATTTACATTTAAAGTTAATTACTTACATTCTCACAAATCATAACACGCTCAGAGCACAGAAACACATTCAAAACAGACCACTCATACAGCACAAAGCAATTAATCACACTTTTAATTTAAGTCACCGACCTACATTCATCTCCTAACTTTCTTTTTGCGACCCTGCAAAACAAACTATCATACAAAAAATACCCCTCTGGCCCTAGATCAATACAAAAAGTTACCCATTGGGACATACATAAAACGCATGCAGCCTAAAGATAGGTGGAAAATGTGAAAGTCTCACTGGGACAAAAAATGCTGTACCTACTCTTAAAACATCTGACATGAAAGTCACAATGAGATATACGTAGTGTCCAAGTACACCAAACAGGAAAAATCTATGCACACTACACAAAAGGGTCAACATGTCATGAAATGGGTAACAAAGGCATACAAAAAGTAAATATATCATTTTCATAAAAACATAAAAAAAGGAAAGAAAATGGTTAAAAATAAAAAGTAAACAGAAGTGTAATGAAAAAAGAGCAGAGTCCTCTCCTGGTACAGCTTGACGTCTTGTTTGGCACACCGATTTCACATTAACTATCATAGGGTCCACCGAAACCGTTTCTTTAACCACTTTCAAACAATGTAACGGTGCCGCCTGAACCATTCCTTTATTTACTACCGGTCCTGTTGGCACAACTACTTTAAACATGACTTACTGGGGTCTAACAGTTTGGGTATCCCCAACTTCTGGTAGTACACTGGCAGTTTGGTTGGTGAATAGGCTCTCCGTCACTGTGCCGACCAGGGAGCCTGTGTCAATCGTGGCCTCACAACATAGCCCATTGAGGCTGACATTTGCGGCAGGGCGGGTGCCTATTATCTGGCTCGACAGAGTAGAATCCTCATCTTTGTGATGAATCGTGCCATTCGCTCCGACAGTTGACTGCCTCCCTTTCAGGCACTCTCCAGCAAGGTGGTCAGGGCTGCCACAGTTATCGCAGTATCCAGAATGATAACCGTAGTGGTCTGGTTCACCTGAACGCTGTGGGTATGGATGAGCATCAGGGCTTTGTTGTGCAAGCTGCAGATACTCTATTGTTGTTGATAACTCACCCACCTGTTTGGCCAGTGCCAACACCAATTTTTCCAACTCGGGGCCGGACTGTTTCGGCTCAACCGTAGTAGCCGAAGAGTGAATGGGGTGGCCGTCCCACTCGTCCTCGGACCAGCGAATAGCTGTATCACGCAGGTCTATGAAGGAGGTCTTAGGGCTTTTGTGGATCTCCTCACGCAAGTACTTCCTCAACAGGGGGTCCAGCAAGTTTTCTGCAAAGTGGTCCCTCAAGATTACGGCATCTGTGAGGGCCACTGAGAGACAGGTTTGTCGCGCTAACAGGGCATCAAATGCAGCCTGCAAGCGGTGAGAGTAAGCTCTCACAGTCTCTGAGACATGTTGATGGACTGTGAGAAACAGGCCCATTAATTTGGAGATACTTCGTTTCTCCCCGTAGACGGACTGTAACACCCTGATCAGCTCTTCAGGGTTGGACCTCACCTCCGGTGGGTGGCACCTACACTCTGCCCTCACTGACTCGCCGAGGTGAGCCCATAGCACGTCTCTCTTCTCTTCGTTCTCGGTGACTCGTCTCGCCCTCCAGGCACCTCTAATGTCCTCGATGAAGCTCTCCACGTCGCCTGGGTGGTTACTGCCGTGGAATAGCTTGATCGGCTCCTCACGGTGCAGGAAGACATACACTGTCTGTGTGGCTTGTTCTTCACCAGCCATGCCTATGTTGGTTTTTTTTCTACCTACATCCTAACCTCCAACCCATTAAACCTAACCTTCCTAAGCTAAAAACAGTAATCATTGGTCTGTTTAAGCACGGGATCCCACTTCTGACACCATTTGTAACAGGGTGGGGGGAGGGGAGGGCGGTTATATTTTAACATTCATGGTTACTACTAATTAAAGAGGGTTGTGGGTAAAGGACAGCAACCATCTACTAAATACATCTAAACTAGGGCACGAGGGGACTTTGGGCTTCCGTGACACTTCCGTTGGGACAGAAGGATTATTACAATCTAAACAGACCAACAACACTGAACACTAAACATAAAACACTAAAATCATATTTAAATTACAAATTACTTTTTATTCATAGAAATCAACTCATCCCATTTAAGGGAAAATAAAAATCATTAAAAACAAATTGAACCCCAACAATAAACCTATACTATCTAAACTCTAAACATACTGTGAACCCAAACAAAATAATCAACTTAAACTCCACACTAAAAAACTAACTTCAACTCCCCACTAAAAACCAACATAGGCCGACATTACGACCTACAATATAATAGAATAGAAATAGAGAAATAAAAATACACATTAGAACATGGTCATCTATATACATAAGCATAATATATATATACTATATACAGTAAATAAAAACTACATAGCATAGTCCCAACTATAACCAGTTCAAACATGAACCTATACTCCTTGTACATCTTATAACATAATATGAATTATGACATAAGAATCAACTCAGCTCTAGTCACTGATGACTAGAACAAGACAACACCGCTCTATACCACAGAGTTAGGCCACTCACTGGTTAATACATACCAGTTAAAACCAAGCATGAAATAAAAACATCTACCATAACTTATTCCCATGCCGGCCATTAAAGGCAACATTACATTAAAATAATAATATACATGAACTAAAAAGAAATATACATTTAAAAAGAAGAAGCCAACATGGCGGCTAATGTTCCTTCCCAAACCTCCAACTTAATCCATTCCCATCAATGCACTTGTCATAGACAAGTGGACAATATGCATAAAATAACCAAATAAAACATAGCATAAAATAACATACAAATTCTAAAAAGTAATTAAATCTCAACTCACGTCATATCCGAACAAGCCACACACAACTACGCCATAATCTGACCACTGGTCTTCCACAAAATGGGCCATTTCAGACGGAAGTGATTGATTAATTGTTCTATTTATAGACGCTGACCGAACGTCTATGATGACAACTTAACTCTCGCTCTAACTAATTTCAAAAATGACTATTTCCTGTCGACTGAAGTGCTAATCCTAATTCTAAATCTCTAATTGCTAAATATCTACAAATCTACCTTATGTACAACCCTATATTAAATTAAACTACAATAAAAATTCTACCTATTACTTTAATTAAACTACACTAACGAAAACCCAATTTAAAATTATCAGAAAAAGAATTCCGAAAAATGACGCAAGGCCTAGCCGCTTAACCTCGTTTCAGGGCTTTCACAAAATACAAAACAATATTTACATACATCATTTTTATACCAAACAGTCCCCCAAGTCTATATCTATATTACAAATAATAAAATATATTTACATTTAAAGTTAATTACTTACATTCTCACAAATCATAACACGCTCAGAGCACAGAAACACATTCAAAACAGACCACTCATACAGCACAAAGCAATTAATCACACTTTTAATTTAAGTCACCGACCTACATTCATCTCCTAACTTTCTTTTTGCGACCCTGCAAAACAAACTATCATACAAAAAATACCCCTCTGGCCCTAGATCAATACAAAAAGTTACCCATTGGGACATACATAAAACGCATGCAGCCTAAAGATAGGTGGAAAATGTGAAAGTCTCACTGGGACAAAAAATGCTGTACCTACTCTTAAAACATCTGACATGAAAGTCACAATGAGATATACGTAGTGTCCAAGTACACCAAACAGGAAAAATCAATGCACACTACACAAAAGGGTCAACATGTCATGAAATGGGTAACAAAGGCATACAAAAAGTAAATATATCATTTTCATAAAAACATAAAAAAAGGAAAGAAAATGGTTAAAAATAAAAAGTAAACAGAAGTGTAATGAAAAAAGAGCAGAGTCCTCTCCTGGTACAGCTTGACGTCTTGTTTGGCACACCGATTTCACATTAACTATCATAGGGTCCACCGAAACCGTTTCTTTAACCACTTTCAAACAATGTAACGGTGCCGCCTGAACCATTCCTTTATTTACTACCGGTCCTGTTGGCACAACTACTTTAAACATGACTTACTGGGGTCTAACAGTTTGGGTATCCCCAACTTCTGGTAGTACACTGGCAGTTTGGTTGGTGAATAGGCTCTCCGTCACTGTGCCGACCAGGGAGCCTGTGTCAATCGTGGCCTCACAACATAGCCCATTGAGGCTGACATTTGCGGCAGGGCGGGTGCCTATTATCTGGCTCGACAGAGTAGAATCCTCATCTTTGTGATGAATCGTGCCATTCGCTCCGACAGTTGACTGCCTCCCTTTCAGGCACTCTCCAGCAAGGTGGTCAGGGCTGCCACAGTTATCGCAGTATCCAGAATGATAACCGTAGTGGTCTGGTTCACCTGAACGCTGTGGGTATGGATGAGCATCAGGGCTTTGTTGTGCAAGCTGCAGATACTCTATTGTTGTTGATAACTCACCCACCTGTTTGGCCAGTGCCAACACCAATTTTTCCAACTCGGGGCCGGACTGTTTCGGCTCAACCGTAGTAGCCGAAGAGTGAATGGGGTGGCCGTCCCACTCGTCCTCGGACCAGCGAATAGCTGTATCACGCAGGTCTATGAAGGAGGTCTTAGGGCTTTTGTGGATCTCCTCACGCAAGTACTTCCTCAACAGGGGGTCCAGCAAGTTTTCTGCAAAGTGGTCCCTCAAGATTACGGCATCTGTGAGGGCCACTGAGAGACAGGTTTGTCGCGCTAACAGGGCATCAAATGCAGCCTGCAAGCGGTGAGAGTAAGCTCTCACGGTCTCTGAGACATGTTGATGGACTGTGAGAAACAGGCCCATTAATTTGGAGATACTTCGTTTCTCCCCGTAGACGGACTGTAACACCCTGATCAGCTCTTCAGGGTTGGACCTCACCTCCGGTGGGTGGCACCTACACTCTGCCCTCACTGACTCGCCGAGGTGAGCCCATAGCACGTCTCTCTTCTCTTCGTTCTCGGTGACTCGTCTCGCCCTCCAGGCACCTCTAATGTCCTCGATGAAGCTCTCCACGTCGCCTGGGTGGTTACTGCCGTGGAATAGCTTGATCGGCTCCTCACGGTGCAGGAAGACATACACTGTCTGTGTGGCTTGTTCTTCACCAGCCATGCCTATGTTGGTTTTTTTTCTACCTACATCCTAACCTCCAACCCATTAAACCTAACCTTCCTAAGCTAAAAACAGTAATCATTGGTCTGTTTAAGCACGGGATCCCACTTCTGACACCATTTGTAACAGGGTGGGGGGAGGGGAGGGCGGTTATATTTTAACATTCATGGTTACTACTAATTAAAGAGGGTTGTGGGTAAAGGACAGCAACCATCTACTAAATACATCTAAACTAGGGCACGAGGGGACTTTGGGCTTCCGTGACACTTCCGTTGGGACAGAAGGATTATTACAATCTAAACAGACCAACAACACTGAACACTAAACATAAAACACTAAAATCATATTTAAATTACAAATTACTTTTTATTCATGGAAATCAACTCATCCCATTTAAGGGAAAATAAAAATCATTAAAAACAAATTGAACCCCAACAATAAACCTATACTATCTAAACTCTAAACATACTGTGAACCCAAACAAAATAATCAACTTAAACTCCACACTAAAAAACTAACTTCAACTCCCCACTAAAAACCAACATAGGCCGACATTACGACCTACAATATAATAGAATAGAAATAGAGAAATAAAAATACACATTAGAACATGGTCATCTATATACATAAGCATAATATATATATACTATATACAGTAAATAAAAACTACATAGCATAGTCCCAACTATAACCAGTTCAAACATGAACCTATACTCCTTGTACATCTTATAACATAATATGAATTATGACATAAGAATCAACTCAGCTCTAGTCAATGAAGACTAGAACAAGACAACACCGCTCTATACCACAGAGTTAGGCCACTCACTGGTTAATACATACCAGTTAAAACCAAGCATGAAATAAAAACATCTACCATAACTTATTCCCATGCCGGCCATTAAAGGCAACATTACATTAAAATAATAATATACATGAACTAAAAAGAAATATACATTTAAAAAGAAGAAGCCAACATGGCGGCTAATGTTCCTTCCCAAACCTCCAACTTAATCCATTCCCATCAATGCACTTGTCATAGACAAGTGGACAATATGCATAAAATAACCAAATAAAACATAGCATAAAATAACATACAAATTCTAAAAAGTAATTAAATCTCAACTCACGTCATATCCGAACAAGCCACACACAACTACGCCATAATCTGACCACTGGTCTTCCACAAAATGGGCCATTTCAGACGGAAGTGATTGATTAATTGTTCTATTTATAGACGCTGACCGAACGTCTATGATGACAACTTAACTCTCGCTCTAACTAATTTCAAAAATGACTATTTCCTGTCGACTGAAGTGCTAATCCTAATTCTAAATCTCTAATTGCTAAATATCTACAAATCTACCTTATGTACAACCCTATATTAAATTAAACTACAATAAAAATTCTACCTATTACTTTAATTAAACTACACTAACGAAAACCCAATTTAAAATAATCAGAAAAAGAATTCCGAAAAATGACGCAAGGCCTAGCCGCTTAACCTCGTTTCAGGGCTTTCACAAAATACAAAACAATATTTACATACATCATTTTTATACCAAACAGTCCCCCAAGTCTATATCTATATTACAAATAATAAAATATATTTACATTTAAAGTTAATTACTTACATTCTCACAAATCATAACACGCTCAGAGCACAGAAACACATTCAAAACAGACCACTCATACAGCACAAAGCAATTAATCACACTTTTAATTTAAGTCACCGACCTACACCTAGCATTGTTAGTTTGAGTTAGTTCTTTGCCATGAATGAAGTAGTTTGCTATTATTTGTTTCTTTTTCTTGGATACCCTTATTAGTTGGCATTTTTATGGGTGAAAAGACATACTCCTGTTTGATTCCCATTTTTGTAGTTCATCTAGGTCTTTTTGTAAAAGTTCACTATCTTTTTCTGTCTTTATTATTCTATAAATTATGCAATCATCGGCAAATAATCTTACATTTGTTCCCGTGTTGATGCAATTTGGCATATCATTAATGTAAATTAGAAATAGTAGGGGCCCTAGAACAGTTCCTTGTGGAACTCCTGAGTGTACTGTTATTGGTGATGACTTAGAGCCATTTATTATCACTGTTTGTTCTCTGCCTATAAGAAAGTCCTGAATCCACTGATGTAAGGGACCAGAAATGCAAAAGTATTTAAGTTTTTTAAGAAGACTAGAATGATGAACTTTATCAAATGCTTTTAAAAAATAATGTAATATAGCATCCATTTGGTTGTTATTATCTAATCCCTTAGACAAGTCATCTATTAAGCCTATCAATTGAGTCTCACATGATCTACACGTTCTTCAAAGAAAGCAGATAAGGTAGGCAAAATGTTGACTACACTCTACATGTTCTTCAACGAAAGCAGAGAAGGTAGGCAAAATGTTGACTACAGTCTACATGTTCTTCAACGAAAGCAGATAAGGTAGGCAAAATGTTCACTACACTCTACATGTTCTTCAAAGAAAGCAGATAAGGTAGGCAAAATGTTGACTACATTCTACATGTTCTTCAACGAAAGCAGATAAGGTAGGCAAAATGTTCACTACACTCTACATGTTCTTCAAAGAAAGCAGATAAGTTGACTACCCTCTACATGTTCTTCAACGAAAGCAGATAAGGTAGGCAAAATGTTGACTACACTCTACATGTTCTTCAACAAAAGCAGATAAGGTAGGCAAAATGTTGACTACACTCTACATGTTCTTCAACGAAAGCAGATAAGGTAGGCAAAATGTTCACTACACTCTACATGTTCTTCAACGAAAGCAGATAAGGTAGGCAAAATGTTGACTACACTCTACATGTTCTTCAACGAAAGCAGATAAAATAGGCAAAATGTTGACTACACTCTACATGTTCTTTAAAGAAAGCAGATAAGGTAGGCAAAATGTTGACTACACTCTACAAGTTCTTTAAAGAAAGCAGATAAGGTAGGCAAAATGTTGACTACCATCTACATGTTCTTTAAAGAAAGCAGATAAGGTAGGCAAAATGTTGACTACACTCTACATGTTCTTCAACGAAAGCAGATAAGGTAGGCAAAATGTTGACTACCATCTACATGTTCTTCAAAGAAAGCAGAAAAGTTTACTACAATCTACATGTTCTTCAACGAAAGCAGATAAGGTAGGCAAAATGTTGACTACACTCTACATGTTCTTCAACGAAAGAAGATAAGTTGACTACACTCTACATATTCTTCAACGAAAGCAGATAAGGTAGGCAAAATGTTGACTACACTCTATATGTTCTTTATCGAAAGCAGATAAGGTAGGCAAAATGTTGACTACCATCTACATGTTCTTTAAAGAAAGCAGATAAGGTAGGCAAAATGTTGACTACACTCTACATGTTCTTCAACGAAAGCAGATAAGATAGGCAAAATGTTGACTACACTCTACATGTTCTTCAACAAAAGCAGATAAGGTAGGCAAAAATGTTGACTACACTCTACATGTTCTTCAACGAAAGCAGATAAGGTAGGCAAAATGTTCACTACACTCTACATGTTCTTCAACGAAAGCAGATAAGGTAGGCAAAATGTTGACTACACTCTACATGTTCTTCAACGAAAGAAGATAAGTTGACTACACTCTACATATTCTTCAACGAAAGCAGATAAGGTAGGCAAAATGTTGACTACACTCTATATGTTCTTTATCGAAAGCAGATAAGGTAGGCAAAATGTTGACTACCATCTACATGTTCTTTAAAGAAAGCAGATAAGGTAGGCAAAATGTTGACTACACTCTACATGTTCTTTAAAGAAAGCAGATAAGGTAGGCAAAATGTTGACTACACTCTACATGTTCTTTAAAGAAAGCAGATAAGGTAGGCAAAATGTTGACTAAACTCTACATGTTCTTTAAAGAAAGCAGATAAGGTAGGCAAAATGTTGACTACCATCTACATGTTCTTTAAAGAAAGCAGATAAGTTTTCTACAATCTACATGTTCTTCAACGAAAGCAGATAAGGTATGCAAAATGTTGACTACTCTCTACATGTTCTTCAACGAAAGCAGATAAGGTAGGCAAAATGTTGACTACATGTTCTTTTCATCCAACATTTTATGCCACACATTTCATTTGAAATGATAGAATATTATTAGACAAATTAAGATATGTTCTATTTGGTCATTGCAATGTAACTCATTCAAAATGGCTAAGATGTCAACCATGTAGGTATGTTTTCCGTTGGTCTTAGGCGACCCTCACGAAAAGGTCATTTGATCTCCAAAAGGGAACGCCACCCATAGCCTGGAACCGCTGGTCTAGTATTTTGTTCACTATAATAATAAACTCAAGAAAATCGATATATGTTCAAAGAAGAACTTACAAGGCGGACCTATGCACAATAATAAATCAACTTCATTAGTAGATAATAATAACCTTTTTCTAGCTAAGTAAAAATCAACAACTAACTGCACAAATACATACTTGCTTTTTGTGCAGAAAGTACTAAAATGAATTTTTTTAAAGCTTTCTGAAAGCAAAAGAATAGATGTATGTTACTAAAAACTCCTAGAGACTACGAGAAAACATTTTGGTGTATTACGTCATAATAAATAGCTGTGACGTGCTGGTCTAAGATGCTGTCACCGAGCCTGCAATTAGCGTATAGGCTATCAGTGCAGACTTAGTGGATAACTCAGCAGGTACACAGGTGATGGGGAGGGGTGAAAATGGCAGGTTATCTAGGTGGTATGTGGTCCCGAAGTGCAGATGATTCCTAGGTGATTCTAAGACAAATTTATATTCAGGTTTTGTTTTGGCTCGTTAATACGTAGGTTGAGTTAAACTGTTGACTAATTGACACTGTCACTGGGCGTCACACAAACAGGTATTCTATCAATCGATAAGCAAGGCGTATTGTAACAACGAATATTTTATTCACGTGAAAGTCCGTATTCAATCATTAATGACGTGAGCACATAATTCATACAATCCAAATACAAGTGGTAAAGAGTGTACATTTAATCATAGGCTTAAACTATATGTAGTAGATAGTCCTAACAAGGACTCTACAACAGACTGTAGCACCGCGTGGTGCTGTTGGAGCTCGGGGCATCCAACCCTCGAGACTCCTTAAGCCAGACTGACCTAAAACTAACTTACATTACATGTTAAATTTGTTAAACAACAAGTTAGGTTGCAACTCCCCACGTGATTGTAATGAGGGGGAGGGGCAAGGGTAAGATTGACCCGTAGATAGCTAGATAGCGTATCCAATTGGTCAACATGTCTCTTCAATTCAACATTTGATTGATTGGCATGTGAAAATAAGTACCAAACGGTAGTGAGGAGGGGGTGCGGGGGGGGGGGAAGACGCGGCGGTAGGGAAACTTCGAAGGTAATGTTGGTCAGAGTTTTCTCTCTTGTCCGTCGGGGTCCTGCATCCAAAGATGCCAAGTTCCCTATTCTCTGACCAGGAAAAGAACCGTCATTGAGATGTGAATTTCCTCTGATCTGGTCAAAGAGACTGTGGGGTAGGGGGGGGGCTTAGCTTGGTTGCGTCAGGTATGACCCTGGCCTTGTTCCGAGGGCATGGGGCGGGGAGGGGGGAGGAACACACACGTGCTACAACATTTATAATATACATGAATGGGAACTAATATCAATGACTAATCGTATAACAATAAGTAATATACTGATAAGCATGCAGAACGTATACATAATATATGTAAATAAAATTCAATGCAAAGCTAAATACTTTAATGTTAAATAATATAGGAGATAGAAAGGAAAGACATTCTTACTCCAATCAGACATTCAATAGTGGCACATAGTGTCAGTGGTTTGTACGTACAAATGAGATGATTATAGTATCTTATAAGAGCGGATTACATTTTAAAACCTTTCTTAGTTCGTGTGGTGTTAATCTTGTCCAAAACGCCACAATAGCTATCTCACTACCTACTAACTTACTAACACTACCAATTACTACAATAACATCTGATCTTTTCTATCTATTATCTGGAGGCACCCGTTTCTCCTTTACAAGCGTAAAGTTTTTAAAAAAAAAACTATTTAAAAACGCATTATTTTTAGATTTACTTTTCTTATTTATTTTAGACCCTTGCCCTTTTACGTTTAAATTAATTAAGCTGATAAATGAAAATTTATTTGCTATGTCTCATGATTTTGTTGTAAAGTTTTGAGATGATCAATTAGCTCAATATACTTTGAGGTCATCAAAAATACAGTTTTATCTACGTTTTTTTAGCCCAGAGAATTATATCCGTGTTCTGCTTAATACAATGGTTCTATTAATGTTTTTGTTGATCATTGTAAAATGCGCTCTGAACTTAAATTATGTTTCTTGGCAGCGCTGTATAAATAAACGTATTATTAGTATCTTTTATGTTACAGAAGCTTCTTCTATAAAGAAGATTATTGCGTCCTACACTTATCCCTGGTCTTAGTCCAGCCTTGCATTTTGATTAGTGTTTTAAATTATGTTAAGTTACTGGTTTTCCTGGTTTGTTTAGGCAACCCATTCCATGCCCGGATGCTACTTGTTTTTAGTTTAAGCACTCCATTTGTGTTTTCAATTTTCTTTCCTTTCTGACTTTCGTAGGCCTTTGAAAAGTGCGTCTTTTTGTCCTCAGTTGTAAAAAGAAAATGTATAAATTATTATATATGCTTTGTTATTTAAACCTTATGTTATGTTATGAAACACTTTCACATTAAATACAGTCTATAAAAACAAATAGTGTTTTACCGAACAAGGTTTGATTGAGCAATTATGTCGGAATTTCCGGTGAGATTTTAATGCATTGCATTATCTGTTTTAAGAATGTTTTGTATTAGTTACACATTTATTTCCATTAGTGTTATGCCTAGTAAAGAATCACTGTAAATTTGGCAACGGTAAATTCGCCAACGGTATTTTCGGCAAGGTAATTTTGGCAACGGTAAATTCGGCAACGGTAATTTCGGCAAAACGATCAAAGCGGTGATTTTGGCAACGGTAAATTTGGCAAACTTAACATATCCACTGTTTTTATTGACCGTATTGGTAGGACTACACTCTAGTCGGTGGTGGGCAACCTACGGTATGCGTGCTAGACTTGGCACGCAGTATGGTTTTACATTTCACGTGAAAGACCAACAAAAAAGAAGTTTAAGTATCTTCTGCATGAAAAGAGCAGGATGACATTAAGGCCGTTGTCACCCTGAAAGATTTAGAATGCTACTTTGGCACACTATTATCTAAAGTTTGTCGACCCCTGCTCTAGTCTACTAAATGAAGCTAATGGCACGAAATGGAGTTAGCATTATAGAAAGTGCCTGATTTCTGACATGTTTGCAATAGCGTAACATGAGGAAGGCGGAGGAGATGGGCCCCAGTCGTTGAGTTTATGAGACGTGCTAAAATGACACTAAAAATGTATATATAAAGTAAACAAATTAGGTAACAAAAAATAGTTAATTAGTTCGTGTGTCTAAAAATTCAATTTAAGAAAAAATTATACGTTATTTAACTAATGCATACAAAAAAGGAACATTTAAATAATGTAAACCCCCCCCCCTCCCGTCTGTAGCACAAAGAAACAAGGCATGGCAATATTACGTAAACACCAGAATGAGATTCAACAAAAGCAAACGCTAGCCCCTCCTTCCCCCGTCTCCCCACCCCCGTCTCCCCACCCCCATCTCCCCATCCCGTCTCCCCACCCCCGTCTCCCACCGATTAAATTGTTAGTGACCAGCTTGGTAGCACCAGTCTAAGCAGTGAAAACTAAAAGAGTTGGGGGAGGGGCGGTATTAGTTTAAATTCTTTTTTAATCCCAGAACATTGTTTTTGCTAGTTAGACAAATCAGTCTTTCTATCAAAACATTGATTATGATATTGGATTTCATTTTATTATTACAATTTTGAAAAAATAATTTAGTTATTTACTTTTCTTATATATTTAAATTATATTACAAACGAAAGTTGTAAATAAAACATTTAATAGGTAGCCTAATAAATTGTATAAACGTACTTTCAATGTTTAAACCAATTTACTTAGGCTATAAGGCACATTTAGCTACAAATCTCTTGTAAGTTATCGAGGTTTCTATATCAAATATAGCCAACTAAAAATATGTATTGTTGTAGGCCTATATGTCTAAGTAATTTATACTTGTATCGTTATAACATAGAAGGTACAAGGTTTAAAACTGGTACACGGTTTAAAACTACAAAGACAAAAAGGTAGGGTACTGATTGACGGCAAATAGCCGACTGCAATGGAATGTGATAAAATGTTTTATGGTGGCCCTGTGTTCCCCCCTCCCCCCACACACACACTCAACAACCCGTGTTGAGAGAATAGGCCTATAGGTCAGCAAAGTAATTCTTTAACTCTCCTTGACGTAACCGGTCAAGAACATTCGCGTACCACTGTGTTCCTTTTTGCCTACCTTGACCTTTGCCGAGGCGTAACTTAAGTGGGGGGGGGGGGAGAAACGCCGAGGCTGGGGAAGGGGTACATTTGGCGCCTATTTAAAATTGTTTGTCTTTGATCATTAGATGACGTTAAATTAAATAACGTGCGAAAGTGCTCCTTAATGTTAGTCTATCATGCTTTTTTCACCATTTTGGTGGTCTTTCATGTGCCATTTAAAAACGCTCTGCGTGCCAAGTATGGCACGCATTGCATAGGTCGCCTATCCATGGACTAGAGTGTAGTCTAACGAAAAGACTTAAAAAGCGGGTTAGAGGCGTAAGCCCTAAAATTCACCAATGCATAACATTTCTGTTTAGTCTACTTTTTTCTCTTTCTGGTAGTAAGTCTACTCTCCCGCCATACTGTTTCCACATCTCTGACTTGAAACTATATCAATATCTTGTTCATCAAATTGATATGAAACATGTTGATTATATACGAATAAAAATGATAAGAAGATACTACTAGGCATATACGTTTATATTATTTAAATACAAGTATTCTAAGCAAAATAATGTAAATATAAAAGACAAATTTTATAAAATATTGTGTGAATATTTTTACAATAAAAATCAAATATAAATGTATTGACATAAAGAATAACTTTTAACTAGCAACAACAAAAAACAACAACTAGCAACAAAAAAAACGTCTCCTTGACCCCATAACCCCGCCCTCCCTCACACCTTTTTTTTCCTGCTGTAGCCTGGGGTCACTAATACTTGAATGGGCAGAACTTCGTAAAGGGAGTCGGGTAATTACTTACGATGGTCTTGGTCGGGGGCGGGAGGGGAGGGGGGGGCATTCTACTTTGGTTCTTGTTTACACAAACAGTATCATACTATGTAGGGGTGGAGGTCAGGTAGTCAGAGTTACGTAATATCGTAGGGGAGACAAACGTATGCTTTGATGCGTAAAGTCAGATTAGATACCTTACACACATAGGCCTGCCTTTACCTTTGCCGAGGCGTAAATTAACGCCGGGGCTGGGGAAGGTCTACATTTGGCGCCTATTTAAAATGTTTGTCTTTGATCATTAAATCACGTTAAATAACGTGCCAAAGTGCTCCTTAATGTTATCATGCTCTTTCATGTGCCATTTAAAAACGATCTGCGTGCCAATTATGGCACGCATTGCATAGGTTGCCTATCCATAGACTAGAGTGTAGTCTAAGCAATACTTTTAATAAAAACAGTGGATATTATATGATTGCCAATTTTACCGTTGCCAATTTTACCGCTTTGCATGTTTTGCCGAATTTACCGATTCCGAAATTACCTTTGCCAAAATTACCTTGCCGAAAATACCGTTGACGAAAATACCGTTGCCAAATTTACCGAGCACCGTATTTATATTTCAGATCATTAATCCTTCAATATACATCTTCTTTCTAACTGTTCTAAAAATACCAACTTTAAACTTAAAAAATGGACAGAAGCTTCGAGGCAATATTTAACTCTTGTGTTGAATTGTCTAAACTTGCTCACGCGCACGTTAGAACAACTTTGTCAATCTTAGACCAATCTTGCTCAACAGCTGCCCTCGTCATTCTGACACGCACGAACTCGGAAATCAAGCATCCCTCCCTCCGGCACGAGCAGCAGATCGAGTGGCTGAATTTAAACCACACAGGCAAAAAGTGGTGCTAAACTTATAACGGCGATTGCCTTCCGGTCATGTCGCAGTGAACAAGTAAAATGAGAAACATTGCTGTCTAGTGTAGTATAACTTGGTTAGTTTAAATAGTTCATTTCGTTATATCGATATATAGTTTACGGTAATAGGAGTGGAACTACCTATATTATAAGCATGTACAAAGCATACCAGTTTATAATTTTTTCTTCGTCTGTATTAATTAATGAAATGTTAAGTGAAAAAGGATATAGTAATACAATTTTTTTCATCACAAGGGGAGATAACTTACTAGTTTCTAAGAGTAAAAAGTCTTGGCCTGATCTAGGCTTGGTACTTGACCAATTGTATATGAATTAAAAAAATCAGTCAGGGCACTTAGTTTTAAAAATGTAGTTATACACAATAAAACATATTTAAGACACAGTAAATCGGCAAAAAAAAATGAAATAAATCATAGTCAAGTAAATCAATTAAGACATACAGATATACAAATATATAGATAATAGACCAATTGATAGTTAAATACACCGACAAAATTAAACTAGATGGATAGCTAAATATAAAATGAATAACCATACAGATGGTTTGAAATGTCAGTTTATATAGAGCTCCTTCTGTGTAGAAACTTTTAGAAAACAATTGATTAATGGTGATAAGAACATAGAGAAAATTATCCACTTTATTATTTTGTCATCTTCTCGAGAACATTTAGACAATGTTTCATTTTCACTAGTTAAGCTTTTTGTTTGAGAAGTTCAATAGTTTGATGTAACGTTTATATTTATTTATTGTACATCGACAATATCTTATAAGTTTACAGACGTTCCTTCTAGGTAGAAGATTATTACGTCCAATAGGCCCAAAACTCCTGCAGGGCGACAGGGATCCGTCGGTGGCAGGGCTAGAACCCGCGACCTGTCAGATAGTTTTTGGTTGACAGTCCGGTGAACTAGCCGCTGGACCAGCCGGCTTCACAATATAGTCCAATACATTCGAAACTAATGTGTTCAAACAACGAACACAACCTATTTCGTTTCTCCAGGATGAAAATATTATATGCCGTGATAAAAAAAAAACACGTGAAGACACGAGGGCATTTATTTCAAGGAGGTGGGGTGGTGGCAAAGGTTGTAATGAAACCAGTGGAACGTAAACAAAGTAACCTTTTCAAAAGCGAGCTTTTTTATTGTTACATGTTAGTGTTCATGTGTGTATGGTATTCTTGTGTTTATGTTTGTATTGTTGTACGTGCATAGTATGTTTAAAAGTTTTCATAAAGTATTTATAATTGTATCGATAATTCATTTACAGTTATTTATTTATATTCAATTGAGGCATCGAAATCATTTGCGCACTGTTGTAACGTGTATAGATAGTTTTTTATTACGACGTAACAATACCAATATTACTTATGTTCGCAGTAGTTACTACAACTTTCTAGTATGCCTTTTCTTTTACATTATGACACGTCACGAAGATGTGAACTTTGTGGTTGTGGTGCTTTTACATAGCTAAAAAGAAGCTACTTATTATTGATCAGTGTTATTAATGTAAATATTAAATATTAGTTCAAGAATTAAATTCTACTTTAAATATTTCTCGAGTAGCTTGAGTGTATTGTTTCATAGTAAACCAGAACCTAGCTAGACAGAAGAACAGGATCTAAACAGTATTTATTCGTTTATAAAATGTTTATATTAATGTGTTTATGGTATATTTGTATTCATGTGTTTATAATTTATAAGTTTGTTTACATGTGTTTGTAAACTAATGTTCGTGTGTTATGTATTCTTTTGTTAATGCTATTCGTGTGTATAATATGTTTGTTTTTCTCAATTTCAGCATATAAATTGTTTTTAATCAGGTGTTTATTAAATTTTCGTCTACATGTGTTAATGGCAAGTTTGTTTTTATGTGTTCATTAAATTTTAATATTGACACATTTATATGTTTGAATTAGTGTATTTAGGACATGTTTTTTTTTAATGTTTGCAACACATAGACTAGTTATTAAATTATAAATAAGCAAATAATTTTAGTTCATTTAGATAACGTTTTTTCCATTAATATTGATATATTTTTACAATAATATTTTAGGAATATCTGTTTGACATCAAAACTGTGCATCAAAACTCTCAAAAGTTTACTGTTGTTTTCTATATCACAAACAACGAATGAAAGAAAGACATTCAAATGGGCAAACATTTCTACAGTTTCAGGAAAACTAGAGGAGTGAGTGGTCAACACAAAATATCATTTGTAATAAAAGGTGTATGAAAAATATATCTTTGTTGTAGTAATAATCGCTTGTTATAATAATCCCATATATTAAAACATACTTTGATTGAATTACTATATAAAAAACATAAAATACTTAGATCTATACAGATGAATTTCGACATTCTGTGAACTAGATTTACTTTTAAATTTTGGCCTTGAGTAAGCTATGTGTTCCAGCCAATAATTTACACTTACCTTATTAAATGTGGTGCTCGGTAAATTTGGCAATGGTAAATTCGGAACCGGTAATTTAGGCAAAGAGATTTTGGCAAGGGTAATTTCGGAATAGGTAAATTCGGCAAAACACGCAAAGCGGTAAAATTGGCAACGGTAAAAATGGCAATCATATAATATCCATTGTTTTTATTAAAAGTATTGGTTAGACTACACTCTAGTCCTTGGATAGGCAACCTAAGCAATGCGTGCCATAATTGGCACGCAGAGCGTTTTTAAATGGCATACGAAAGACCACCAAAATGGTGAAAAGAACATGATAACATTAAGGAGCACTTTGGCTCGTTATTTAATTTAACGTCATCTAATGATCAAAGACAAACATTTTAAATAGGCGCCAAATGTACCCCTTCCCCAGCCCCGGCGTTTCTTCCCCCCCCCCTTAATTTACGCCTCAGCAAAGGTGAAGGTAGGCCTATGTGGGTAAGGTATCTAAACTGACTTTACGCATCAAAGCATACGTCTCCCCTACGATATTACGTAACTCTGTCTACCTGACCTCCACCCCTACATAGTATGATACCGGTTGTGTAAACAATGCCAACGTAGAATGCCCCTCCTCCCATCCCGCCCCCGACCAAGACCACCCTCAGTACTTACCCGACTCCCCTTACGAAGTATTAGTGACTCCAGGCTACAGCTGGAAAAAGATGGGATGGGCGGGGTTATGGGGTCAAGGCAAGACCATCGTAAATACTTACGGTGGTCTTGGTCAAGGAGACTTTTTTTTTCGTTGCTAGTTGATGTTTTTTGTTGTTGCTAGTTAAAAGTTATTCTTTCTGTCAATACATTTGTATTTGATTTTATTATAAAAATATTTCCACAATATTTTATAAAATTTGTCTTTTATATTTACATTATTTTGCTTACGATAGGCCCTACTTGTATTTAAATAATATAAACGTTATATCTAGTAGTATCTTCTTATCATTTTATTCATATATAATCAACTTGTTTCATATCAATTTGATGAACAAGACATTGATATAGTTTCAAGTCAGAGATGTGGATATAGTATGAGTATGGCGGGAAAGTAGACTTACTCCCAGAAAGAGAAAAAAGTAGCGATTGGTAATAGTATTAGTGCAGGATTAGGATTTGTAACTTTGCCAATTTAGTGGCGTAGCCAGGAATTCAACGTAATAGTCATTAGTCATGACTAGTGCAAGTCGGCGCAGGGGGGGGGGTCAGATTTGCATAAAGTGGGTTGGGGCAAATAGTGCAATGTGGGGGTAGGTACTCAAACTTTTTGTAGTGTTATGTAATTCCACGATTTTATCATGAAGATCCTTCCCCCCCCCCCCCGCGCCCCTAACTTGTGTAAAAGACTCATTCTAAACAGAAATGTTATGCATTGGTGAATTTTATGGCTCACGCCTCTAACCCATTTTTAAGTCTTTTGAATTTAATGTTACATTGTATCCTTCTGTACACTTGTTTACTCCGTTCAGACACGACCATACTTGAGCCCAGGTTTGTTTTTAGATCGTACGGGAGACATTGCAAACACATTACAACCCCCCTACTTTATAGATCTATAAAAAACGAACACAGTCCCTATTTCTTGACCGGTTATGTCAGGGAGAGTTAAAGAATTACTTTGCTGACCTATAGGCCTATTCTCTCAACACGGGTTGTTGAGTGTGTGTGTGGGGGGGGGGGGGGGAACACATGGCCACCATAGACATAGAAACCTCGCCCACCTCTTTTAGTTTTCACTGCTTAGCCTAAGGCTACCAAGCTGGTCACTAACACTTTAATCGGTGGGGAGACGGGGTGGAGAGACGGGGTGGGGAGACGGGGTGGGGAGATGGGATGGGGAGACGGGGGAGGGAGGGGCTAGCATTTGCTTTTTAAACACGGCGAATATCATTCTGGTGTTTAAAAAAGAAGAGGGGGGTGGCAAATAATCTACATTACGTAATATTGATTTGCCATTGTTTCCTTGTGCTATATTCGGGATGGTTACATTTGGCGTCTATTAAAATTTTCCTTTTCTTATGCATTAGTTAAATAGCGTAAATGGAAAAAAAATTACAGTGTTTTTATTCAATGTTTTTCTTAAATTTAATTTTTAGTAAAACAAATTAATTATTTTTTTTTGTTACCTAATTTGTATGCTTTATTTATACATTTTTTTTGTCATTTTAGCACGTCTCATAAACTCAATACCTGTGGCTCATCTTCACTGGTTACGCTATAGTAAACATGTCACAAATCAGGCACTTTCTATAATGCTATCTTCATTTCGTGCCATTAGCTTCATTTAGTAGACTAGAGCAGGGGTCGGTAAACTTTATATAATAGTGTCCCAAAGTAGCATTTCTAAATCTTTCAGGGTGCCAACGGCCTTAATGTCATCCTGCTCTTTTCATGCAGAAGATACTTAAACTTCTTTTTTGGTGCTCTTTCACGTGAAATTTAAAACCGTACTGCGTGCCAAGTCTAGCACGCATTCCGTAGGTTGCCCATCTCCGGACTAGAGTGTAGTACCACCAATATAGTCAATAAAAACAGTGGATATATTAAGTTTGCCGAATTTACCGTTGCCAATATTACCGCTTTGATAGTTTTGCCGAAATTACCTTTTCCGAATTTACCTTTGCCAAAATTACCTTGCCGAAAATACCGTTGACGAAAATACCGTTGCCAAATTTACAGTGATTCATTAAATGTACGTTCAAATATTGGCATAAAGTTAACAATGTTAACAGTTAAAAATGACATTTACAGAACTACACATACTGTCAACCATTGAAATTTCATGTACCAAAAGGCAAATATTATTAACATTTTGAATAATTCATACAGCGAAATGTTCATTTTAGTTATTAATATATACAGATAAATATTGACATTAAGTGGATCAATTATGTTGACAGAATTACGTACGTCATTATATTATTGACATTTAGAGAATTGTATGCACAATCATATATTGGCGTTTTATTAATTAATTGACTGCAAAGTAAGCATTAAAACGGGTACTGAAAAATTGTGACATAAATTGAACTAGACAATTATTGACATTTAGTGAACCATAGTAACTGAAAAATATTGACATTTAGTGAACTACGTGTACAAATATTAAGATTTAGTGAGAAAAATTTATAGTTAAACATTAACAATTAGTGAACTACATGTCTATTTAGATATTTTAAAGACGAACACTTAATAAACTATGTTTATAGTTAAATTTTGACATTTAGGCAAATATTGTCATTATGTGAACAATAGGTACAGTTAAAACGTGACAGTTAAATATTAATCATAATTGAACAAAGTGTAGGCTACAGTCCAATATTGCCCTTTAGAAACTACGTGTATGGTCAAAATTAGACATTTATAGCCCTAGATACATAGTAAAACAATGACATTGAATAAATTACAAGTATTAAAATATCAACCTTTTTAAAGCAGAATGTCTACAGATAATTAAGTCTATTAACATTTTGTAAACAACATGTTCGGTTAATTTACACAATTAGTAAACCAAGTGTCCAGTGAAATTTGACATTTAGTGAACTACGTGTATTTACAAATATTGATATCCATAATTGTTCAATTGTAAATGTAGGTTAAGGGGGGAGCAAGGTTCATCTGAGGTCGGTTAGCCCAGGGCACTCAAGCAGGAAGTGGTCCACAGTTTTTTGTGGGCAGGGGCAACGTCTGCAGTTAGGTGGATGAGTTGGGTTTATTCTATTTAGGTGTGAGTTGAGTGCTATATGTCCTGTTCTCAACTGGAATATGGTGCATTGTTCTTTGCGGGGGAGGAACTTTATGTTGTCTTGTTTGTAAATTATTTCTTTGTACATTTTTCCCCCGTGTGGGTATCGGGGTCCTGGAAATGACCAGGTGAAAGAATAACCTCACTGCTTAGTCCCACTTGCCGGTCGTAAAAGGCGACTAATAGTGGGTTGTGCATTGGGTATAATCCCGGCACGTAAAACTCATATCCCTTTTGTGGTGCTGTTTGACAGAGGTCCCGATTGCACTACCCTGGACAGAAGTCTTTTCGCGCCTCTTGCTGAAGGGCTTCGGTGTTACTGACAAAGAGATGGTGTATAGTGTCGTGAAGGGGCCTGGGTCTAGGATGTGACGATTCCACAGAGCTTACCCAAAATCAAAATACAAAAAAACACAGCTGAGTGTTCCAACCATTGAGGAGCTCTGTGGATGGCGGAGAATGGACCAGGCCAATCACACCTCAACCCACAGAAACCCTGAGTCAGTGAGACCCGAATCCGGAGTGACGCTTGCAGGTGCTGGGCGCAAAACTGAAAACTCCATAGAACTGCGGGGTTGGAAAAAAGCCACAATAAAAAACCAGAATAACAATGCCAGAGAAACCTAAGACATTTCAAGTCAAACATCGATATTTAGTAAATTACATGTCAAGTCAAACATTGATACTTAGTGAATGACATTAAAAATCAAACATCGATATTTAGTGAATTACATGTCAAGTCAAACATCGATATTTAGTGAATGACATTTAAAGTCAAATTGGCATATTGAGATATATTCCAAAATTATTTAAAAAACTGATTTGCTATATACTATATAATTCTAAAAATTAAAACGGTTTATTAAACAATGTAAATTAGTGCATGTGTCCATATTTATCAGCCAATAGATTTTTGAGAATTATCATTTCGTTTGTATACCATTGTCATTATTGCAGGTTTTTTTTTTAATAAGTTGTGTACGTGCTGTTTAAAATCTACACGAAAGGTGTGCAGTGAGAATAGCTCAGTTGTTTATCCTTAATGTAATCGAAAAGATGAACTATGAACTTGAAGGTGTTCAATACTTGGTTTTATTTATCTTATTTACCAGCAAATATTTATATACATTTTAATCACATACTTCAACTCATTATACTAGATATCAAAGAGAAAAATTTATATTTCTAAAATATGTTTTTCAGTGTCCCTTATGGTGGCTTCGGTTTAGCTTTGTTTATATCAATTACTATGGTAACTATCTTTGGTAGTCTCATAAGTGTCTCCCACACAGTCTTCTAGTTCAAGACAGCCACTATGATTATTTCACTAGAATTGTATATGCCCCAAGGAATTTACCCAGCAGTATGGTAGAGCGACCACGTTACACTTTATATCTCCTTATGTTTGTGAACAACTGACTGCGATAGCAGCATACAGAACATCCTACTTGACACTCAATACTTAATTCTATTTCGTACATGCACAGTTTTTATACAATAGTGTAAGGGCTTTTTTTTTCTATACGATAGTTTACATATAATTTTGATGTATATATAAGGTTACTCTATACGATAGTTTAATACAATTAAGTTATATTAAGTTACTCCATACGTTAGTTTATATACATTTCAATTATATTAGGTTACTCCATACGTTAGTTTATATACATTTCAATTATATTAGGTTACTCCATACGTTAGTTTATATACATTTCAATTATATTAGGTTACTCCATACGTTAGTTTATATACATTTCATTTATATTAGGTTACTCCATACGTTAGTTTATATACATTTCAATTATATTAGGTTACTCCATACGTTAGTTTATATACATTTCAATTATATTAGGTTACTCCATACGTTAGTTTATATACATTTCAATTATATTAGGTTACTCCATACGTTAGTTTATATACATTTCAATTATATTAGGTTACTCCATACGTTAGTTTATATACATTTCAATTATATTAGGTTACTTCATACGTTAGTTTATATACATTTCAATTATATTAGGTTACTTCATACGATAGTTTACATAAATTTCAGTTAAATTAGGTTACTTCATACGATAATTTAATACAATTCATTTATATTAGGTCACTGAATACGATAGTTTACATACAATTTAGTTATATTTAGTTATATTTAGGCTGCTCTATACGATAGTTTACAAACAATTCAGTTATATTACGTTGCTCAATCGGATAGTTTACATACAATTCAGTTATATTAGGTTGCTCAATACGATAGTTTACATACTATTCTGAGATAGAATTTGTGGATGCAGTGAGCTTGTTTCAGGCTAAATTATCCTTTTTTTAAAAAAAAAACAACATGTATTGAATAAAACACTGTAACTTATAAAAATCAACTGTTGGAATCCAGTTATTCGCTTTTTTTTTACAGAACAATTCAACGATTTGCGATAGTTGCCAACGAGAAGACAGTACTAGACTGTGCAGAACCAATGCAAACAAATCAATACAATTAATGAGTACTGAGAGAGACATTGTGAATTATTAATAAAGGCGTTTGTCAATGAAGATGAAGATAACAAAAAATTTTACATTAAAAAAATGAATTTTCTTTGGTTGTATCTTACAATAACATCTCTGCAGCATTCGTTTAGAAGGAAAATTCAATAAAATGATCTTCTTGCTATACGTTTTCCTCTGTGAAATCTCAAACATGGGGAATTTAAAATATGCTTCAGGAAAATCTGGCGCGTCTCGAGCAGTTAAAAAAAAACTGGTTCAATAACATTCAAGAAGCAGCCGCGGGATGTGAGGTCGAACAAATGTATTTTCTTATTACTTAGGAAAGAAAATATAGCGTCATTTATTTCATTCAAACGTTTACTATTCCATTATTAAAAAAAGACCAACACATTGCACTTATAGATCGTGTAAATAACGTATCAAAAATATGTTTCTGTTATTTTAATAATACATATTAGAATCGATTTTCGTTCTGATATGTGGACCTATACGTTTGAACCTTTTATATAGGCTGTACTAGTTGTTAAGCCTTATAGAAACACTAGAGTTCGTTTTAATGTGTATAGTTTGTTTTCCACCATCTAGTCACCAATCTTTGCATTATTAAACTATCTAAAAAATAGTATAAATTAAACAATTATGAGACCTACATTACTAGTGGTTAAGCACGTCAAAATGACGGAGAAAAGAATGACTACAATGTGTTTTCTTCAAAGAGAAAGACAAAATAACTAACACCTCTACAATAAAAACTGTAGTGAGAACGTATTTAGTTTTTGTTCTTTTTTTTATTGAAAGCATTTTAAAGGGAGATCATTCTAAAATGGCGCTCAGTTTAGAGCCTTAAAATAGGGTGATTATCAATAGGTCTGCCTTTATTTTTAAAATATTAATTTACGAATTAAGCATTTGTGCTTTTATAATAAAAAATTCTTTTGGAGGACGTTTCCAATTTATACATTTAATTTTTGACCCGATTAGTCAAATGGCTTAGGAGCCTATAGAGGACAACTATATATATATATATATATATATATATATATATATATATATATATATATATATATATATATATATATATATATATATACATATATTGTTACGAAAGTAGTTTTTTTTCCATAATTATATTGGTTCTATTATTATTAATTAAAGTTCAAAAGAAATAATCTTAAACCCGAAATGTTTCCGTGTTAGGAATAAAACATGCATATGTCTAGACACTACGTCATGGGATTAAAATGCTTCATACGGCGCGAGAGGGTTTGGAGATCGTTAGTTAGTTCTAGCTTGGGCGCTATTGTGTGAGGACTGTTTTTGACCTCTTTCTTAAAAGATATACGTTATTTCGGCTTAGTACGATATAGAAGAATCTCAACTGATTAAGTTTCATCCTATAATATTGGTACATGTATTCTGTGTTGCTGTTATATTCATAATTTCAACTTGTTGGAATAAAATTGTGTTTAATCATTCAAACAGGATTGTGGATTTCCTCTATATTAAGGTACAATTACCTAATTCACTTCATACACTTAAAACACATCCTACGAGCCAAATAAATATCAAATCTACTACAATAACACCAATACTAATTCTTATACAACCTTGTAGGATCCAAGAGGGATGTGAATCAAAAGAATGTATAAATATTACATTCCTAAATATAATATTATACGTCAGTAGCTGATTTCGCACGTTACAAAAGATTGGGGGCTATCGTCCTTGGATCTAAAGTTTGTCTGTATAAGAAATTGAGGATATACAACTGTTTTAGTGAAAACAATTTACAACAAGTATTTATTAAAATTCTGTCTACGTGGGAGGCACTGTCTGTGTTCGGACATACTATTATTTCAGCATTGTACACAACCATCCTTAAAATTTATCTGCTACGAATTAACAGTGGTGTAAAAATATTTCAAAGGACTTTATGAAAGGTAAAGTTGAATTTGTTATCTTCTATTTACGTCATTGATATAAAAACATGGCGAAAGCTAATCTTTAGCTGGAGCAATTGAATATTTTTGCTATCACGTCAGAACAGTTAAATAGCATGTCACTAACCCAGTTAAAAGAGATGGCAAATTCTCTGGGAATAGACATTACTGAAGTTACACTAGTAAGGAGTAAATTGATTCAAGAAATTAAGGACTGTTTGAAAAGACATGGTGCAATGCTTGAAGAAAATACTATGAATAATGAAGAATCAGTGGTTCTCAATGTATCAGAAACCCTGAAAAAAGACATAAATAACCATAAATTTAAAATGAATGTAAATGAACTAAGTGCGGACATGAAATTCCAGTTAGAAATGAAGAAGTTAGAAATTCAAGTACAATTAGACGGTAAAAGAATAGAAGTACAATTAGAGGGTAAAAGAATAGAAGTACAATTGAAAGAGAAAGAATTGGAAAAAGAAAGAATCGCTAGTAATGAAAGGATTCAATTGGCAAGGTCTCGTTCGTCAACTCATACGATTCAGGAAACAAATAATATAGAACTATATAAGTTTAAAAAGCATGTTCCAAGCATAGAGAACATAAACATTGATGAGTTCTTTATGGTCTTCGAGAGAAACTCAATCGATTATAAATTTCCTGAAGATAAGAAAGCAGTACTTTTACGTTCAGCTCTAACAAAAGGCAATGCTCTAGATGTTGTATTGAATCTGACTCCAGAGGAATGCAATGATTATGAACTAATAAAGAGCAGAGTACTATTGAGTTATGTTCTAACTCCAGAAAAGTATCGAAAGTTATATCGTGAGTACAAGAAGGAACCAGAAGTTTCACATGTTGACTTCCTGAGATTAGAGAAAAAGTATCTTGATCGATGGTTACGATCTAAGAATGTGAATAAAGATTATGAAAAACTATATAATCTCATACTGAAGGAGGATTTTAATGAGAAGATTCGCACTGATGTAAAAGTTCATTTGGCTGACTGTGGTATTGAAATAGCAGAACAAGCAGCAGTTAAAGCCGATGAATACGTCATTATTCACCCGCATAGCCATTATGTTCAAAATGACAGAACAAGTTTAAGGACTCAAAACAGTAATACAGAGAGGAAGTTAAGATCCACAGAGGATAAAAGTAAACAAAAAGCCGATAAACAAGAGAATTCAAGTT
The DNA here is from genome assembly GCA_949126835.1 of Anisus vortex. Taxonomy (NCBI): domain Eukaryota; kingdom Metazoa; phylum Mollusca; class Gastropoda; family Planorbidae; genus Anisus; species Anisus vortex. Next base: position 15,522,708 of record OX421501.1, read on the forward strand.
TTGTACAAAAGAGAATTACCTGTACCTTTTGTAAGAAAGATGGACACATAAAAGAGAATTGTTGGAGTCTACATAAAGAGAAAAGACCCATTAAAAACAAGAACAACGTGGTTTTATCGCACATCGCCGTACAAACTGAAACTCAAATAAACAAAACTGCCCACAAAAGAATTAAAGCTGAAAGAAAGACATCTGATGTTAGTCATGAGGAGATGGCGAAACACGCATGTCCAAGTTGCTCAAAGTCGGAGAAAATCTTTGAAATGAAGACCGAGGCTATTGAACATTCTAGTTTCAACTCCAAAGGGAGTGTGACGGATGAACAATCAGTAAATTAAACGTTTGCTTATGGAGGCAGTAGTGTAACAAGAAACTCAGTAGGCTGAGAACTACTCGAGTGTATGCTATCGGATGTTAGCGAGGGCTATGTGTCACCTATAGATAATCAAGCTAGAGAACGGAAGATTAAAATTATACGTGACTCCGGTGCTGATATATCTTTACTGTTGAAGAATACTGTACCAACGTCGAAATTGACTCATACAGGCCAGTATGCCTTAATCAGTACTATGGCTGGGACACTTACGGCACCGTTACAGCGTATACAGTTGAAGTGTAATTACTTCACTGGATCTGTTATTGTTGGGATAGTGAAGAAATTTCCCTACAGAGGCATTTCGTTACTTTTAGGAAGTGACATTGCCAAGATTCAGGTACATCCTGTACTTAAAGAACCCAAAGACTCTGTTCATTGTAGGAATACTGAAAATTCAGTATGCGTTATCACCAGAGCTATGGAGAAACAGCAGATGACTGATGAATCGACAAAGAAACCAGAACCAACACCAGAGATTGACTTACAAGCAACCTTCATGGCGGATGTTCTAGGTGGTCACTCAAGTCATACTAATCAAAGTAATTTGTCGCCTAGACAACTACTCATTCTTGCTCAAGGCAAAGATCCAGAGATCGGGAAGCTAAAAGAAGAAGCAAAGAATGAAGGAGAGTTAGAAACAATGACCGCAGGTTATTACTTGAGGGAAGAGTTGTTGATGAGGAAATGGAGAGGGAAAGAAAACGACGATGAAACATGCAGCGAAGTACATCAAATCGTGGTACCCAATGTATACCGCAAAAACATACGACATATGGCCCATGATTCACCGTATGCTGGTCACTTAGGGATACAGAAAACCTTCGACTGGATTCTTCAATATTTCTTCTGACCTGGCCTACGTCGTGACGTCACATCGTTTTGCAGATCATGTCATGTCTGCCAGATGGTCGGCAAACCTAATCAGACCATTCCGGTAGCTCATCTACGACCCATACCAGCATTCTCAGAACCCTTCAGTCACATCATTATAGACTGCGTCGGTCCGTTGCCTAAAACTAAGGCTGGCCACCAGTATCTGTTCACTAAAATGTGTTCGGCAACGAGATTTCCAGAGGCTATTCCTCTACGTAGCATCAATGCCGACAAAATCTCTGATGCACTTATCGGATTCTTCATCCGATATGGTCTTCCGAAAACCGTGCAGTCAGATCAAGGTTCAAATTTCACACCGAAGTTATTTCGCCAAGTCTTAGAACGGCTGGGTATTCGTCATGCAGTATCTAGTGCATATCATCCACAGTCAAGAGCACTGGAACGATACCACCAAACATTGAAAAATATGCTCCGTACTTTCTGTTTCGAGCATAACGATGGCTGGGATCGTGGTATTCCCTTCGCACTCTTCGCAAACAGAGAAGCTGTACAAGAATATCTTGGTTTCAGTCCCTTTGAACTGGTATTTGGACACACAGTTTGTGGACCAATAAAGCTGCTACAACAGACATGGTTATCATCCACTGAAGACACTGGTCTATTAACATATGTGGAGAACTTTAGAAATAGACTGTATAATGCATTAAAAGTTGTCAGATCTAATCTTTTGCAAGCACAAGACAAGATGAAGGTCTATTATGACGTCAAAGCAAGAACCCGTATCTTCCAACCTGGTGATAAAGTTATCATGCTGACGCCACTGTCTGGTCAACCCCTGAGTGCCAAGTTTACAGGACCCTACGAGGTTATGGCTAAGCTTAGTGAGGTTACCTATCTTGTAAAGACCCCTGATAGACGGAAATCGCAACGAGTGTGCCATATCAATATGTTGAAACCATACATTACCAGAGAAGAACAAAATGTTGTTGCCTCGGTAAACACTGTTATTAAAGTCGGGAATAATTCACCCGAAATTGAGCGTGAAGTAGCCGAAAGCAGATTACAAATCACAAAAGTTTTAAAAACCCTTAATGAAAAATTGGCACATTTACCCGCTTGCGAACAATACGCTATCAAAGGTCAAATTAATGAACATATTAATATTAATCTATTTGCAGATGTACGCAATAGAACAAGACTGATGGAACAAGAGGAAGTCAGTTTCTCATGAAATGTTTTCTTTTATGTCATTCATTGTATTAATTAACATGAATATATGATAACAAATAAACTATGTTTTGAATTATTACACTATGAAACATTACAGAACCAAACTTCAAATTCTACTAGAAACAATCATACGATATGAGGTAAAAGGTAACTATTGCATACACCCATTGCACACACACACCGGTAGTTAACTTGAATACATCCACACTTGTGTTTGTTCAATGAATTCTATTGATGTGTTTTGCAAATTGTTTGTTTTCTATGTCGTCATGTTATAATTTGAATGTCTTATTTTATGCTATGTAAAAGCTAAATCAGCTGTGATTATCACATTTTAAATATTCTTGATGTCATAATTGAGACATCATAATAATATAATAACTGAAAATCATTAGTTAATGATACAATAATCGGTTATAAATAAATTAAACTTTCTAAAGAATTATCTATCAATTATTAATCGGTTCCACTTATTTGTGTAATTCATGTCAATTATATGGGAATTGGTTATTGGTTGTATTGGTTTTATGGTCAACGTTGTACACACAAAAATCATAATTGTAAATATTAATTGATAAATAAATGTTTAATTAATAATCATTTGCTGAAGTAAGTTTAGTAAGGGTGATAAGTAAGATTGACCTACGGGTTACTGTTTAAGATATGAATATTTATTAATGTGTCACATACATTAGTAAGATAATGTGATAAGGGATTCCATAATAACAACTTTGTTATTAAAGGTATTTGTAATATATGGTACATTCCTAAATATAATATTATACGTCAGTAGCTGATTTCGCACGTGACAATATATATATATATATATATATATATATATATATATATATATAACATATCAACAAACTCAAGATAATAATATATATTGGTATTCTGTTGTCACTAAATATCAGAATTAAAAAAGGAATTGGGGGAACTCAATGAAATTCGTTCAGCAAATCAAGTTAAAAGAATATTGCAATTTTTTATTTTTTTAAATTTATATTTATATGCTTCTAGATTGCGAAATCAACAAATTCAGAAAGTTAGAGTAATAGTTATATAATAAAACTATATTACGGAAAAAAATATGTACCTAACTTTTATCCCGACTGGTCAAACGACACAGGAGACAATAGCCAACAATCACTTTTGTACCCATAAGCCTCAGAGCTGGCGAAGTGTGAAAACCACCAGTACGCTTGCATTAAGAGCACACCGGTGGACTAACGCATGGGGGATAGCCCCTGTAGCGCCGAGAGGTCCCGAGCCTCGGTGAGGTGGAAGTAATGTACTCAGCAGTCCCGCATCAACCCCGCCAAGGTGCCTCGATGCCCATACATGTAGTTTGGGATTTGTGCTACCGGGCTGTCACGAAGTGATTACTAATTGGCAAGACATTAATTAGTATACGTCTGAATAATTAGCCATGGGAATAAAGACGCAAATGTTTGATCTTATAATGACCGATTGTAGGCGTAGTATTATGCTCCACCTGTATTATAATGACCGATTGTAGGCGTAGTATTATGCTCCACCGGTATTATAATGACCGATTGTAGGCGTAGTATCATGCTCCACCGGTATTATAATGACCGATTGTAGGCGTAGTATTATGCTCCACCGGTATTATAATGACCGATTGTAGGCGTAGTATTATGCTCCACCGGTATTATAATGACCGATTGTAGGCGTAGCATTATGCTCCACCGGTATTATAATGACCGATTGTAGGCGTAGCATTATGCTCCACCGGTATTATAATGACCGATTGTAGGCGTAGTATTATGCTCCACCGGTATTATAATGACCGATTGTAGGCGTAGTATTATGCTCCACCGGTATTATAATGACCGATTGTAGGCGTAGTATTATGCTCCACCGGTATTATAATGACCGATTGTAGGCGTAGCATTATGCTCCACCGGTATTATAATGACCGATTGTAGGCGTAGCATTATGCTCCACCGGTATTATAATGACCGATTGTAGGCGTAGTATTATGCTCCACCGGTATTATAATGACCGATTGTAGGCGTAGTATTATGCTCCACCGGTATTATAATGACCGATTGTAGGCGTAGTATTATGCTCCACCGGTATTATAATGACCGATTGTAGGCGTAGCATTATGCTCCACCGGTATTATAATGACCGATTGTAGGCGTAGCATTATGCTCCACCGGTATTATAATGACCGATTGTAGGCGTAGTATTATGCTCCACCGGTATTATAATGACCGATTGTAGGCGTAGTATTATGCTCCACCGGTATTATAATGACCGATTGAAGGCGTAGTATAATGCTCCACCGGTATTATAATGACCGATTGTAGGCGTAGTATTATGCTCCACCGGTATTATAATGACCGATTGTAGGCGTAGTATTTTGCTCCACCAGTATTAACCCATATCCACCTCTGACCACATGGGTCGTCCGTTGGGCCCCCTTCCTTTCTTGCTCAGCAGGAGACCGGCTTTATCTCCCTAGAACTGTCTACAGTCACTAAATCTGAGCATCGGCGATAATTCCTACAAAGACCAAGATAAAAGATTTTAAGAAAAGGTTTGGTGAGAATATGTAAATTCAAAACAGATGTATTCAGGTAATTCAAGTTTTCATCATTTGAAATTAAATGTTACAACTAAATGAGTAAAGAAGAGAGAGAGAGAGAGAGAGAGAGAGAGAGAGAGAGAGAGAGGGGAAGATATCGTTTTTTTCTCCATTATTTTATGTAAGACATGCTGGTGTAACACCGTATGCTATCATCATCATATATAATTACCGTGAGTTTGTTTGTTTGTTTATATATATATACTAGTGATTATGCCCGTCATTACAATTTAGAGTTTGTTTGTTTATTTATATATTTATATATATATTAAAATTTATATATACATATATATATATATATATATATATATATATATATATATATATATATATATATATATATATATATATACTAGTGGTTATGCCCGTCAAAATGACGGAGAAAGGAACGACTACATTATTACCATATTAGTTAAGTTAAGTTAAGTTAATATTAATGTTAAGAGAGAAAGCAAAGAGACTATTACAATGAACGTTTCTTTTCGGTATTTAGTTTTTGTTCTTTTTAATTGTTTCTGACCCTGGCATATGCATAATAATTGTTACTATCAAGCGTCTGGTATTATAACGTAGCGAACAGTTGTGTCAACTTGACTTGTTATTAAAAATAGCCTAGTAAATTAACAATAATATACTATCTAAAAGAAAATAAAACCACAATACCAAACAATAAAAAGGTAAATAATAAAAAAAAAGCGTAGAAAATAATATTTCAATACAATAAAAACTAAAGTGATAACGATTTTGTCGGTATTTAATTTTTGTTGTTGCTTATTGTATTAATAAAACAGTGTTGAGAATTTTTCTTTCGGTATTTAGTTTTTGTTATTTTTTTTTTTGTTTCTGGTCGACCTGACTCTGACATATGCATAAGAATTGTAGCCTCAAGGACTGTCGTAGTGTGTAAACCGCCGATACATTCCCATTAAGAATACACTGGCGGGCGAACGCATGGGGCACAGCCCCCGCGGCGGGTCCGAGGTCCATTACGCTGCCGAGCGGTCACTGGGTTTTTTAAAGAGACTTTTTAATTCGATATTAAAATGTAGCGAACAGTTGTGTTGACTTGACTTGTTATTAATAATATTAAATTAAAAATAATATACTATCTGAAAGAAAAAAAACATAAATACAAAACAATAAAAAAGGTAAAAAATATTTAAAAAAAATAGAAAATAATATTTCAATTCAATAAAAACTAAAGTGAGAAAGATTTTTTCGGTATTTAATTTTTGTTCTTGGTTATTGTATCAATAAAACAGTATTGATAATGTTTCTTTCGGTATTTAGTTTTTTTTTTATATTGTTGCTGTCAAGCTAATGTTACCCGGTATTAAAAGTAATCATTTATAAGCCTAACTTGTTTTTTTATAATTCGTATCATTTAATTTATAGAGTGTATAAAGTCGCCTTTTAAAGGATATTCTCAATAGCAACGTAAATCCATTAAATAATTAAAACATGTGGTTACTTTTACTTAAAAGGATAATGCAAACATCAATAATGAAAAAAGAAATAATTTCATAGACATTACGTCATACGCTAATATTTTGTTTAAAGTAAACCATTGAAACTCTCCAAGCCAAATTGCGGTGCGTAACTTTTAAAAAAGGTCTCGCCACATTAAAAAAACAACAGTACAATTGGGAAAACCCGGAAAGACCCTCGCGTTCAACATAGTGAATGTCGCGTTCAACATAGTAAATGAACGGAAGTGGCCATTTGCTATGTACCGTTATATTTATTTGCATAGATGGATATGACATTTTGGATTTTTTAAATTAACACATTTATTATTATAAGTGATAAAATAAAATTATCTTTTGGAGGACGTTTCCAATTTATACATTTAGTTTTTGGCCCAAATAGTCAAACGGCTTAGGAGCCTATAGCGAACAAACATATATATATATATAAATAAATAAATAAATATATAAACAAACATATAAACAAACTCACGGTAATTATATATGTTGATATATATATATATATATATATATATATATATGTTTGTCCTCTATAGGCGCCTAAGCCGTTTGACTAATAGGGTCAAAAGTTAAATGTATAAATTGGAAACGTTTTCCAAAAGATAATTTTATTTTATGACTTATAATCATGAATGTGTTAATTTAAAACATTCAAAATGTTAGATCCAGCCATGCAAACTAAATAGAACCGTACATAGCAAATGACCATTTCCGTTCATTACTATATTGAACGCGAGATTTACTATGTTGAACGCGAGGGTCTTATCGGGTTTTCCCAATTCTGCTGCTATTTTTTAATGTGGCGAGACCTTTTTTAAAAGCTACACACCGCAATTTGGCTTAGAAAGTTGAATTGTGTACTTTTTAAAAATACTAGCGAATGACGTAATGACTATCAAATCTGACAAATCATTTCTTTTTTCATCATAGATGTTTGCACTATCCTTTTAAGTAAAAGTTACCAAATGTTTGAATATTTAATTAATTCACATCGCTATTGAGAATATCATTTAAATTTAATAGGCGACGTTCTACACTCTATACATTAAACGATACGCATTATAAAGCACAAGTAATAAATGATTACTATTAAATACAATTTTTATGCCTGTGCTAGGGTCAGGGCAACTGGACACAATACAGAAGAACAAAATACCGAAAGAAACATTCTGAATACTGTTTTATCGATACAATAAGCAAGAACAAAAATTAAATACCGAAAAAAATCGTTCTCACTTTAGTTTTTATTGTATTGAAATATTATTTTCAACGTAAACTATTATAAGTTTTTTTTTATTAGTTACCTTTTTATTGTTTAGTATTTGTGTTGTTCTATTTCCTTTTAGATAGTATATTATACTTAATTTAATATTATTAATAACAAGTCAACACAACTGTTCACTACCAGAAAGCTTGACAGCAACAATTCTTATGCATATTCCAGGGTCAGGGCGACCGAATTAAAAAGTCTCTTAGAAAACCCGGACGAGTCTTTCGGCTCTTGTGTCCAGGGCGTAACGTTTAGGATTGAGTGATCTCGTCCGGGCTCCAGCCACCCCACGACACGCCCAAGGCGTGGCGGGGCGTGTAACAGGGAAGGTTCCTGCAGGCCGGCGACCGTTCACTGCGGTTCCCCTAAGGATCATTATTGTGATGGCTCGCCCGTATACCTGCACTGTCAACTGGTAGCGCAAATCCTATACTATAAGTACAGGCACCCAGGCATCGGGTGCTTCTCGAGACGGGAAAACAACGTCCATTGCTTGCTCCCCACCGAGGCCCCGTGTCTTCTCGGCAGTGCAATGGATCTCGGACCAGCTGCGGGGGGTGTCCCCCACGCGTTCGTTTGCCGGTGTATTTTTAATGGGAATGTATCGGCGGTTTACACACTTCGCCAGTCTTTGAGACCCACGGGTACAGTAATGGGACAGGGCGACCAGAAACAATTAAAAAGAACAAAAACTAATTAACGAAAAGAAACGTTCTCATTCCAGTTTTTATTGTATATATATATATAATCGTATATTTTATTGCATAGTCAACACAACTGTTCGCTACGTTTTAATACCAGAAGCGTGACAGTAACAATTATTATGCATATGCCAACTTCAGGGAAAACAGAAACAATTAAAAAGAACCAATACTAAATACCGAAAATAAACGTTCATTGTCTTTATTGTAATAGCAAATGACCATTTCTATTAATTACTTTGTTGAACGCGAGATTTACTATGTTGAAAGCGAGGGCGTTATCGGGTTTTCCCAATTCTGCTGCTATTTTTTTAATGTGGCGAGACCTTTTTTAAAAGTTACGCACCGCAATTTGGCTTGGAGAATTGAATGGTGTACTTTTTAAAAATACTAGCGAATGACTTAATGACTCTCAAATTATTTCTTTTTTCATTATGGATGTTTGCATTATCCTTTTAAGTAAAAGTAACCAAATGTTTGAATTATTTAATGGATTCACGTCGCTATTGAAAATATCCTTTAATAGGCGACGTTCTACACTCTATACATTAAATGATACGAATTATAAAGTACAAGTAATAAATGATTACTTTTAAATACAATTTTTATGCCTGTGCATCGGTCAGGGCAACTGGACACAATATAGAAGAACAAAAGCTAAATACCGAAAGAAACATTCTGAATAGGCTACTGTTTTAATGATACAATAAGCAAGAACAAAAATTAAATACCGAACAAAATCGTTCTCACTTTATTTTTTATTGTATTGAAATATTATTTTCAACGAAGACTATAAGTTTTTTTTATTATTTACCTTTTTATTGTTTAGTATTTGTGTTGTTCTTTTTCCTTTTAGATAGTGTATTATACTTAATTTAATATTATTAATAACAAGTCAACACAACTGATCGCTACCAGAAAGCTCGACAGCAACAATTGTTATGCATATGCCAGGGTCAAAGCGACCGAATTAAAAAGTCTCTTAGAAAACCCGGACGAGTCTTTCGGCTCTTGTGTCCAGTGCGTAACGTTTAGGATTGAGTGATCTCGTCCGGGCTCCAGCCACCCCATGATACGCTGAAGGCGTGGCGGGGCGTGCAACAGGGAAGGCTCTTGCAGGCTGGCGACCGTTTACTGCGGTTCTCCTAAGGATCATTATCGTGATGGCTCGCCCGTATACCTGCACTGTCACCCGGTAGCGCAAATCCTATACTATAAGTACAGGCATCCAGGCACCGGGTGGTTCCCGAGACGGGAATGCAACGTCCATTACTTCCTACCCACCGATGTCCCGTGTCTTCTCGGCAGTGCAATGGATCTCGGACCCGCTGCGGGGGCTGTCCCCCACGCGTTCGCCCGCCGGTGTATTCTTAATGGGAATGTATCGGCGGGTTACACACTACGCCTGTCTTTGAGGCCCACGGTTACAGTAGTGGGACAGGGCGACCAGAAACAAGTAAAAAGAACAAAATCTAATTACCGAAAAGAAACGTTCTCATTCCAGTTTTTATTGTATATATATATATATATTATCGTATATTTTATTGCATATTTTTTCTTTCTCTCTTAACAAAATACATTATAATCAATCGTTTCTCCGTCATTTTGACGGGCATAACCACTAGTATATATATAAACAAACAAACAAACTCACGGCAATTATAAAAACTAAAAACTAAATACCGAAAAAAACATTATCAATACTGTTTTATTGATAGGTACAGTAAGCAAGAACAAAAATTAAATACCAAAAAAAAAATATTTCTCAATTTAGTTTTTATTGCATTGAAATATTATTTTTCTATTTTTGTTAAATATTTGTTTCCTTTTTTATTGTTTTGTATTTATGTTTTTTTTTCTTTTAGATAGTATATTATTGTTAATTTAATATTATTAATAACAAGTCAAGTCAACACAACTGTTCGCTACAATTTAATATCGAATTAAAAAGTCTCTTCAAAAAAACCGAAATAGCCTTACAGCTCTTGTGTCCAGGGCGTAACGCTTAGGATTGAGAAATCTCTGTCCGGGCTCCAGCCACACTACGACACGCCGAAGTCGTGGCGTGCTGTGTAACGGGGAAGGTTTCCGCAGCCCAGCGATCGTTTACAGCGGTTCCCCTAAGGATCAATATCGTGGTGGCTCGCAGGTATACCTGCAACTTCACCCGATAGTACAAATCCTATACTATAGATACATGCATTCAGACACCGGGTGATTCTCGAGACGGGATTGCTGCGTCCGTTGCTTCCTCCCCCCCTCCGAGACCAGTGGCCTCTCGGCAGTGTAATGGACCTTGGACCCGCCGCGGGGGCTGCGCCCCATGCGTTCGCTCGGCAGTGTATTCTTAATTGGTATGTATCGGCGGTTTACACACTACGACAGTCCTTGAGGCCACAATTCTTATGCATATGCCAGGGTCAGGTTGACCAGAAAGAAATAAAAATAACAAAAACTAAATACCGAAAGAAACATTGTCAACACATTTTTATTAATACTATAAGCAAGAACAAAAATTAAATACCGAAAAAAATCGTTATCACTTTAGTTTTTATTGTATTGAAATATTATTTTCTACGCTTTTTTTTATTATTTACCTATTTATTGTTTGGTATTGTGTTTTTTTTTTCTTTTAGATAGTATATTATTGTTAATTTAATAGGCTATTTTTAATAACAGGTCAAGTCAACACAACTGTTCCCTACGTTTTAATACCAGACGCTTGACAGTTACAATTATAATGCATATGCCAGGGTCAGAAACAATTAAAAAGAACAAAAACTAAAAACCGAAAAGACACGTTCATTGTATTTATTGTAATAGTCTATTTTACTTCTCTCTTAACAAAACATATTGTAGTCGTTCGTTTCTCCGTCATTTTGACGGGCATAACCACTAGTCAACATATATAATTGCCGTGAGTTTGTTTGTTTGTTTATATATATATATATACATAATATATGTTTATATATATGTTTGTTCGCTATAGGCACCTAAGCCGTTTGACTAATCGGGACAAACATTAAATGTATAAATCGGAAACGTACTCCAAAAGATAATTTTATTTTATGACTTATAATCATGAATGTGTTAATTTAAAACATTCAAAATATTAGATCCAGCCATGCAAATTAAATATCACCGTTCATAGCGAATGGCCATTTCCGTTCATTACTATGTTGAACGCGAGATTTACTATGTTGAACGCGAGGGTCTTTTCGGGTTTTCCCAATTCAGCTGTTGTTTTTTTAATGTGGCGAGACCTTTTTTAAAAGTTACGCACCGCAATTTGGCTTGGAGAGTTTCAATGGTTTACTTTAAAAAAAAATACTAGCGTATGACATATTGTCTATCAAATTATTTCTTTTTTCATTATTGATGTTTGCATTATCCTTTTAAGTAAAAGTAACCAAATCTTTTAATTACTTAATGGATTTACGTCGCTATTTAGAATATCTTTTAATAGTCAACTGTATACACTCTATAAATTAAATGATACGAATTATAAAAAAACAAGTAAGGCATATAAATGATTACTTTCAAATACCGCGTACCATAAGCTTGACAGCAACATTATAAAATAAAAACTTAATACCGAAAGAAACATTCTCAATACTGTTTTATTGATACAATAAGCAAGAACAAAAAATTAAATTCCGAAAAAATCTTTCTCAATTTATTTTTTATTGCTTTGAAATTATATTTTCTAATTTTGTTTATATTATTTACCTTTTTTATTGTTTTGTATTTATGATTTTTTCTTTTAGATAGTATATTATTGTTAATTTAATATTATTAATAATAAGTCAAGTCAACAGAACTGTTCGCTACATTTTATTATCGAATTTAAAAGTCTCTTTAAAAAACCCGGACGAGCCTTTCGGCTCTTGTGTCCAGGGCGTAACGCTTAGGATTAAGCAATGTCTGTCTCGGCTCTAGCCACCCAACGACACGCCGAATGAGTGGCGTGCCGTTTAACAGGGAAGGTTTCCGCAGCCCAGCGATCGTTCACTGCGGTTCCCCTAAGGATCATTATCGTGGTGGCTCGCCAGTATACCTGCACTGTCACCTGGAAGCGCAAATTTTAAAGGTCTACTATAGGCACATGCATTCAGGCACCGGGTGGTTCTTGAGACGGGATTGCTGCGTCCATTGCTTCCTCCTCATCGAGACCAGTGGTCTCTCGGCAGTATAATGGACCTCGGACCCGCTGCGGGGGCTGTGGCGCATGCGTTCGCCCGCCTGTGTATTCTTAATGGGAATGTATCGGCGGTTTACACACTACGACAGTTCTTGAGGCCACATTTCTTATGCATATGCCACGGCCAGGTCGACCAGGAACAATTAAAAATAACAAAAACTAAATACCGAAAGAAACATTCTCAAAACTGTTTTATTAATACAATAAGTAAGAACACAAATTAAATGCCGAAAAAAATCGTTCTCACTTTAGTTTTTATGGCATTGAAATATTATTTTCTACGCTTTTTTTTATTATTTACCTTTTTATTGTTTGGTATTGTGGTTTCTTTTTCTTTTAGATAAAAAATTATTGTTAATTTAATAGGCTATTATTAATAACAAGTCAAGTCAACACAACTGTTCGCTACGTTTTAATACCAGAAGCTTATCAGTAACAATTATGCATATGCCAGGGTCAGGTCGACAGTGACAATTATTATGCATATTATTATGCCAGGGTCAGGGCGACCAGAAACAATTAAAAAGAACAAAAACTAAATACCGAAAAGAAACGTTCATTGTCTTTATTGTAATAGTCTCTTTTCTTTCTCTCTTAACAAAACACATTGTAGTCATTCGTTTCTCCGTCATTTTGACGGGCATAACCACTAGTAATTTATTAAAATTTGGATTTAGTTTGGACCAAACCAAATAATGTCAATTAACAATTAGTACCAGGTGGACCGATCTTCGTTCGGTAATAAGAAGCAGGCGCTAGTATTTTAACAAAATTTGATTATAAAACAACGGTGCATAAATTGAAACAAATACAGCATTTGCGGACCAACAAATTGCAATTGTCTTTTATCTTTTTTTTCCGTCTAAACACATTTAAATATAAATATTAAATCTCTTTCTGTATCTTTCCCCTTCCCCAAACCCTTAACATCACTTGCATCATATCTGATTCCTCTCAAGCAACATTTTATTTAATTGACATAATTGCATGGAAATAGATAAACTTTAAAATGCATCGATCCTTCAATCTAAACATAAAATACAGACGCCAATATACTGTAAAGTTTAAAGTTTGAAGCGTTATAACAATCGCATGCATTGACGCTGCATTGTGGTTTAAAGTTCGAGTAACTCTTGACGCTGTATTGTGGTTTAAAGTTCGAGTAAATCTTGATGCTGCATTGTGGTTTAAAGTTCGAGTAAATCTTGACGCTGTATTGTGGTTTAAAGTTCGAGTAAATCTTGACGCTGCATTAAGGTTTAAAGTTCGAGTAAATCTTGACGCTATATTGTGGTGTAAAGTTCGAGTAAATCTTGACGCTGCATTGTGGTTTAAAGTTCGAGTAAATCTTGACGCTGTATTGTGGTTTAAAGTTCTAGTAAATCTTGACGCTGCATTGTGGTTTAAAGTTCGAGTAAATCTTGACGCTGCATTGTGGTTTAAAGTTCGAGTAAATCTTGACCCTGTATTGTGGACTGTTGTTTAAAGTACGAGTAAATCTTGACGCTGCATTGTGGTTTAAAGTTCGAGTAAATCTTAACGCTGTATTGTGGTTTAAAGTTTGAGTAAACCTTGACGCTGTATTGTGGTTTAAAGTTCGAGTAAATCTTGACGCTGCATTGTGGTTTAAAGTTCGAGTAAATCTTGACGCTGTATTTTGGACTGTGGTTTAAAGTACGAGTAAATCTTGACGCTGCATTGCAATATTTTTAATAAGTGCTTTAACAATTGTTTAGTTATTTAATTATTTATAGGCCGCGTAAGGTAAATTCAAGCATAATATATTATATCTAACGTTTATCACTAATATATATCAGATGTTTGATTTGCGCAAAAAAAACAACAACAACAAAAACACACATCCTTATCGCATATGTCTTCAAATTGAATGTGTTTTTAATTCCTTTTTATTAACTTTGCAAACTTTCTGCCTGGCTTCTCGGACATCCACCGACCCACCTTTGGAAGATTCATTGAACCACTTTCCTTCACCTGGCATATAGAAGTGAAACCCCGTGCAACACAGTCTTAATAATTTTAAGTCACATCTACACTTTCCTTCACCTGGCATATAGAAGTGAAACCCCGTGCAACACAGTCTTAATAATTTTAAGTCACATCTACACTTTCCTTCACCTGGCATATAGAAGTGAAACCCCGTGCAACACAGTCTTAATAATTTTAAGTCACATCTACACACTTCTCCCACAAAATTCAGCTCAGGAGCTTATTTTTTTCTTTACACCTATGGTGTACATTGATAATTCTGTAAAATTGGGTAAAAGAAAACTATTTTTTTTAATGATAAAAAAAAAAATTACCGTAGGCGGTTTAAACTAACGGTCGAAAAAAATTAATTAGAAAAAAACGATTAATATAATTTAAAACCCTCATAAAAGAGAACATATAGGCTAGCGTTGTCAGTTTTAAGTCCGACAGATTTATATGTCAATTATGTAATGATTTTATGTATTCAAAAGCTTGTGGTAAAGAAAAGATTTAAATCGTAAAATTTCTTGCCTTTCACCGTAATTATGTTAACAATTTTATTCAATTTTTACCACCGCCCCTATTTATCTTGTCTAATATATTACAGACGCTCCTTCTATACAGAAGTTCATTGAGTGTTACGTTTATCCGTGGTCCGAGTTTAGGCTTGCATTTGTATTAATGTTTTAATTGGTGTTAAGTTACTGGTTGTCCTGGTTTTTTCAGGCAAACCATTCCATGCCCGAATGCCACTTGGGAAGAAAGAGTACTTATATGCATCTGTTCTCGCATAAGGGATTAGAAAAGTGTTTCTTTCCTTATATTTAACAACTTAGTTTTTTAACAACTGTCAAACTTTGTAGTGAACCCACTTATAAAATGATGTGAATTTTTTAAACGTCCTACCCCCCTTCTTTCCCATTCAATCTGACAATGTGTTATACAGCTTGCTATTATGTTCAACCTGGACTCGCAAACAAATTCCAAGTCCTGCATGAAATGATGGATGAAGAAGAAACATCAAAAGACAAGGAATGGAGTGGAAACAACAATAAAGACAGTTTGCCAGGAAGTCTTAGGCCCACAGAAACGCAATCACAAGGAATGGATCTCAACGGTCTCCCTGAAGAAAATAGAACAGAGAAGAGAAATGAAGGCAGTACTAAACAACACCCGGGCACGTGCAGAGAAGACCTAGGCACATGAACAATACACACAAGCAAACAAGAGTGTAAAAAAGAGCATCAAAGCTGACAAAAAGAATTATGCAGATGCTCTAGCTGCAGAAGCTGAGGAAGCAGCCAGAAATGGAAATATGAAAGACTTGTATACCATCACCAAGAAGTTATCTGGGAAGTTTAGTAAACCTGAAAGAACGGTGAAAGATATAGAAGGAAAACAGATAATCGATGACGAAGGACAAAAGAGAAGATGGGTGGAATACTTTGAAGAGCTACTCAACAGGCCAGCTCCACCAGACCCACCTGATATCCAGCCGGCAGACATAGACCTCCCGATAGACTGCAGTGCACCTACAAAGGAAGAAATACGCCAAGCCATCAAGAAGCTTAAAAGCGACAAAATACCAGGACCAGATGATATTCCTGCTGAGGGACTGAAAGCGGACGTGGAGACTACAGTAGAGCTTATACACCCCCTCTTCCAAGAGATCTCACAATGTGCATTTCCCTATAATTGTTCAAAGACGAATCTAAATTATTGTCAACGCGTTACATTCTAAACTCTTATAAATTCTTCATTCTAATAAAAACTAACTTTTCCCCTAATTGTTGAATCTGAACGAAGACCTTTTCTAAACAATTTCATAACTAAGAATTAATACGAAAGAAAGTAAATGACGATTATAGCCCTTTAGGCCTACTATTTTTACTTCCACAATCCTGCAAGACAAGGAAGATTATTCAAAAATAAGTGCCAAAAATGTTGTTTTTTTCTTTTAATTATTTGTTTCCAGATTATGTACCTATTTGTAACTGTTTGGAGGAATTATAGATCGGATATTATTTGAATTGTTTTAGAAAGAACCAGACAATATTATTTAGAATTCAAAAGCTATAAAAGAATTACTTTGTCTTTTGAACCACTTGTTTATGATCGAGTGTCGGCAGCCTAGCAAAGTGGCGATATCATAGTCAATGATGTCCTACCGAGACGTGGTTATAACTGCTGCAGTATACACCATAGCCGATGAGGTTCAATCGAGACGTGGTTATAACTGCTGCAGTATACACCATAGCCGATGAGGTTAAACCGAGACTTGGTTATAACTGCTGCAGTATACACCATAGCCGATGAGGTTCAACCGAGACTTGCGTATAACTGCTGCAGTATACACCATAGCCGATGAGGTTCAACCGAGACTTGCTTATAACTGCTGCAGTATACACCATAGCCGATGAGGTTCAACCGAGACGTGGGTATAACTGCTGCAGTTTACACCATAGCCAATGAGGTTCAACAGGGACGTGGCTATAACTGCTGCAATATACACCATAGCCGATGAGGTTCAACCGAGACGTGGTTATAACTGCTGCAATATACACCATAGCCGATGAGGTTCAACCGAAACGTGGTTATAACTGATGCAGTATACACCATAGCCGATGAGGTTAAACCGAGACGTGGTTATAACTGCTGCAGTATACACCATAGCCAATGAGGTTCAACCGAGATGTGGTTATAACTGATGCAGTATACACCATAGCCGATGAGGTTCAACCGAGATGTGGTTATAACTGCTGCAGTATACACCATAGCCGATGAGGTTCAACCGAGATGTGGTTATAACTGATGCAGTATACACCATAGCCGATGAGGTTCAACCGAAACGTGGTTATACCTGATGCAGTATACACCATAGCCGATGAGGTTAAACCGAGACGTGGTTATAACTGCTGCAGTATACACCATAGCCGATGAGGTTCAACCGAGATGTGGTATTAACTGCTGCAGTATACACCATAGCCGATGAGGTTCAACCGATATGTGGTTATAATTGCTGCAGTATACATCATAGCCGATGAGGTTCAACCGAGACGTGGGTATAACTGCTGCAGTATACACCATAGCCGATGAGGTTCAACCGAAACGTGGTTATAACTGATGCAGTATACACCATAGCCGATGAGGTTAAACCGAGACGTGGTTTTATAACTGCTGCAGTATACACCATAGCCAATGAGGTTCAACCGAGATGTGGTTATAACTGCTGCAGTATACACCATAGCCGATGAGGTTCAACCGAGATGTGGTTATAACTGCTGCAGTATACACCATAGCCGATGAGGTTCAACCGAGATGTGCTTATAACTGCTGCAGTATAAACCATAGTCGATGAGGTTCTACCGAGACGTGGTTATAACTGCTGCAGCATACACCATAGCCGATGAGTTTCAACTGTGACGTGGTTATAACTGCTGCAGTATACACCATAGCCGATGTGGTTTAACCGAGACGTGGTTATAACTGCTGCAGTATACACCATAGCCGATGAGGTTCAACCGAGACGTGGGTATAACTGCTGCAGTATACACCATAGCCAATGAGGTTCAACCGAGACGTGGGTATAACTGCTGCAGTATACACCATAGCTGATGAGGTTCAACCGAGACGTGGGTATAACTGCTACAGTTTCTATGACTGGAAGGATTGGGTAATTGAGGGTAGGCTGAAGTAGGGAAAGGGAAGCTTAGGGCCCTAGGGAGGGTAGCGGGGGTGTGGGGAGTGTAGTGGGGGTGTGAGGAGGGTCGTGGGGGCGGTTGCAGGGGGTGATGCTCATATTTACCGTTGCCGTATTTACAGTGAATCAGTCTGCACCTGACCTCCAATTACAATTCTTATCTTTTAACCTTATCTTTTTAACCACTTCTTTGCTTGGACAAAAACACATATACACTCACACTTGTAAAGAGTCTAATATAAGTCTTTGCTTATGCAATGACGTCTTTGTGTCTAATGAAGCGTTCAACATTTAAATAAAAAATACTGTAAGAAATTCTTATTATAATACTCTTTTATTATCGTCTTTTACAGTTACTACTATTTATTGAATGTATAAATCAGTATATTAATGAATGTCCTTTACACGATTAGGATTCAAATATTTATAATATACAGCTTATAATTTTTTTAAACCACTTTATAATACTTAAATAATTTCATTTTAAAAAAAGTGAGCATTAATAAAGAAACAGACTAGATCTATATGAAACGTGAAAAAAAAAGGAAATTGCACACGTTTATAAAATTAAGACTATATATATATATGACTATATATATAAAGACAAACTGTTTCTTTGTGTAACCATTCAATGTTGTTTGTTTATGTAATGAATACAAGCTCAAACATTTGTTATTGGGAAAAAGCTAACAAACAAAGATTCCTTCTGGCTGAATTAATTTATTGAATAAAATAAATCTAGTGAATAGGATTGGCTACAAGTGGCCCGCTCTGTGACCACTCTCCCCTCCTCTCTCACTCTGGAACTCTTCGCCTCGTGTTCAAAAAGGGCTGTTGTTAGGGTTGTCGTCTGCTTGGGGTGTAATTCCATGTGTAAAAATAGTCACATTCAAAGTGTTGACCATTGGTTAGAATTCAAGGTTTCTTAAGCCAGATTTCGACCTCTATGCGCGGAAAGAAAATTGGACTTCGTACAAAACCTTTTAAAAAAGTTTTACAAAATATATAATTTTTATATAATTACTTTCTAAATGACCTGGACTCATAATTTATCTGACTCTAAGGTAAGTTTCCACTTGATTAAAACTATCAGACTACCATTACTTACTGCGTGTTGTAGATAACCTCTGGTCACGTTGTTCCAATTCAACTGGACAAAAAAAAACAACTGTTTAGTACCGTTAGTTGAATATAACAGATAAAATAAACTGTTTAGTACAGTTTGTTGAATATAACAGATAAAAAAAAATGTTTAGTACAGTTTGTTGAATATAACAGATAAAATAAACTGTTTAGTACAGTTTGTTGAATATAACAGATAAAATAAACTGTTTAGTACAGTTTGTTGAATATAACAGATAAAATAAACTGTTTAGTACAGTTTGTTGAATATAACAGATAAAATAAACTCTTTAGTACAGTTTGTTGAATATAACAGATAAAATGAACTGCTTAGTACAGTTTGTTGAATACAACAGATAAAATAAACTGTTTAGTACAGTTTGTTGAATATAACAGATAAAAAAAACTGTTTAGAACAGTTTGTTGAATACAACAGATAAAATAAACTGTTTTGATCAGTTTGTTGAATATAACAGCTAAAATAAACTGTTTAGTACAGTTAGTTTAATATAACAGATAAAATAAACTGTTTAGTACAGTTTGTTGAATATAACAGATAAAAAAAAATGTTTATTACAGTTTGTTAAATATATAACAGGTAAAATAAACTGTTTAGAACAGTTTGTTGAATATAACAGATAAAATAAACTATTTAATACATTTTGTTGAATATAACAGATAAAATAAACTGTTTAGTACAGTTTGTTGAATATAACAGATAAAATAAACAGTTTAGTACAGTTTGTTGAATATAACAGATAAAATAGACTGTTTAGTACAGTTAGTTGAATATAACAAGTACAAAAAACTGTTTAGTACAGTTTGTTGAATATAACAAGTACAATAAACTGTTTAGTACAGTTTGTTGAATATAACAAGTACATTAAATTGTTTAGTACAGTTAGTTGAATATAACAAGTACAAAAAACTGTTTAGTAC
The DNA here is from genome assembly GCA_949126835.1 of Anisus vortex. NCBI lineage: Eukaryota > Metazoa > Mollusca > Gastropoda > Planorbidae > Anisus > Anisus vortex. The sequence goes on from OX421501.1 coordinate 15,543,171, forward strand.
AGTTTGTTGAATATTACAAGTACAATAAACTGTTTAGTACAGTTTGTTGAATATAACATGTACAATAAACTGTTTAGTACAGTTTGTTGAATATAACAAGTACATTAAACTGTTTAGTACAGTTTGTTGAATATAACAAGTACAATAAACTGTACATATAGCTTGATTAAATTGCATGACACTGTTAAAGTGGTTAAAACCAATTTGCTCTTAGTTCAACTTTATTTTGTGGAACTCAAGCATGGATTAACTTTTTTTTTTCTTAATTTAATCATTTAGCCGATTATTTTTTGTTAAATCATTATTTATTGCATTTTCAAAGTTCAATATTTCTATACATATATTTATTCAATCACTAATATATCATTTTCTGACACAAATTATAATTTTTGTTTACTTGCCTAAACGGTAACACCAAGAACATACACATTGAGTACATTTATTGTATAACTCACGGAACCACTTTGATTCTTTTATATTATAAATAAAATCCACACAAAAGAATGTAACAAAATGTCCAACTCTTGATCGTCTGCTGCTTATCACAAGTTCAATTGGCTAACGTTTTTTTTTCAATTTATGCTCCGATATTCTTTTCTTTTTTTTTTTTTTTTTTGTTAAGCACGATCGCGAGTGTGGTCCTATTTGAGAAAATTGACGAAACAAATGAAGAAACCTTTATTGATAGCTCGGTTGTCTATCTTCACTTCCTATAGGGTAGGCTATATATTTTTATAAATGCTACTTTAATTGTCATCCTTCTTCTTTTTTTTCAATTTAAAACTTGAACAGTAAACTAAAGTAAATAGAATCAGAAAGATATTAAAAGTCAACAGTTTTGTATGTAATATAATATCAATTTTATTAAAAGTCAACAGTTTTGTATGTAATATAATATCAATTTTATTAAAAGTCAACAGTTTTGTATGTAAATGTAATATAATATTAATTTTATTAAAAAAAAAACAGTTTTGTATGTAATATAATATCAATTTTATTAAAAGTCAACAGTTTTGTATGTAATATAATATCAATTTTATTAAAAGCAAGTAAAATTTCCCGGGATACAGATATGGCCTAAGAGTTTTATAAACTACAATACACAGAAAGCTAAAATAATTTAATAAAATAATTATTTACTAAAAACATTAAGGCAAGTAGATCTAATTTAAAATTGCAATCGGGTTAAAAAAAACGACTATCCCTGTCGAATTGAACACCCGTCGCCCCATGTCAAAAATATAATTAGGGCCTATTACATTTTATTTGCTTAAAACATTTAGGAAAGCTTTAAGTCCTGAAATTGTGTACAATCTTTTAACAAAAGTAGTACTAATTTTATTATTAATTATTAATGGAAATGTTTTAAAAGTAGAAAAAGAAAAAAAAACGTTATCAGAGGGTCACCCATATGGCAGCAAAAGTAAAATAATATAGCAATAAGGTCACGTGTCTTCCAATTAATCAATGGGAATCAGAATCCATACAAACAGTTTATATAGGCCTATATATATATATAGATAATATCTTATACAGTCTACTTTATAAAGGCCTATATATATATATAGATAATATCTTGAACAGTCTACTTTATATAGGCCTATATACTATATATATATATAGATAATATCTTATACAGTCTACTTTACATAGGTCTATATATATATAGATAGATAATATCTTATACAGTCTACTTTATATAGGCCTATATATATATAGATAATATCTTATACAGTCTACTTTATATAGGCCTATATATATATATATAGATAATATCTTATACAGTCTACTTTATATAGGCCTATATATATATAGATAATATCTTATACAGTCTACTTTAAATAGGCCTATATATAGGCCTATATAGATAATATCTTATACAGTCTACTTTATATAGGCCTATATATATAGAGAGATAATATCTTATACAGTCTACTTTATATAGGCCTATATATAGAGAGAGATAATATCTTATACAGTCTACTTTATATAGGCCTATATATATATAATAATATCTTATACAGTCTACTTTATATAGGCCTATATATATATATATATAGATAATATCTTATACAGTCTACTTTATATAGGCCTATATATATATAGATAATATCTTATACAGTCTACTTTGTATAGGCCTATATATATATATATATAGATAATATCTTATACAGTCTACTTTATATAGGCCTATATATATATAGATAATATCTTATGCAGTCTACTTTATATAGGTCTATATATATATAGATAGATAATATCTTATACAGTCTACTTTATATAGGCCTATATATATAGAGAGATTATATCTTATACAGTCTACTTTATATAGGTCTATGTATATATAGATAGATAATATCTTATACAGTCTACTTTATATAGGCCTATATATATATATAGATAATATCTTAAACAGTTTACTTTATATAGGCCTATATATATATAGATAGATAATATCTTATACAGTCTACTTTATATAGGCCTATATATAGAGAGAGATAATATCTTATACAGTCTACTTTATATAGGTCTATATATATAGATAATATCTTAAAAAACAACAGACTTAGTAAAAGTTTATTCAGTATCAGCGATGAAATGAGAAAGAAATATAATTCTTGTATTTTATGTATTTGATATCGATTATAATATAGCACATTATAGCACATATTACATTTTCTTAAAACTCTTGGTAAAATTGAAATATTCTCACATTAATATTGTTAGGGGTTTAACTCTACAGAAATGGTAAAATTCAAATATTCTCACATTAATATTGTTAGGAGTTTAACTCTACAGAAATGGTAAAATTCAAATATTCTCACATTAATATTGTTAGGGGTTTAACTCTACAGAAATGGTAAAATTCAAATATTCTCACATTAATATTGTTAGGGGTTTAACTCTACAGAAATGGTAAAATTCAAATATTCTCACATTAATATTGTTAGGGGTTTAACTCTACAGAAATAGTAAAATTGAAATATTCTCACATTAATATTGTTAGGGGTTTAACTCTATAGAAATGGTAAAATTGAAATATTCTCACATTAATATTGTTAGGGGTTTAACTCTACAGAAATGGTAAAATTGAAATATTCTCACATTAATATTGCTAGGGGTTTAACTCTACAGAAATGGTAAAATTCAAATATTCTCACATTAATATTGTTAGGGGTTTAACTCTACAGAAATGGTAAAATTCAAATATTCTCACATTTATATTGTTAGGGTTTTAACTGTACAGAAATGGTAAAATTCAAATATTCTCACATTAATATTGTTAGGGGTTTAACTCTACAGAAATAGTAAAATTGAAATATTCTCACATTAATATTGTTAGGGGTTTAACTCTACAGAAATGGTGAAATTGAAATATTCTCACATTAATATTGTTAGGGGCCTTAACTCTACAGAAATGATGAAATTGAAATATTCTCACATTAATATTGTTAGGGGCCTTAACTCTACAGAAATGGTGAAATTGAAATATTCTCACATTAATATTGTTAGGGGCCTTAACTCTACAGAAATGATGAAATTGAAATATTCTCACATTAATATTGTTAGGGGCCTTAACTCTACAGAAATGGTGAAATTGAAATATTCTCACATTAATATTGTTAGGGGCCTTAACTCTACAGAAATGATGAAATTGAATTATTCTCACATTAATATTGTTAGGGGCCTTAACTCTACAGAAATGATGAAATTGAAATATTCTCACATTAATATTGTTAGGGGCCTTAACTCTACAGAAATGTTGCTCGGGGTGAAGGTTGAAGTGTGTTATAAGTTGTATTTATTTGTAACCTGTTGAGGAGGGTAAGATGGTTGACTTGTTCAGTTGTATCTGATGTTTAAATTGTAGGCTACATATTTAGCGTTAATACTTGCCATTGATAGATGAAGTAGATGCTACTTTAAGTCTTTACAGTATTTACCCTTTACTAAACTGTCCCATGTAAATAAATAAGTATTTTATTTGTACATTTTTTTTTACAAAAATAGGGAAAAGGAAATCTGAATCTTCTTTATCATGTATGACTTGGAAATGATTCTTGGATATGTTTCAAAAACCTTACATTTTATATCAACGTCTCATATTCACTTTATTTTCACATTACTTTAATTAAAAAAATGAAAAGTATTGTCTATCAAGAACAAGTCTAAGCACTATATATTAACAGAAGCGATAATAAAAAGTAATGAATGAATTGCCTAGATCGAATAATTTGTGGTTTGGTGAAAATATAGGAAAATATCAGTTTTAAATTTTACTGTAAAATGTGACCATCAAATAAATAAATAATTATATAACCAATGTTTATCTATTTAAAATATTCATTTAATAATGAACGGTAAGAATTTACGAAACGTTAAACAATCTTTTTATTAACATAGATCCTAAACGCTAGATAATATTTCTACATTTGTCTATTAATTTTATATGTAAATAAAACTTAGCTTTAAAAACTAAATATTTTATATGAAAATAAAATTTAGCCTACCAAAAAAAACAACTAAATATTTTATTTGGAAATAAAGCTTGGACTACTAAAAACCAATTTATTTATACGGAAACAAAGCTTGGCCTACCAAAAAAGCTAAATATTTTATATAGAAATAAAGCTTGGCCTACCAAAAACACTACACGTTTATATGGAAATAAAGCTTAGCCTATCAGAAACCACATATTTATATGGAAATAAAGCTTAGTCTACCAAAAAAACTACATATTTATATAAAAATAAAGCTTAGCCTACCAAAAAAACTACATATTTATATGGAAATAAAGCTTAGTCTACCAAAAAACTACATATTTATATAAAAATAAAGCTCAGCCTACCAAAAAAACTACATATTTATATGGAAATAAAGTTAAGCCTACCAGAAAAATAACTTATTTAATACAAAAATGCATTTGCTAAAACAACCCTAGCGATACAAAATTGAAAAATTCTTAAATACACTTACTAAAACAACCCTAGCGATACAAAATTGAACAATACTTAAATACACTTACTAAAACAACGCTAGCGATACAAAGTTGAACAATACTTAAATACACTTACTAAAACAACGCTAGCGATACAAAGTGAACAATACTTAAATACACTTACTAAAACAACGCTAGCGATACAAAGTGAACAATACTTAAATACACTTACTAAAACAACGCTAGCGATACAAAGTGAACAATACTTAAATACACTTACTAAAACAACGCTAGCGATACAAAGTTGAACAATACTTAAATACACTTACTAAAACAACGCTAGCGATACAAAGTTGAACAATACTTAAATACACTTACTAAAACAACGCTAGCGATACAAAGTTGAACAATACTTAAATACACTTACTAAAACAACGCTAGCGATACAAAGTTGAACAATACTTAAATACACTTACTAAAACAACGCTAGCGATACAAAATTGAACAATACTAAAATACACTTACTAAAACAACGCTAGCGATACAAAGTGAACAATACTTACATAAACTTACTAAAACAGCCCTAGAGATACAAAGTGAAAAATATCTACATCTATAGACACTTTCCACCAACTCAAACATACAAAGAAATAAAGAAAGCGCAAAAGCGCACTGATCACAGTAACGCACGGTTAATCAGTTGCGTTTAATATATAATTTACCAATGCCACCATAAATTTACAGAAAAACAACAACTGATAAATCATTTTAAGGGGTTAGGGGAGGAGAATGTGGCTTAAAATGTCAAAGAATGTGATGCCTATGGCTAAAGACTATGTGTAAAGTTTCAGATCACTAGGATGACATAAAGTAGTTAAAATAGCCTTGCGAAAGTCGGGTTGGTCGTTAGCCAACCAGAAACAAAATTTAGCAGACTTAATAAAAAGGATTACAAATCCCGCGAAATAGAAAAAATCCACATAATGGATTGCTAAACAATTGTAATTTTCAAAAATGTATTCAAATCTTCATTTATAAAACTTTGTTATGTGGCAAGATGTAAATTTGTCAAAGTTTCAAAAGAAATTCAAGAAACATACTTTAATCTTTTTCTTGTATAATGCAATTTCAAAATGTCTCATTTCCGAAAACATGCACGTTTGTACCCATGAGCCTCAAAGCTGGCGAAGTGTGTAAACCACTGGTTCCCGAAGCCAGACCAGTGGACCTTTGCATGAAACCGCGATCGCCGTATGCCTCCACATCTATCTCTGAGGGCGTCGGGGTGTATCACTGCACCGTGCTTGACTCCTATCAGGACGGTACTGGATTAGTCACACCGCGGTAAGCTGCGAAATTGGAAAAGGCGTGCCTCAGAATTTAGCCTTTTCTTTTCATGGTAAATCGTGCCCCAATAATGACGCACGCCGCATTGTCTGTGTTTAGACCATATGGCAGCAGAGCTGCAGAATAAAGTCTTTATGATAAAAACTAGAATATTATCGGAATCATTTCAACATATCTAAATAAAAAACAGTTGAAAATTAGATCAAATTATAGATACGAGATTGCTAACTTCAATAACTGTACACACTTTAGTCCGATATATACCAAAGAAAACAGAATAGGTAAACGCAGTTTCCGGTTTCTTTATTATAATTGAGACTATAAGTCCATACGTCACAAAAAAAAATTGTTTAAAGTTTTTAGTATGATAAAAACAATTTAAGTTTTCTATACACTTTTTTTTCAAATTCAAATATATACATTAAATTTCTTTTGGGTATCCTGAACTGTTTTGCGCTGCACATGTCTGAGATCGACATGATATTTTTTTCACTAAGTCCTAGACGAAGCTCACTCAAGTCCTAGTCATCGGACAAGCAAGTATTCTTTAATTCTATTGGAAACACCGTCAAAATTCAATAAGCTAATATAGTTATTATATTAAAAATTTGAAATATTTATTTTTGAATGTAGGCATATACAGTATAAAATCTATTCATTATACACACATAAAAGTACTACTAAATAATGCAACAAATAGGCTTTTTTTACTCCCTTTCTTTTAACTCGTACTGTCTGTCTGTCTGTCTGCTTGGTTGGTTGGTTGGCTGCTTGGAAAACTTTACATCGATTTTCGACCGATTCCCGTCGTCTAATGGAGCTGAAACTTGGGCATCAGACTTGTTGCGACTAACAATACATTCTATCAAATTTTCAGCATCATAGCCTTTGGAATAGTCACAAATACCTTCGACCAATTTGCGAATCGAAGAAAATTGTACGTAAAACATGTCTGCCTCTACCAGAAGAAACGGAAGTAAATAAACTTTTCGGATATGTTCGTTTTTACGAAATAAATAGAATGAAAACGACACAATGTAGCCGAAACAAAGCGAGTTATCTTTTCTTTTTTTTTTTTTTGCGGGCCAAAGCGCAAAATTGTAGTGTGGAAATTCATAAGGTATGATATCACTTATATATTATTGGTCTACTACTAGTAAATAATAAGATGGACCGCTTGCTTTGATATTTCTTCCATTTAATGACTCGAAAACTTCTGTTTCGGAATTTCCTATCACAATTTGAATTACAGACTTCCGGTTGAAAACTCTAAACTATGGCTATCCCAGTTCCTAGTTGTTGTCGGAGAATGAAAAGGAATATTAGAGATAGAATTGTAGAAGAACGCCTGTATAGAAGGGGCGTCTGTAATATTTAAGATTAAAACTCAAATTAGGATTAACTCAAAAGTCTGTAAGCAATTGAAGCTTTATTGGTGCACATCAAAAACACAACTTTTCAGCCCTGAAAAAAAGAAAAAGAAAAGAACTCAAAGTTATTCGCTTTACCAACATTTCAATATCATTTGTTTACTGAAAATAATCAGTCCTATTATGTTAAAGTTTAAAAAAACAAAAAAGAGTGTACTAATGCCAATGTTCAATAAATAATTCTTGTATTTTAACATATGTTGTGCATGCTGCAATAAAATATTAAATCTACTTCTAATGACATTTCTTAACCAGATTCTCGTTTTACAAAGTACATTTGAGTTGGATAATTAACCATACCAAGTATCTAATGGAATCATTTATTCAAAAAGTATAAATAAAGTAATGAAAATAAAGTGATCGTTATGTTATAATATTTCTAGTATAAACACCATTTCATTTCTTCTGACATTAGCATCACAATCAATTTTCGATAGTGTATAACGTTGAGAAAAAGTTAAATTCGAACATATTGTTACATATCAGCTAGTTGACTTAATATAATTAATATTTTATCCTCGTTCATCAAGTAGGATTCATAGTAGATTATTGTTATGATTAACTTGTTTGTAGTATTATCAACTCAATTCAAAAATGTAATATAATATAGAGTAAAAAAAACATTTATGTTCAATAAGCGAAATGCCAAGATGACTGAACATTCCCCTACAATATATTATACCACAGTTTAACATATTCCCCTACAATAGGCTATACCACAGTTTAACATATTCCCTTACAATAGACTATACCACAGTTTAACACATTCCCTTACAATAGACTATACCATAATTTAACATATTCCCTTAAAATAGACCATACCATAATTTAACATATTCCCTTAAAATAGACTATACCACAGTTTAACATATTCCCTTACAATAGACTATACCACAGTTTAACACATTCCCTTACAATAGACTATACCACAGTTTAACATATTATCCTACAATGCCGTTCTTTTTAGATATTATTCCTATTTGTAATTTTTTCGAAAACAAAATAAGAAGCTGTTAAAAGACAATTCACCACGTTAGAAATCCCATTGACAAGTCGTAAATATTATGCATGCAAAGAAGGGTCGATGTGTTCAACAACAAAAAACATGTCTGTGTTATGCGTTACTGGTTGCACGAAAAGATGTAGTGGATTACATTTTATTTCCTTTCCAAAAGATGTTGCCAAAAGAAAACGATGGATTGTGAATGTCAGACGTGAAGAATCACCTATTTATAACCTCAAATTAATTGCTTGATGGAAAAGTATATAATTCATTCACAAAAGTCCTATACTGTCAATCACTGGGTTTGAGTTTCGTCAACTCTTGATTAATTTATTTTATAAACAAAGTTATATTTAACTTAACGCGACTAACACTTTGAGTATTAATTATCGCCTACTCACTTTTGGTGTTAAAAACGGATTCCTCAAAACTAATAATATTGCCTTTGTATATTTCCAAAAAAACAGAACTGGCCGTCGAGGTTGAAATCAATTGTCAAACACCAGCAAAGGCATGCTTTTTTTTAGTTTACGGAAATGCCTAAAATAACTAAAAATAGTACCGGAGGTAAATTCGAAAATGTCAGGAGGCATCACAGAATATGTATAGAAGAGAATGCGCAATCCCTATATGCACAGTCACTAAAAGTGAAGCTCGGCTTCCGCCATTTTCTTTTAACTCAAGTCAGCGGTCACTAGAGACGCTACTATAGTAAAATGAGAAAGGTTTATTTATTACTGATATCTAGTCTTAGCAAGCATAGGACTAAAGCAAGGCTATTAATATTAAGAAATATAAGGATACAACTTACCGTTGTTTATCCTTTATGTAGTCAGGAAAGACATGTAGTTTGACATGCTTTTTTGGACTATAATCAATCGTTTTCGCATCATTGTTGCAGTTTATTACACAACAGCCTTTGTACCTTTTGCCTCTAACATTAGCTTTGGGTGTCCGATTTTGTAGATTTGATGAAAAAGACATTGTAAATAAGCATAAATATATAGTGTAACCAAGTCCGCTGCGTCTAAACAGTATGGCCTCGGTATTACTTCCGCAAACAGAAAAAAATGCGGTTGCGCATTTTGTTCTATATTTATTCTGTGGGTCTAATTAAGACTTGTCAATTTAGTCTCGTTTTTTTAAAGTATGTTTGTTAGACAATTTTTACATAACAATAACATTATACTTGTTTATATAATTATACTTGTATACATAGTTTAACTTGTTTATAGAGCTATACTTGTACACAGAGATTCACCAATTTGTTTAGTTATACTTGTACTAAGCATTTTAGTTTTAAGAATAAATTAATTGAGTACAGTATTAGGCCAACACTTTTAGAAAGAAGCATACTTGTACGTTTATATTGCGATTTACTTGTACATAGAGTTATAATTATTACACTCTTTCGTATTTATAGAGCGATTGTAATCACGTGACAATAAAAACATGTAATGTTTGTTTACTTTGTCTATTGGTGATAAATGGCAGCCTTATTACTATTGGCTTAATTAGGTTTTATTTTTAAATTTCAACAATGTGACGTGAAATAATATATAAAACACTGTCATGCTATGAAAATTAACATTTAACGCTAAAATTTAAACCATTAAAAATCAATGGAAAAAGTTCCAAAGTGCAGAGAGTGTAATTGAAAATGTCGATTGTCGAAAGTTAGCCTATTTAACTTATTAAGTTACTATCTAAAAGTAAAGCATAAAGCAAAATGTACGTTTCAAAAACAGAGCTATTGAAAAACTATAAAAGCCTAAAATCTTGTTTACTTCGTGGATGGACTACTAAGGACTAGTATCACATTTAAATATTAAGATTTTTGGAAACTAATTCCTTATATTTTGGGTTTAAAATACAATGTTTATTCCCCATTAATGCCATTATCACCAAGATGGCTGCTATTTACACAATTACGTCACTAAAAAAAACTAAGCCACGCCTATTGCAATCGCTCTATTAAATTTCATTCATTGGTTGAATTGGCTCGTTGATTAACAACACAATATAGAAAAGAATAGATCTAGTATCTTTTAGAAACGAATATCTAAACGAATGATAAAAAAATAAAACTGAACAAAAAAAGATACGAAGTAAGTAAAGTGTTAAGATAGCATAACAATAACAGTTTACGAACGTACAAATAAATGTAACAATTACAAAATAAAGACAAAAAATACAGACTCTAACTAACTAATAAGTGTACGACAGAAATACAAAAATGTGCAAGACCTCGATAAAGTAATACAATAACAATTAAAGATGGTTTTGTGTACACAGAAGCTTGACGGCTACAGTTGCAATACAATTGACTATAAATTAGAAAAGGGGGATTGAAGTGTGACTGCTTGAAAACACACAAACAACAAGTACTAGAAAACACTTGATGTACGTAACAACACATAGTTATAATTGTACATAGAGTTACACATGTTTATAGAGTTATAATTTTATATAGAGCTATACTTGTAGATAGATTTATACTTGTAGATAGATTTATACTTATATATTATTATTGAGTTATACTTGATTATGAAGTTACAATTGTATAAAGAGTTATACTTAATTATGGAGTTACAATTATACATATAGAGTAATACTTGATTTTGGAGTTATATGTGTACATAGAGTTATACTTTTACATAGATCTATAAGTGTACATATTGTTAACTTGTACTTGTACATATAGTTATAATTGTACATATAGTTATATTTGTACATATTGTTATACTTGTACATATTGTTAAACCAGTACATAGAGTAAAAACTGAATTCAGAGTTATACTTGTAAAAAGAGTTATACTTGGACATAGAGCTGTACTTGTACATAGAGCTATATCTGTACTCAGACTAATACCTGTACATAGAGTTATACTTGTAAATAGAGTTATAGTTGTACATAGATTTATATTTGTACATAGAGCTATACTTGTGCATAAAGTTATACTTGTAAACAGAGATTAACTTATTTATAAAGTTATACTTGTACAAAGGATTACACTTTTAGGAATAAATCAATTGAGTACAGTATTATGCCTACACTTTTAGATAGAAATACACTTGAAATTAATGTTTTACTTGTACATAGAGTTTTACTTGAAGATAGCGTTATATTTGTACACTCGGTTTTATTTTGATATAGTTTTACTTGAGCATAAAGTTCTACTGGTACATATATTTATACTTGTATAGAGAGTTATACTTGTACAAAGAGTTTTATTTGTTCAAAGAGTTATTTTTCTACATAAAGTTACGCTTGTATTTATTACTTTATCAAAAATGTTTTCAATATTTAATTTGGGTTGGGGGTTGTATTCAGAAGAATGTGTTAAACTATTTTAATTATTTTTTTCAGATTTAGAAATATAATAAATAGCATCACGTGAGAATGAATTATCAAGCTTGTGTTCAGTCAATAATGGACAGTATCTTACTGTTAGTTATTGTGCATACATCCGGTAAGTACCTAGCATTATTTCATCATATTATCGTATAATATAATTATACTTTCTAGAAAAGTTTATTTGTGCGTGTGATCCATATTTTTGTTGAACTTAATTTTTATATTTTAATATGGGTTATTATATAAAGATTTTTTTAAATAGTTCACATTACCATTCATGGGCGACTGTTACGGGAAGAAAGAAAATGTGTATGAATTCATCGTTCCATGCTCTTTGAATAACGTGTCAATTTATCCATTTTCTTTACTATTAGTTCTATTAGATGTAATAATCAACATATATATAATTGCCGTGAGTTTGTTTATATATTTATATATATATATATTTATATATATTTTTTTTTCACTATAGGCTCCTAATCCGTTTCACTAATCGGGACAAAAGTTAAATGTATAAATCGGAAACGTACTCCAAAAGATAATTAAATTTTATTTTTTTACTTATAATCATGAATGAATTAATTTTATAAATAAAAAAAAAGTATATCCAGCTATACAAATAAATATAACCGTACATAGCAAATGGCCGTTTCCGTTCATTTTCTATATTGAACGCGAGATTCACTATGTTAAACGCGAGGGTCTTTTCGGGTTTTCCCAATTCTGCTGTTGTTTTTTTAATGTGGCGAGACCTTTTTTAAAAGTTACGCACCGCAATTTGGCTTGGAGAGTTTGATTGGTGTAGGCTACTTTAAAAAAATACTAGCGTATGACGTAATGTCTATAAAAATTATCTTTTAAGTAAAAGTAACCAAATGTTTTAATTATTGAATGGATTTACATCGCTTTTGAGAATATCCTTTAATATGCGACTGTATACACTCTATAAATTAAATTATACGAATTATAAAAAAACAAGTTAGGCATATAAATGATTACTTTCAAATACCGTGTACCATAAGCTTGACAGCAACAATATAAAATAAAAACTAAATACCGATAGAAACATTATCAATACTGTTTTATTGATACAATAAGCAAGAACAAAAATTAAATATCGAAACAATCTTTCTCAATTTAATTTTTATTGCATTGAAATATTATAATCTATTTTTTTTAAATATTATTTACCTTTTTTATTGTTTTGTATATATGTGTGTTTTTTTTAGATAGTATAGGCTATTATTGTGAATTTAATATTATTAATAACAAGTCAAGTCAACACAACTGTTCTCTACATTTTATTATCGAATTTAAAAGTCTCTATAAATAGCCCAGACGAGCCTTTCGGCTCTTGTGTCCAGGGCGTAACGCTTAGGATTGAGCAATCTCTGTCCGGGCTCCAGCCATCCAACGGCACGCCGAAGGCGTGTCGTGCCGTGAAACGGGGAAGGTTCCCGCAGCCCAGCGATCGTTCACTGCGGTTCCCTAAGGATCATTATTGTGGTGGCTCGCCAGTATACCTGCACTGTCACCCAATACAATACAATACAATACAATATTTATTTTGCCACATAGTACATAGGTACAATAAAGGCATAGTCAAAAACATAAGAAATTTTAGCATTTGTGAATAATAAATTGAACAATAATAGTAAAACCAATATTAGTAATAAAATGAAAGTAATAAAAAATTTATTAATTAAAGGTATCCTAAAAGAAAATTCAGGGGGGATAATTTAGTTTATAACACAATTTTTTGGGAGAAAAAACTAACAAAGAAAAAAAAAAAAAAAAAAAAAAAAAAAAAACAACAACAACTTAATTTACTAACATAGACATACAGGTAAATCACTTTCATTAGACCTGCACGGCATTAACATAGTGAGAACAAACATTTAAGAAATCATTCACAATTTTTCTTGCGGCTTAGTATATTACATTTCTTCTACGACTATCACTCAATATCATAGTGACAAACCAACAAGTTAAAATACTTAAACATTTCTAACCTTTTTCTCATTTTTTAAAAGCAGATACTAATATTTTTGAAAATATGCTTAGTTTTTTAAGTTCTTTTAGAGAGCTAGAATTAAGCAGTTCCGACATTTTTTCTACATTAGGTCTGTTATAGTAATATTTTTTTAGATACATTTTTCGTTGGGCATTGAAGTGTACACATTGGAGTAAATAGTGAAATCCGTCTCCTATATCTTTTAAGCAAAAGGGACATAATCTTAAATTATAATCTATTCTGGAGTGGCGACCCAGTTCAACAGGGAAATTATTGTTACTTGTTCGTATTTTTAGTATATAGATAGCTTCTTTCAGATGTAATTTATTTAAAAAGGGTGGAGTATTTTCCCAGTCAGATTTATATTTTAGAGCGCTATATAATTTACCTTTATTGCTTATTTGCATACTCTCATAAAGTTCTTGTTTACTTTGATCATTTATACGTAAGTTAATTATTGATTTTGAAAGTTTAGTGTCTATTATATCTTGTTCTAACCAAATATATCCTAATCCTAGTTGTTCCAATTGTAACTTTATATTGGCGGACCATTTGCATTTTTCAACCAGGTGCTCTTTAAGTAAAATGTTATAAATTATTTTAGAAATCCTGCTTTCTTTGCCGGTCGCTATTTTGATCCAGAAGTGTAACATTCTTTTTTTAATAAATGATCTTATATAGAGTTTGCCTGTTTCGCCTAGGACTACATAATTTGGTGTTTTTGTGTTCAATTTTAAAATCATCTTAAAATATCTTAGTCTAACATTTTCTAAAATGTCACAATTTTCCATACCCCATAGTTCGCAACCGTAGGTTAGTATAGGTAGTACTGTTTGATCAAATAGATCAATTTGACTATCTATGGGCAAGCTTAGTGTATGGCATTTTCTGAGAAGATTGAACATAGCATTAGTACCTTTCATCTTACAATATTTCCTGTGTTCTGAGAAAGAACCGTTAGCTGAGAAGATTATTCCCAGGTATTTAAATTTAGAAACTATTTCTATTATATTATTATTTAGTACAAATTTCTGATTTCCTACCCTCCCCTTTCTACCGAATATCATTATTTTTGTCTTATCTTCATTTATGTTTAAGTGGTTCTCCTTGCAATAGTTACTGTAAATGTTTAAGTTTTTCTGTAATTCTTTTGCGGTTTTAGCTAGGATTGTTGTGTCGTCAGCATATAATAATGTGAATATTTTTAGTAAATCTGCGTTGTTATCGTTGCTGATAGTTAAGCTACTTGCGCCTTTTAGTTCTAAATAAGAATCTAAGTCATTAATAAACATAGAAAATAATAGAGGGCTCAGATGTTCTCCCTCTCTTAGTCCTGCTTCGCAGTTAAATAGCGGTGACAGGTTTGTATTTAATTTTACTGTCGATTTAATATCTCTATATAACCCCTGTATACATTTAAGGAAAATTCCATCTATGCCTATATTTAACATTTTCGCCCAGAGTAATTTTCTTTTAATAGACGGGAAAGCTCTTTTTAGATCAATGAATGCACAGAACAGTTTGTCACCTTTATTTTTTATTAAAAAGCTCAGCGCATATAGTATAAATGATGCTTCCGTTGTGGAATAACCTTCTCTAAAACCCATTTGATTCTCGTTTAATAAGTTGTGCTCTTCAAGGAACATCTCCATTCGTACATTAAGAATGGATGAGAATAGTTTACCTAAGCATGATAATAAGGTAATTGGTCTAAAGTTTTCGGGCTTTGCCTTGCTGCCTTTATTTTTATATATTGGACATATCATCCCTAGTGACCAGCTTTCGGGGAAAATTCCATCTTTTAGGATAACATTGAATAATTTTACGTATGTGGGTATCATTATAACCTTTGTGCATTTTATATATTCATTATAAATTTTATCGTGTCCGCAGCTTTTATTATTACTTGTTTTATTGATGGCTGATAACACTTCATTATATGTTATTTCACCATTAAGTCTTGTCGTATCTAAGTTAGGTGCGGTTAAATTGGTTTTTATTGGGTTCATGCAACAGTTGTCTGTCGTTTCGTTTTGGGATTTGAAAAAATGGAACAATTCGTCAATACTAATTTCATTATAATCTTCTTTTCTGTTTTTATCCTTTAGGATACGCCAGTATTCTTTTGGATTCTTTCCTTTCAGATTTTTTATTTTATTTCTCATTTTGTTTTCATATTTATTTATAGCGGTGTTCATTTCACGCTTGTAGTTTTTACTGTGTGTTTTTAAACTTTCAAGTGAGCCTTTGGTTTTAAGGGTACTATTCATTCTTCTTGCTTTAAGGTATAATCTTCGTTTTTGTCTACATATAAGTGTAAACCAGGGTTTATTTTTTCTTAGGTTTTTTTTTATCATTAGGGTATCGATTTGTGCCAAATATTTCAGTTGCAGATTGTGTTAATATTTTATTTATTTCCTCTACTATGTTATTTATTTCTTGTTTTTTGTTTTCAGGGGAGTTACAAAGGTCACTTCTTTCTAGTAATTCGTCTAGTTTCAGATTTATGCTGTTTTTGTTTTGCTTTTCTACCATTTCAAAATAGTTCTTAGATTTAGTTTGCACCCACGGTTTAATGATCTCTACCACTGGTCTATTATTTAGTCGTCTACGCGCATTTCCAGGTTTATTTGCTCCACCAATCTCAATCTCATATTCACATGATATTAAACAATGGATATCTGAGAATAGGTGATCAAAGTCGTGGATTATTAGATTCCTAATTTTGTGAAAAAGGTCATTGTCTGCTAGTACGTAATCGATTACTGTGCTAAATGTAGTCGTAGGTTTATGTGACAGTAACCCCTTCCTTCCATTCATTATTAACATGTTTGTGTTTTTACATGTTTCGATTAGTTTGCGGCCCCAGTTATTCGGTATTGTCGTATCTACGTTTATACGTTTGAGTGGAATGTCTTTTCTTTTAAGCGTTTCTTCTGTCTGGGCACTTATTTCTACATAGAGTTCGTGGGGACTTGTTATGGAGTCTATAATGTAATCTTCTCTTTCTTTGGTATGAGCGTTAAAATCACCCATTATGATTATATTGTTAGTGATATTTCTTTTATCGATTATTTCCATTTCTAGAATATTGAAAAAATCAGATTGGGCATATGGGGAATTCTCGGGTGGGGTATAAATAATTAGAATTAATAAGGGATTGTTTTCTGCTCCTATTTGTAGCCAAATCATTTCATTATTGTCACATCTTAATATTTTAGTTTTATCAACTAGGTCATTTTTTATGGCCACACTCAGTCCCCCCGATCTACTATTGTTATTATGGTGTCTAAATTTGTGGAAAAGGGTAAAGTGTTCTATACTTATAGTATCGATATCTTCCACCTTGTCATTATTAAGTTTTGTTTCCGAAAGACATATAACATCGAACAAATTTATCTTATCAACAAACTCTGGATACATCATTCTCCTCACCAGGCCACATACATTTACATAGGCTAACCTTAAAAAGCGTTTTTGGTTTTGTTCACCTATGCTAATGCCACTGTCCTACAGCACCGTGAGCGTTACGCAGTCTGCCGAGGTCGTACCACCCTCCTGATGCATCTGTTGTTGCTGGTATTGTTGTTCTTTCTGCTGATGTTGAGGCTGTAGCTGGGGTAGCTGGGGTTGTGGTTGCTGCTGCAGTTGCTGATGGTACTGCTGATGTAGTTGCTGCTGTTGGTATTGAGGTTGTTGTTGGATTTGCTGCTGATGATGATGAGAGGGATGCTGCGGCTGCTGGTGTTGAGGTTGTTGCTGGTGTTGGTGGTGCTGCTGCTGAAGTTGTAGCTGCTGGTGATAAGGTTGTTGCTGGTGTTGGGGTAGCTGCTGCTGTGGCAACTGATGCTGCTGATGTTGAAGATGCTGTGGTTGCAGGTGCATTTGCTGTTGTTGCTGATATTGTTCTTGGTGATATTGTTGTTGTTGCTGCGAATGTTGAGGTGGTCCCGTGGGATAAACTTGTTGTCGTTGTAGGTATAGTTCTGGAGCCTGCTGTTGTTGTTCTTGTTGTTCTTGTTGTTCTTGTTGGTATTGCTGTTGGTGAGGCTGTTGCTGAGGCTGTTCTTGTTGTTGATGCTGTCGTTGTTGTTGCCGTTGATCATGTCCGTGTTGATACCGCTGTTGTTGCAGATTCATTTGTTTTTGATGGGGTTGGTAAGATTGTTTTTTTTTGATCATTCAGTTCTTGCTGGATATGTTGAGACCGATACAGTAGTTCTCGCTGATGTAGTTGCTGAGGTTGCCATAATTGTTGACGCTGGTTCTGTTGAGGCTGTTGTTGTTCTCGTTGTATGTTTTGTTCATGGTGAGGTTGTTGTTGTCGAGTTTGCTGTTGTTGTTTTTTTTGTTGTTGTGAGGGTTGAGAGCGACTCGATTGCTGTCGGTGTTGATCTTGACTTCGCCAGGGTCGTTGTTCGTCCGGTGCTCTGAGGGCAACAATTACGCCTTGACTGTCAACCCTCCAAGACCCTTCCGGAGAGGTCAGGATGTCATTTTTAAGGAATACGTTACGACCATATTTTTCCTTTAGATCCTTTAGTTTAGGTAAAAGGATTTTTCTTCTTTCGTTTACTTTCTTCGGGAGATGATCTCTTATTCCAAAGGGTTTTCCAGCCAGTTTGTAAGCGATTCTTCTAATTGAGTTTTTATCATATAGATGGAGGAAGGTCACCACAATAGGTCTTTGCTGTCCTCTGTGATAGCGTCCCAATCTATAGCAGCCTTCAATCGCGAGTTCATGGTCTATCCCCAAGTGGTCATGAAGGAACTGATTAACCGTGCTGTAGCAGTCTTCGTCTCTTCCGACTTCTTCTAAACCAGTTAGAAGTAGATTGTTTATTAGAACCTTGGTCTCGAGCGATAGAGTACGCTCCTCCAGTTCGTTCAACGATTTGTTGAGCTGACCAAGGTCCTCTTCGTGCTTCTTTAAGGTGGTGATGTTTTCAGTTGAAATCTTATCTACTATACTGATTACTTGTTCAACTGCGGTCACACGCTCATTCAGTTGCTTTACCATTCCAATCTCCTCGCTAATCTTCTCCACCCTAGCTACTAACGTGTCTAGAGAAGCTTGGAATGTAGGAAAGATTTGCAGGTGTTGCACCAAAGCTTCTATCTTCAAGCTGCTCTCTGATATTGAGAGCTGAACGTTAGTAAATCCCTGCAAGATTTTGTTATTGAAATCCTGCTGTGGCCCATTAATGGTTGTTTGCTCAGAGATATCCAAGCAACAACCATTAAATGAAGAGGAGCGACGCAGCCTTTTTTTATTTTTTTCACCAGCCTGCTTAACATCCCCAACAGCGTCTTGTACTCCAGTGCTACAATCACTACTAAACGTAACATTAGACGTAACATCAGACAACAGCACACATGCCATAATAAAAACAAAGTCTGAAGGTCCAAAGAAGAGAAAGGTTCTCTCCCTTGTTTACAGACGGTTCGTCTGTTAACTGTTGATTGTTGATTGTTGACTATTGACTGGAGGGTTGATATACAGGCAGAGAGAGGGGAGGAGAGGGGAGGAGAAGGTTGATATGCCAGGTCAGGGGCTGCGGGGGACGATATGCGGTGACAATGTCCAGCTCTCGTCCCACGTCTAGTTGGTAAGTGGCGTCCGATACCGAGCTATGTTTACACAAAATTCCAGGTGTAAAAGTTATATCATGTGTAGTACACGGTACACGGTACACAGTTGAATAAACTTGACAGTTTAGATTGAGAGTGAGCAAAAAAAACACAGTGTTGTGACTAGTTGTGAGAACTGCTCAGTCACTTTGACTCTAACAATCTTAGCAAACTTAATAAAAACTTAATAAAATGATTAATAAAGTCGATTATACAAATTAGTCAATAATTGACTTAATTGTCGCGCGATGACTGAATAAAACACACAATTTGAAAAGATTAATTCACAACAAATCAACCAATATAAGTTTCACAATGAAGAGTGAAAAATGAAATCACAAACAATCATCAAATATGAAGAGACGAAATACACTGCTGGGTCTTGTATGATCGAACAGGGCTGTAGCACAAATCCTATAGGCCTACTATAGGTACATGCATCCAGGGACCGGATGGTTCTCGAGCCGTATTGCAGCGTCCATTGCTTCACCCTTCCCCCACTGAGACCAGTGGCCTCTCGGCAGAGTAATGGACATCGGACCCGCCGCGGGGGCTGTGCCTCATGCGTTCGCCCGCCAGTGTATTCTTATTTGGAATGTATCGGCGGTTTACACACTACGCCAGTCCTTGGGCCACAATTCTTATAAGATAAGATAAGAATGGGCATTTCTATAGCGCTTCTATCCATGCTATTAAATTAGCATGCTTAGTGCGCTCTTGGTGTGATTTGCAGTGGCAGATGTATTAGCCAAAGAGAAAGGTCTTCAAGTTCTTTTAAAAAGTTTCTCTTGTCACAGATTCTCTCAGTGTCTGAGATAGACTGTTCCATAAAGAAGGCGCCACTGACTCAAATGAGCGCACCCCCAGGTACTTCTTTCTGTGTCCATCCAAACTAGGAGTTTTGAGGAGTGACTGTGTTGAAGATCGCAGATCTCTGGATGGTTCATGCCTTGAGATAAGCTCTCGAAGATAAGAAGGAGCAATGCCCTTTATGCATCCGTATGTAATGGACATAATTTTGTTCTCTATTCGCTTCATCACTGGGAGCCAGTGGAGATCTCTTAGTGTTGGGGAGATATGATCTTGCCTCCTTACTCCCGAAACAATGCGCGCCGCGGTGTTCTGCACTCTCTATTATCTGCAGCTGGTTCTGGGGCAAACCCCACAGGCAACTATTGCAGTAATCCAACCTTGACTGGATAAGACTGCTACGGTATTGGCCGTCCTTCTATTGAGTTGAGGTCGGAGCTAACCCAGAGCACGTAGATGAGACGAACAAGCCTTAACCACATCACTTATATGTGGAACCATTGATAATTATTTTATCAATTAAAAGGACAAGGTCTCTAACCGTGTTGGACAACGTTATCTCGGAAGCCCCAACCTTAATCGTAGTAATAGAGATGCATATGCCAGGGTCAGGTCGACCAGAAACAATTTAAAAAAAAACAACTACATACCGAAAGAAACATTCTCAACACTGTTTTATTAATACAATAAGCAAGAACTAAAATAAAATACCGAAAAAAATCGTTCTCACTTTAGTTTTTTTGGTATTGAAATATTATTTTCTAGGCTTTTTTTATTATTTATCTTTTTATTGTTTGGTATTGTGTTTTTTTTCTTTTAGATAGTATATTATTGTTAATTTAATAGGCTATTATGAATAACAAGTCAAGTCAACACAACTGTTCGCTACGTTTTAATACCAGAAGCTTGACAGTAACAATTATTATGCATTTTATTATGCCAGGGTCAGGGCGACCAGAAACAATTAAAAAGAACAAAAACTAAATACCGAAAAGAAACGTGCGTTGTCTTTATTGTAATAGTCTCTTTTCTTTCTCTCTTAACAAAACACATTGTAGTCATTCGTTTCTCCATCATTTTGACGGGCATAATCACTAGTCTTCTCTATAGTTGCAGCGTTTGTAACTCTTAAGAAAAGTTTTTTGTTCTTTGTATTTTCAAGCTACAATTTAAAGTTTTTTTGTTTTTTTACCAACTAGCAATTCAGTCATTAATAATGGTGTTACCGTAAAATTGTATTTGTTTTTGAATGCTTTATTTAGTTGATTTGGTTGATGGTTTTGACTTTTTTTTTATTTCGCCTACCACCCTTTTGGCTACTTAGAATTTTTTATGTAACTTTTAGATGTAGTAAGAATAAAATATATTTCATTTAATCAACTTATAGATGTAGTAAGAATAAAATATATTTCATTTAATTAACTTATAGATGTAGTAAGAATAAAATATATTTCATTAATCAACTTATAGATGTAGTAAGAATAAAATATATTTCATTTAATCAACTTATAGATGTAGTAAGAATAAAATATATTTCATTTAATTAACTTATAGATGTAATAAGAATAAAATATATTTCATTTAATCAACTTATAGATGTAGTAAGAATAAAATATATTTCATTAATTAACTCATAGATGTAGTAAGAATAAAATATATTTCATTTAATCAACTTATAGATGTAGTAAGAATAAAATATATTTCATTTAATTAACTTATAGATGTAGTAAGAATAAAATATATTTCATTTTATCAACTTATAGATGTAGTAAGAATAAAATATATTTCATTTAATTAACTTATAGATGTAGTAAGAATAAAATATATTTCATTTAATCAACTTATTTAATTAACTTATAGATGTAGTAAGAAAAAAATATATTTCATCTAATCAACTTATAGATGTAGTAAGAATAAAATATATTTCATTTACTTGCCATTTCCTTTGTTATGCTTGTTAATTAGAGTTTTTATGAATGAAAACATTTGATCGACTTAAATAATTTTTTTTTGCGTAACTTCAAGATCTTTTGTTAATTGTTTAGTAGGCTTATATAAAACTATATCTTAAACTATATATAAAACTATATATAAAACTATATATAAAACTATATATAAAACTATATATAAAATTATATATAAAACTATATATAAAACTATATATAAAACTATATATAAAACTATATATAAAACTATATATAAAACTATATATGAAACTATATATAAAACTATATATAAAACTATAGATAAAACTATAGATAAAACTATATATAAAACTATATTTTAATGATTTAAGTCTTCCATTTATAATGCAATCGTATTTGCTTAGGTGCACATCAGTTATATTTTATATACGTGAATCATCAAATTATGACATAAAATAAAACGAACAAATTTGAAGATTATTTCAAAGGCAGGCAAAATAGTAAGAGTGATTGAAAAAATAATTTATTCTGACTCTATGTATGTATATATTGTATTGTTACAGCAACATTTAGACAACTTGGCGCATTTATAGATACTTCTTGCAACATTGCTAGTTTATAGTGCTTTACAACAATGACCCAATTTTTTATTTATAACGTTGACCAAGTTTTATTTTTAAGAGAATAAACAGGTTTTACGGTTTTATATGTATAACTTTAATCAAACTTTACACGTATAACATTGATCACATTTCCATTAAAATCTTTCATGTTCAATAATAAAAATAAAGATATTCAATTTGTTATATTTTGAGTTACAAAAAGCCCTATTACATACAGGTGTGTTAGCAAAATGTACGTGTGTATTGTTTACTCCCATTACCTAAATACACATTTTCAATATGAAAAGAATCAAGTTAAAAACATTATCTGAATATAATACTGGTTAAAGTATACTAAAATATTAAAATGACCCCAGTTAACAGGTTGCGCACAGAGTGGATACGTGTTCAAAAAAATGGCCCTAGTTAACAGGTTGGGCACAGAGTGGATACGCGTTCATTAAAATAGCCCTAGTTAACAGGTTGGGCACAGAGTGTATACGTGCTCATTAAAATGGCCCTAGTTAACAGGTTGGGCACAGAGTAGATACGTGTTCATTAAAATTGCCCTAGCTAACAGGTTGGGCACAGATCTGATACGTGTTCATTAAAATGGCCCTAGTTAACAGGTTGGGCACAGAACTGATACGTGTTCATTAAAATGGCCCTAGTTAACAGGTTGGGCACAGAGTAGATACGTGTTCATTAAAATGGCCCTAGTTAACAGGTTGGGCACAGAGCTGATACGTGTTCATTAAAATGGCCCTAGTTAACAGGTTGGGCACAGAGTAGATACGTGTTATTAAAATGGCCCTAGCTAACAGGTTGGGCACATAGCTAATACATGTTCATTAAAATGGCCCTAGTTAACAGGTTGGGCACAGAGTAGATACGTGTTCATTAAAATCAATTTAGTTTTCTGCTGATTGCCTGAAGCCGACAAGGTGAGTGTTCATCTTTATCCTTCTTACTGCGGATGTTTTGTGTGTATAATTTAATTCCTTATACGTTTAGGTAGCCTCTATTCCTGTAAAACAAATTTTACTATCAGTTTGATGTTCTTGAAACGTGAAGGACCATTCAGTATTATGAAAACTATAACATCGTTGCCCATTGCCACTTAAAAAGAATTCGTTTCTTCTATCGTTTGTGTGTGTGAGAAAAAGCTAAATGCGTCAGATTTATTTGCTCGTTAAATAAATTATAGGTCATTGACATACTTAAGCAGCCAAGTTCAACAACTCGACATCACGTCGCCTTAGGTGAACCAGTCAGTGAAGAGGGGCACGCAGGGTATGTGTTACGGCCCGATTCTCTTACTTATCTCGGGGTGAGCACAGAATGCACCACGCCTATTCGCCACGACCAACCAATCAGAAGCCCCTTTGTTTTTCAAATCCTAGTACAGTACAAGTACCCGCCTATCGTATTAGCCTGATTAGTCTATACAAAGAATTGTCTTACCGACTCCATATTAGCATCACTTACACGGAATTACCATTTGATTGTCAACTATAAATGCGTTGGGACCAAGTCTTGCCTAGACGAAAAGTGAGGCTGTCGTGGCACAACCATTCCCCATTTTATTCCAAGGCTTTCCGTGTCGCACCAAAAAAAAAGAAACATCATCGCGGCAGAAAAACGTCAACTCGGAAACATTGTTGCCCAAATTCAGACATCGGTAAAAACATTCTTGCCCAAATTCAGACATTGGTAGAAACATTGTTGCCCAAATTCAGACATCAATAAAAACATTTATGCCCAACTTCAGACATCAGTAGAAACATTTCTTACCAAATTCAGACATCAGTAGAAACATTTTTGACCCTAATTCAGTTAACTGTATAAAAATGTATGCCCAAATTTAGACGTCAGTGGAAACATTGCTGCCCTCATTCAGACATCAATAGAAACATTTCTGACCAATTCTGAGGTGTTAATAGAAATATGTTTGCCCAACTTCAGGCGTTAATAGAATGATTGCTTACTAAATTCAGGTGATAACATTGCTGCCCAAATTCAGGCATTAATATAAAAATTGCTGCCCCAATTCAGGCATAAATATAAAAATTGCTGCCCAAATTCAGCCATTAATATAAAAATTGCTGCCCAAATTCAGGCATTACTATAAAGATTGCTGCAGAAATTTAGGCATTAATATAAAAATTGCTGCCCAAATTCAGGCATTAATATAAAAATTGGTGCCCAAATTCAGGCATTAATATAAAAATTGCTGCTCACATTCAGGCGTTCATAGAAACAATGCTGCCCAAATTTAGTTTCAGTAGTAAAATTGCAACTCCGCCATAGCCGGTCCCAAGCCCGGGCGAGAAAGGAGGAGGGTTGGGCAAGGGGTTAGCAACCCCTTCCCGTCAAACCACTGACCGCTACAAACACACTAACAAGGATTTCAACAAACAACTCGGTACTGGGTGAGGATGGACCTCCAGTCGGAGGAACGATGATGCCGGGCAGTGAAAGCCAGCTACTGGAAGCTGTCAGGCAGACGGCCATCATCTCAACCAGGACCACACTTACCATCGGAACATGGAATGTTCGAACCATGTTTGAAGCCGGCAAAGCAGCACAAGTGGCAGTAGAGATGAGTAACTATGAGACCAGCATCCTCGGCATCAGTGAAGCCGAATGGACAGATTCCGGCCAGAAGAGGCTCTCTACAGGAGAACTACTCCTATACTCAGGTCACGAGGAGGAAAATGGACCCCACACCCAGGGAGTGGCCTTCATGCTCTCAAAGGCGGCCCAAGGAGCACTCATTGGTTGGGAGGTACATGGTCCAAGAATCATCACTGCATCTTTCAGAACAAAGAAAAAGTTGATAAACTTTAACCTTGTTCAATGCTATGCTCCTACGAAAGACAGTGAGGATTCTATGAAGGATGAATTTTACGGTAGGTTGCAGAGCATCATTCAGAGTTTTCCTGGCAGAGACATAACCATGTTGATTGGAGACCTTAATGCTAAAATAGGAGACGACAACACTGGTTACGAAGAGGCTATGGGTCGAGAGGGGTTGGGAGAGATGAGTGACAATGGAGAGCGGTTTGCAGATATGTGTGCTGCAAACAGCCTTGTCATTGGAGGTAGCATCTTCCCTCATAAAAAGATACACAAAGTCACCTGTCTCTCACCAGACCTCCACACCGGGAACCAGATAGACCATATATGCATCTCCAAGAAGTTCAGGAGGTCCCTGCAAGATGTACGTGTTAGGAGCGGAGCGGATGTGGCTTCTGACCACCACCTTCTTGTTGCACGTGTCAAACTTAAACTTAGAAGGAATTGGACAGGCGAATTAAACCAGTTAAAGAAGCTCAACACAATATATCTCAGAGGCCCAACCAAACGCGAGGAATTCAAGCTGGCACTTGCCAACAAATTCCAAGTCCTGCATGAAATGATGGATGAAGAAGAAACATCAATAGACAAGGAATGGTGGACAGTGGAAACAACGATAAAGACAGTCTGCCAGGAAGTCTTAGGCCCACAGAAACGCAACCACAAGGAATGGATCTCAACAATCTCCCTGAAGAAAATAGAACATAGAAGAGAAATGAAGGCAGTACTAAACAACACCCGGGCACGTGCAGAGAAGACCTAGGCACAGGAACAATACACACAAGCAAACAAGAGTGTAAAAAAGAGCATCAAAGCTGACAAAAATAATTATGCAGATACTCTAGCTGCAGAAGCTGAGGAAGCAGCCAGAAATTGAAATATGAAAGACTTGTATACCATCACCAAGAAGTTATCTGGGAAGTTTAGTAAACCTGAAAGACCGGTGAAAGATAAAGAAGGAAAGCAGATAATCGATGACGAAGGAAAAAAGAGAAGATGGATGGAATACTTTGAAGAGCTACTCAACAGGCCAGCCCCACCAGACCCATCTGATATCCAGCCAGCGGACATAGACCTGCCGATAGACTGCAATGCACCTACAAAGGAAGAAATACGCCAAGCCATCAAGAAGCTTAAAAGCGGCAAAGCACCTGGACCAGATGATATCCCTGCGGAGGCACTGAAAGCGGACGTGGAGACTACAGTAGAGCTCTTACACCCCCTCTTCCAAAAGATCTGGGAAGAGGAGCAAGTCCCAACAGAGTGGAAAGAGGGACTACTCATTAAACTCCCTAAGAAAGGAAACTTGAGCTCCTGCTCTAACTATAGAGGAATTACCCTACTATCAATCTCAGGAAAGGTGTTCAACCGGATTCTGCTTGGCAGAATGCAGGATGCTGTTGATACGAAGCTGCTAGATCAACAAGCTGGTTTCCTCAAGGATAGATCCTGCACTGACCAAATAGCTACACTGCGCATTATTCTGGAGCAGTCGCTCGAGTGGAATTCCCCCCTATATGTCAACTTTATTGACTGTGAAAAAGCTTTTGACAGCGTAGACAGGGAATCACTTTGGAGGCTGCTAAGACACTATGGGGTCCCTACAAAAATTTCCTCTATAATTAAGAATTCTTATGAAGGATTGAAATGCAGAGTGATCCATAGAGGCCACCCAACAGAGGCATTCCAAGTACGGACAGGAGTGAGACAAGGTTGTTTACTGTCGCCATTTCTGTTTCTGCTAGCGATAGACTGGGTAATGAGGACATCAACATCAGATAAGCGTAATGGCATCCAGTGGACGCTATGGTCACAACTAGACGATTTAGATTTTGCGGATGACCTGGCATTACTCGCACATACTCATCAACAGATGCAGGAAAAGACCAACATCGTGGCACAAAACTCCACTCGTCCTCGCCTCAACATCCACAAAGGGAAGACCAAGTTCCTTAAGGTCAACGCAGAAAACACATTGCCTATCACTCTCAATGGTGAAGCGCTAGAAGAAACGAAGAATTCACCTATCTAGGCAGCATCGTCAATAAGAAGGGTGGAACCGACGCCGATGTAAGGGCGAGAATTGGCAAGGCCAAGACAGCCTTCCTCTAACTTAAGAATATCTGGAGCTCAAGAGAAATATCTCTGAAAACGAAGATCAAGATCTTCAACTCAAATGTGAAGTCTGTCTTACTCTATGGTGCCGAAACGTGGAGGACCACAGCTACCAACACCAAGAAGATCCAGACTTTCATAAACTCATGTCTCAGGAGGATTTTGCATATACGCTGGCCGGACATGATCAGTAACGATGAGCTCTGGAGTCGCACATGTCAACAGGCAGCCGATCTGGAGATCATGCAAAAAAGATGGAAATGGTTGGAGCACACACTCCGAAAACCAGCTTCCAACATTACCAGACAGTCTCTATCGTGAAACCCCCAAGGGAAGAGGAAGAGGGGCCGACCTCGTAACAGCTGGAGACGTGACCTGGATGCCGACGTCAAGAGATCAGGTCATTCTTGGGGACAATTGGAAAGACTCGCTCGGGACCGGGATGGCTGGAGAGCCCTTGTTGGTGGCCTATGCCCCGAGAGGAGTAGTTGGCGTAAGTAAGTAAGTAACATTGCTGCCCAACTTTTATGAATTTAAATCACAACCTTGACATACCCACCATTGAAATCAACTTCTGAAGGTGCATAAATTATCCTCTATCCTTGATATAAGTATTCGTCATAGTGACCTGACAAATGCTTTTAAAATGTCCGAAATATATGATTGTATAAGTATACTTATAAGGTGGGCACTGACCTAAATATTTCAAACGTTTAAAGAGCACTCACCTATGTAGAAAAGTATGTTTGATCAATTCAATCAAAATTCAAGACATAAATTAGTATAAGAGTGATGCAAGCAAAGTGAAATGTGGATTCAAAGTGGATAATGAGAAAAGTGGATGGACAAATGAACACTATATTATTATCTAACACAAAAAAATGTTTGGAAAAAAAATAATTTAAATAAAAATACCAGAACAATAGTATTGCTATCAATTCAAGCAGATGAATATAACATGAATATAACATGATGAAAATGTTATTTTTTACAAGATGGGTAATTGTATCGAGCAGCGCATGGCACAGACTCAGGGGAATGTACAAGGGGAAAAAAACTAATTTGTTCAGATATTTTAAAAGGATATTGATCATCAAAACGTCCACTAATTTGGTTATTAAATGCAATAGAAATATTGATTTTTGCTTTCATTTAGAAATGTATTTTTAATGAAACTCAGGTTGGACATAGACATCAATGACGTCATTGTTAGCAAAGATCTAAAATCTAGCTCGATTAGTTTTCCCTTTCTTACAATCATTCCCTTATCCCCCTTGATCATTTTCTATCTACCTGCAAGCTGCTTGTTTGCGTTCTTGTTGGTTTTTGTTGGTGAATGTTTGTGTTCCTACAAGTTTGTTTTGATTTTAGTTTGTTGTTATGTTTGGTAATTTAATTTTCATGTTTGTTTGTGTTCATACATTCTTGTGTTCCACGTCTATGTGGAAAGTTTTAAGCTCAATAGATTGGGGGAAAGTGGGTCATTTAGTCTTCCGAAGATCGGATCACTAGAAACATACATACATACAAACATACATACATACAAACATACATACATACATAAACACATTCTTACACGCATACACACATACATAGATATATACATACAAACACACATACAAACATACAAACAAACACACATACATACATACATACATACATACATACATACATAAACACATGGATACACGCATACATAGATACACACATACATACACACATACATAGATAATACATACAAACATACATACATACACACACACACACACATATACATACATACGTACATACGTAAATACGTCCAAACATATATACATAAAAAGTTTGCGAAGTTAAGGAGAACAATATTTTTAAACATAATCTGGAAACAAAGTTTTATGCGACATGTATTTTTATTTAACCTTCCAAATATTTTGCCCGTGAAGTTGATATAAAGACAAATACATAATTAGACTTTCTAATGCAAATATCAGTGAAAACCTTAAAGAAGTAGTGTTGTGTCACTATAAATAAAAGAAACATATTTGTTGTTTATACGTATGTTCTTATGCATCTGCCTTCCAAAGACTTTAAGCTTTACTGCCCACAATAAACAAAGAAAGCAGAAAATTGCAGAGAACTGTAAACACATAAACGCACGTTTAATTAAGTGCGTTTAAAAAGTATATATAAATGGGCACCAGAAAATGTTAAATAAAAAAAATGAAAGTATGATCGCTTGAAACGCATAGATCTGCATACAACGTTTTGTAAATTTAATATAAAGTATTATACATGTTTTATTGTCTGGAAAAAATTCTAGAAACTTGTTACCACAATGAGACGTGGCAAATGGTCATTGCCTATTGACACATGTCCACTGACTAATGAAACAGTCAGCAAGTAACTAATGACAGGATGTCCACTTGTCACTATGGTAATGTGGCACACATTGGATCAGAACAGACTTTATTACAAAGTCGATGGAACTTATGTTTTGTGTATGTTTTGTAGTAAACTACTATCTGCTATGCCATTGATTCAATTATATATTTCACATAAATGCGTGTTTGATTAAGTATTGCTTTTATTTTACTCATTATATGTTTTATCAGATGAATACAAGCATATATTTAGAAGCCGAGAACGATTCAATATAGAGTTTCATATGCATCATTACTTTATACAAATGGAACGATTAGCTTAGTGATACAATACTATTAATAGTTTTATTAACACGTCGGTAATTTAGATACTTGTTCAGATTATAGATCAAAATTATGTTAATATGACATAAAATTAATTATTAGACACTATGATAATTAATAAATGAGTCAAACGTTAATATAATACAGAAAGTGGTTTTATGTACACATCTGTAGATTTCATGCAAGTATAGGCTACTACCGTATACTATACTATTACATGTTATACATGACA
This sequence comes from Anisus vortex, assembly GCA_949126835.1. Taxonomy (NCBI): domain Eukaryota; kingdom Metazoa; phylum Mollusca; class Gastropoda; family Planorbidae; genus Anisus; species Anisus vortex. The sequence continues at coordinate 15,574,123 of OX421501.1, forward strand.
TGTTGATGTTTATGTAAACATAGCAGCTAGATGTTACAACTCTATGCATTTCATTTAATAGACGACTAATAAACACAGCCATAATAATAAATGCACCCACGACATGATTCATACGCAAAGGTCAAATGTAACTCTGGGCTACGGTCACGTGATATGAATGGCCGCAGATTGACCTTTACACAGCATGGAGGGGATGGAATCGTCAAAATACATCATTTTATGAAGGGGAAAAAAGTTTCTATTGTATCTGCATGAGTCATATTCTTTCCACTGCTTAGATGATACTAACACTAATTTATGTCAGATGTTTTAACACCAATTTTTGTTCGGTGTTTGTAACACCAATTTGTGTCAGGTGATAGTAACATCATTTTATTTCAGGTGTTTGTAACACCAATTTATGTCAGGTGTTTGTAACACCAAGCTATGTCAGATGTTTGTAAAACCAATTTATGTCAGATGTTCGTAATACCAGTTTATGTCAGATGTTTGTAATACCAGTTTATATCAGGTGTTTGTAACACCAATTTGTGTCAGGTGATAGTAACATCATTTTATTTCAGGTGTTTGTAACACCAATTTATGTCAGATGTTTGTAACACCAAACTATGTCAGCTGTTTGTAAAACCAATTTATGTCAGATGTTCGTAATACCAGTTTATGTCAGATGTTTGTAATACCAGTTTATATCAGGTGTTTGTAACACCAAGCTATGGTAGATGTTTGTAACACCAGTTTATGTCAGATGTATGTAATATCAGTTTATGTCAGATGTTTGTAATATCAGTTTATGTCAGATGTTTGTAATACCAGTTTATATCAGGTGTTTGTAACACCAAAGTATGGTAGATGTTTGTAACACCAGTTTATGTCAGATGTTTGTAATATCAGTTTATGTCAGATGTTTGTAATATCAGTTTATGTCAGATGTTTGTAACATCAGTTTATGTCAGATGTTTGTAACACCAGTTAATGTCAGATATTTATAACATCAGTTTATTCTAAATGTTTGTAACACATCAGTTTATGTCAGATGTTTGTAACACCTGTACCTTTTCCTTTTAGTGCACAAATCCGACTATTTGCATGATCATCCAGACACAAGGACTTTAATACATTCTTAATATACATAATAATATTGTTTCAAATCTCATGTTTGTCAAATCTGTACCTCATTTAATGTTTGTTTTCTTAGTGTGTATGGTAACTGATAGTAATTGTACATATTTTGCCACTTAGCTGCATAGTATTGTACATGGTTTATACGTATGGCCCTACTTGAACTCAACCAGTCAAAGTTTATTACTTTCATGGTATCCAAGAGATATTAAATTAGTAGTTAATAGTAATAAGCTATGTCAGAAGTACGCCCCTGGGACAGTAAGCGGAAGCTGACTATTACATGAGGAGATAACTGCATTGACATTTAGCGCTAGTAAAGTGAAGAGAGCCATAAGCCTTTAATTATTGTTGGTGGATGCAAGTTCATTTATGAAGTAGTGAACTAGCCAATCACTTAGTAGTGAACTAGCCAATCACTTAGTAGTGAACTAGCCAATCACTTAGTAGTGAACTAGCCAATCACTTAGTAGTGAACTATCCAATATTCAACCTTTCCTCAAACAATACATGTGTAAATGGAAATGGTGAACTAGCCAATCTTTAACCTTTCCTCAAACAATACATGTGTAAGTGGAGATGGTGAACTAGCCAATATTCAACCTTTCCTCAAACATCACATGTGTATATGTCCATGATGAACTAGCCAATCTTCAACCTTTCCTTAAACATTACATGTGTATATGTAGATGATGAACTAGCCAATCTTCAACCTTTCCTCAAACATTACATGTGTATATGTAGATGATGAACTAGCCAATCTTCAACCTTTCCTCAAACATTACATGTGTATATGTAGATGGTGAACTAGCCAATCTTCAACCTTTACTCAAACATTACATGTGTATATGTAGATGATGAACTAGCCAATCTTCAACCTTTCCTCAAACATTACATGTGTATATGTAGATGATGAACTAGCCAATCTTCAACCTTTCCTCAAACATTACATGTGTATATGTAGATGATGAACTAGCCAATCTTCAACCTTTCCTCAAACATTACATGTGTATATGTAGATGATGAACTAGCCAATCTTCAACCTTTCCTCAAACATTACATGTGTATATGTAGATGATGAACTAGCCAATCTTCACCCTTTCCTCAAACATTACATGTGTATATGTAGATGATGAACTAGCCAATCTTCAACCTTTCCTCAAACATTACATGTGTATATGTAGATGATGAACTAGCCAATCTTCAACCTTTCCTCAAACATTACATGTGTATATGTAGATGATGAACTAGCCAATCTTCAACCTTTCCTCAAACATTACATGTGTATATGTAGATGATGAACTAGCCAATCTTCAACCTTTCCTCAAACATTACATGTGTATATGTAGATGATGAACTAGCCAATTTTCAACCTTTCCTCAAACATTACATGTGTATATGTAGATGATGAAGTAGCCAATCTTCAACCTTTCCTCAAACATTACATGTGTATATGTAGATGATGAAGTAGCCAATCTTCAACCTTTCCTCAAACATTACATGTGTATATGTAGATGATGAACTAGCCAATCTTCAACCTTTCCTCAAACATTACATGTGTATATGTAGATGATGAACTAGCCAATCTTCAACCTTTCCTCAAACATTACATGTGTATATGTAGATGATGAACTAGCCAATCTTCAACCTTTCCTCAAACATTACATGTGTATATGTAGATGATGAACTAGCCAATCTTCAACCTTTCCTCAAACATTACATGTGTATATGTAGATGATGAACTAGCCAATCTTCAACCTTTCCTCAAACATTACATGTGTATATGTAGATGATGAACTAGCCAATCTTCAACCTTTCCTCAAACATTACATGTGTATATGTAGATGATGAACTAGCCAATCTTCACCCTTTCCTCAAACATTACATGTGTATATGTAGATGATGAACTAGCCAATTTTCAACCTTTCCTCAAACATTACATGTGTATATGTAGATGATGAACTAGCCAATCTTCAACCTTTCCTCAAACATTACATGTGTATATGTAGATGATGAACTAGCCAATCTTCAACCTTTCCTCAAACATTACATGTGTATATGTAGATGATGAACTAGCCAATCTTCAACCTTTCCTCAAACATTACATGTGTATATGTAGATGATGAACTAGCCAATCTTCAACCTTTCCTCAAACATTACATGTGTATATGTAGATGATGAACTAGCCAATCTTCAACCTTTCCTCAAACATTACATGTGTATATGTAGATGATGAACTAGCCAATCTTCAACCTTTCCTCAAACATTACATGTGTATATGTAGATGGTGAACTAGCCAATCTTCAACCTTTACTCAAACATTACATGTGTATATGTAGATGATGAACTAGCCAATCTTCAACCTTTACTCAAACATTACATGTGTATATGTAGATGATGAACTAGCCAATCTTCAACCTTTCCTCAAACATTACATGTGTATATGTAGATGATGAACTAGCCAATCTTCAACCTTTCCTCAAACATTACATGTATATATGTAGATGATGAACTAGCCAATCTTCAACCTTTCCTCAAACATTACATGTGTATATGTAGATGATGAACTAGCCAATCTTCAACCTTTCCTCAAACATTACATGTGTATATGTAGATGATGAACTAGCCAATCTTCAACCTTTCCTCAAACATTACATGTGTATATGTAGATGATGAACTAGCCAATCTTCAACCTTTCCTCAAACATTACATGTGTATATGTAGATGATGAACTAGCCAATCTTCAACCTTTCCTCAAACATTACATGTGTATATGTAGATGATGAACTAGCCAATCTTCAACCTTTCCTCAAACATTACATGTGTATATGTAGATGATGAACTAGCCAATCTTCAACCTTTCCTCAAACATTACATGTGTATATGTAGATGATGAACTAGCCAATCTTCAACCTTTCCTCAAACATTACATGTGTATATGTAGATGATGAACTAGCCAATCTTCAACCTTTCCTCAAACATTACATGTGTATATGTAGATGATGAACTAGCCAATCTTCAACCTTTCCTCAAACATTACATGTGTATATGTAGATGATGAACTAGCCAATCTTCAACCTTTCCTCAAACATTACATGTGTATATGTAGATGATGAACTAGCCAATCTTCACCCTTTCCTCAAACATTACATGTGTATATGTAGATGATGAACTAGCCAATTTTCAACCTTTCCTCAAACATTACATGTGTATATGTAGATGATGAAGTAGCCAATCTTCAACCTTTCCTCAAACATTACATGTGTATATGTAGATGATGAACTAGCCAATCTTCAACCTTTCCTCAAACATTACATGTGTATATGTAGATGATGAACTAGCCAATCTTCAACCTTTCCTCAAACATTACATGTATATATGTAGATGATGAACTAGCCAATCTTCAACCTTTCCTCAAACATTACATGTGTATATGTAGATGATGAACTAGCCAATCTTCAACCTTTCCTCAAACATTACATGTGTATATGTAGATGATGAACTAGCCAATCTTCAACCTTTCCTCAAACATTACATGTGTATATGTAGATGATGAACTAGCCAATCTTCAACCTTTCCTCAAACATTACATGTGTATATGTAGATGGTGAACTAGCCAATCTTCAACCTTTACTCAAACATTACATGTGTATATGTAGATGATGAACTAGCCAATCTTCAACCTTTCCTCAAACATTACATGTGTATATGTAGATGATGAACTAGCCAATCTTCAACCTTTCCTCAAACATTACATGTGTATATGTAGATGATGAACTAGCCAATCTTCAACCTTTCCTCAAACATTACATGTGTATATGTAGATGGTGAACTAGCCAATCTTCAACCTTTACTCAAACATTACATGTGTATATGTAGATGATGAACTAGCCAATCTTCAACCTTTACTCAAACATTACATGTGTATATGTAGATGATGAACTAGCCAATCTTCAACCTTTCCTCAAACATTACATGTGTATATGTAGATGATGAACTAGCCAATCTTCAACCTTTCCTCAAACATTACATGTATATATGTAGATGATGAACTAGCCAATCTTCAACCTTTCCTCAAACATTACATGTGTATATGTAGATGATGAACTAGCCAATCTTCAACCTTTCCTCAAACATTACATGTGTATATGTAGATGATGAACTAGCCAATCTTCAACCTTTCCTCAAACATTACATGTGTATATGTAGATGATGAACTAGCCAATCTTCAACCTTTCCTCAAACATTACATGTGTATATGTAGATGATGAAGTAGCCAATCTTCAACCTTTCCTCAAACATTACATGTGTATATGTAGATGATGAAGTAGCCAATCTTCAACCTTTCCTCAAACATTACATGTGTATATGTAGATGATGAACTAGCCAATCTTCAACCTTTCCTCAAACATTACATGTGTATATGTAGATGATGAACTAGCCAATCTTCAACCTTTCCTCAAACATTACATGTGTATATGTAGATGATGAACTAGCCAATCTTCAACCTTTCCTCAAACATTACATGTGTATATGTAGATGATGAACTAGCCAATCTTCAACCTTTCCTCAAACATTACATGTGTATATGTAGATGATGAACTAGCCAATCTTCAACCTTTCCTCAAACATTACATGTGTATATGTAGATGATGAACTAGCCAATCTTCAACCTTTCCTCAAACATTACATGTGTATATGTAGATGATGAACTAGCCAATCTTCAACCTTTCCTCAAACATTACATGTGTATATGTAGATGATGAAGTAGCCAATCTTCAACCTTTCCTCAAACATTACATGTGTATATGTAGATGATGAACTAGCCAATCTTCAACCTTTCCTCAAACATTACATGTGTATATGTAGATGATGAACTAGCCAATCTTCAACCTTTCCTCAAACATTACATGTGTATATGTAGATGATGAACTAGCCAATCTTCACCCTTTCCTCAAACATTACATGTGTATATGTAGATGATGAACTAGCCAATTTTCAACCTTTCCTCAAACATTACATGTGTATATGTAGATGATGAAGTAGCCAATCTTCAACCTTTCCTCAAACATTACATGTGTATATGTAGATGATGAACTAGCCAATCTTCAACCTTTCCTCCAACATTACATGTGTATATGTAGATGATGAACTAGCCAATCTTCAACCTTTCCTCAAACATTACATGTGTATATGTAGATGATGAACTAGCCAATCTTCAACCTTTCCTCAAACATTACATGTGTATATGTAGATGATGAACTAGCCAATCTTCAACCTTTCCTCAAACATTACATGTGTATATGTAGATGATGAACTAGCCAATCTTCAACCTTTCCTCAAACATTACATGTGTATATGTAGATGATGAACTAGCCAATCTTCAACCTTTCCTCAAACATTACATGTGTATATGTAGATGGTGAACTAGCCAATCTTCAACCTTTCCTCAAACATTACATTTGTATATGTAGATGATGAACTAGCCAATCTTCAACCTTTACTCAAACATTACATGTGTATATGTAGATGATGAACTAGCCAATCTTCAACCTTTCCTCAAACATTACATGTGTATATGTAGATGATGAACTAGCCAATCTTCAACCTTTCCTCAAACATTACATGTGTATATGTAGATGATGAACTAGCCAATCTTCAACCTTTCCTCAAACATTACATGTGTATATGTAGATGATGAACTAGCCAATCTTCAACCTTTCCTCCACGTAAACATATACATTTTGAAACTCTACTTAATAATATGCATTTTAAAACTCTACTTAATAATATACATTCTGAAACCTAACTTATTTATATACAGTCTACAACTCTACCTAATAAGATACATTTTAAAAACCTACTTTATAACATACATTTTGAAACTACTTTATAAAATACATTTTGAAACTACTTTATAATATACATTTTGAAACTCTACTTTATAATATACATTTTGAAACTTCTTTATAATATACATTTTGAAACTACTTTATAATATACATTTTGATACTACTTTAGAATATACATTTTAAAACTACTTTATAATATACATTTTGAAACTACTTTATAATATACATTTTAAAACTACTTTAGAATATACATTTTAAAACTACTTTATAACATAAATTTTGAAACTACTTTATAATATACATTTTGAAACTACTTTATAATATACATTTTGAAACTACTTTATAATATACATTTTGAAATTACTTTATAACATAAATTTTGAAACTACTTTATAATATACATTTTGAAACTACTTTATAATATACATTTTGAAACTACTTTATAACATAAATTTTGAAACTACTTTATAATATACATTTTGAAACTACTTTATAATATACATTTTGAAACTACTTTATAATATACATTTTGAAACTACTTTATAATATACATTTTGAAACTTCTTTATAATATACATTTTGAAACTACTTTATAATATACATTTTGAAACTACTTTATAATATACATTTTGAAACTACTTTATAATATACATTTTGAAACTACTTTATAATATACATTTTGAAACTACTTTATAATATACATTTTGAAACTACTTTATAATATACATTTTGAAACTCTACTTGATTATATACACTTTGAATTTCTACTGAATAATATACATTGCGAAACTCTACAATATCAATTTTGAAAACTATTTAATAACATAACATACAATTAGCTACTTGATAATTATACATTTTGAAACTCTACTAAAAATTGTATATATTCAAACTCTATATAATAAATAAATACATTTTTAAACTCTTAATGAGTTCAAATTATAACAGAAAGCAAGATTATCAAAAATGTTATGGAAATTTATAATATTATTATAGTTTCCTCGGCTAAGTTTCGAAATGTGTCTGCAAAAAAAAGCAATAACGAAAACTTAGTAGTAAATCTTAATTTAACATCAAGTGACTTATCGTTCTATCCATGGCTCGCTCTGTATCTTCCAATTTATTTCTTGGCTCCCCATCTTTTATTTGCATTCTCTGTGGACTTTCCATATCGCTGTTATTTCATTGTTTTATTCAAAGTTTTAATATTAAGAAGTTTAGTTAAAATCAAAAACAAAAATTATTTGATATAAATTTGCTATTTAGACTAATATCATTGATTTGAATATAAAATCATAAATAGTTTATATCGTTTACTTTTTTTAAATTTGTGGATTTTTAAGTGGATACAAAAAAATACTAGTCATTAACCATCCAGAAAATATTATTGTAGGAAATCGTGCACTATTTTCTATTTCTACTTACGTCATAAAGTGCATATTCACATCAACATTACATTATTACACATAGCCCGTGGAAAACCACAGGGAAATAGATTTTTTAAAGTAGTGTCTATACTTTTTGTTCGATTTTGAAAGCTTGCGGAAAAAGCATCTCAAGACCTTTATTGAAGCAAAATTATTTGTATTATTCACAAAATGTTACGTAAGTGGGATGGTCTTCTCCTTCTTCTATTAGCCAGACTGTAGAGCTGTTTGCTCTCTTGCTGTCAATGCCAGACAAACCTATTTACATGTCTTTTTCACTTGTTCATACTGCTATATAGTGTGTTGGTAAAGGTATATTGAGGGGGGTGTGGGAGCAGATTGTATCTGAGGTATGTTAGCTCAGGGCATTCAAGTAGGAAGTGGTCGAAAGTTTCTTGTGGGCAGGAGCAAAGTCTGCAGTTAGGTGGGTGAGTTAGGTTCATTCTATTTAGGTGTGAGTTCAGTGCTATATGTTCTGTTCTCAACATGAATATAGTGCATTGTTCTTTGCGGGGGAGGAACTTTATAATGTCTCGTTTGTTGGGCTGCTTCATTTCATTTTACACTCTTCTCCCAATTGTTCCCTGGGCCCATTGATTTAGACATTCCTCCTTAAAGTTGTATTTTTAGCATGTTACACACTGTATTGTAGCTGACGTCTTTCGTATTGGTCCATGCTAGCGCCCTTTCTATCCAGTCTGTCAGCGTTTTCGTTGCCTGGTAAGCAAATATGTCCTGCGATCCATTGTAGAGTTATGTTGATGTTGTATGTCCTTATTAGGTAGTCCAAATTGTGTTGCAAAAGGGTGATTTCTTTCAAGCTTGGTGAGGTTTCACTTGCTACTGTTTGAAGTGCTGATTGAGAGTCTGTGAAGATGACCATATCTGATGGGGCAAGATGTTTGTTTTTATAATTATGTTTTGCTGTCTCAGGGGCAATGTTCATGGCATGTACTTCTGCTTAAAAGTTGTGTGTAATAGTTCACACTTATCTTGAAATATGTGTGTAATAGTTCACACTTATCTTGAAAGCTGTGTGTAATAGTTCACACTTATCTTGAAAGTTGTGTGTAATAATTTACACTTATCTTGAAAGTTGTGTGCAATAGTTCACACTTATCTTGAAAATTGTGTGTAATAGTTCACACTTATATTGAAAGTTGTGTGTAATAGTTCACACTTATCTTGAAAGTTGTGTGCAATAGTTCACACTTATCTTGAAAGTTGTGTGCAATAGTTCACACTTATCTTGAAAGCTGTGTGTAATAGTTCACACTTATCTTGAAAGTTGTGTGCAATAGTTCACACTTATCTTGAAAGTTGTGTGCAATAGTTCACACTTATCTTGAAAGTTGTGTACAATAATTCACACTTATCTTGAAAGCTGGGTGTAATAGTTCACACTTATCGTGAAAGTTGAGTGCAATAGTTCACACTTATCTTGAAAGTTGTGTGCAATAGTTCACACTTATCTTGAAAGCTGTGTGTAATAGTTCACACTTATCTTGAATGTTGTTTGTAATAGTTCACACTTATCTTGAAAGTTGTGTGCAATAGTTCACACTTATCTTGAAAGCTGTGTGTAATAGTTCACACTTATCTTGAAAGTTGAGTGCAATAGTTAACACTTATCTTGAAAGTTGTGTGCAATAGTTCACACTTATCTTGAAAGCTGTGTGTAATAGTTCACACTTATCTTGAAAGTTGTGTGCAATAGTTCACACTTATCTTGAAAGTTGTGTGTAATAGTTCACACTTATCTTGAAAGTTGTGTGTAATAGTTCACACTTATCTTGAAAGTTGTGTGCAATAGTTCATACTTATCTTGAAAGTTGTGTGTAATAGTTCACACTTATCTTGAAAGTTGTGTGTAATAGTTCACACTTATCTTGAAAGTTGTGTGCAATAGTTCACACTTATCTTGAAAGCTGTGTGTAATAGTTCACACTTATCTTGAAAGTTGTGTGCAATAGTTAACACTTATCTTGAAAGTTGTGTTCAATAGTTCACACTTTTCTTGAAAGCTGTGTGTAATAGTTCACACTTATCTTGAAAGTTGTGTGCAATAGTTCACACTTATCTTGAAAGTTGTGTGCAATAGTTCACACTTATCTTGAAAGTTGTGTGCAATAGTTCACACTTATCTTGAAAGCTGTGTGTAATAGTTCACACTTATCTTGAAAGTTAAGTGCAATAGTTAACACTTATCTTGAAAGTTGTGTGCAATAGTTCACACTTATTTTGAAAGCTGTGTGTAATAGTTCACACTTATCTTGAAAGTTGTGTGCAATAGTTCACACTTATCTTGAAAGTTGTGTGTAATAGTTCACACTTATCTTGAAAGTTGTGTGTAATAGTTCACACTTATCTTGAAAGTTGTGTGCAATAGTTCATACTTATCTTGAAAGTTGTGTGTAATAGTTCACACTTATCTTGAAAGTTGTGTGTAATAGTTCACACTTATCTTGAAAGTTGTGTGCAATAGTTCACTATTATCTTGAAAGCTGTGTGTAATAGTTCACACTTATCTTGAAAGTTGTGTGCAATAGTTAACACTTATCTTGAAAGTTGTGTTCAATAGTTTACACTTTTCTTGAAAGCTGTGTGTAATAGTTCACACTTATCTTGAAAGTTGTGTGCAATAGTTCACACTTATCTTGAAAGTTGTGTGCAATAGTTCACACTTATCTTGAAACTTGTGTGTAATAGTTCACACTTATCTTGAAAGTTGTGTGCAATAGTTCACACTTATCTTGAAAATTGTGTGCAATAGTTCACACGTATCTTGAAAGCTGTGTGTAATATTTCACACTTATCTTGAAAGTTGTGTGCAATAGTTCACACTTATCTTGAAAGTTGTGTGCAATAGTTCACACTTATCTTGAAAGTTATGTGCAATAGTTCACACCTATCTTGAAAGTTGTGTGTAATAGTTCACACTTATCTTAAAAGTTGTTTGCAATAGTTCACACTTATCTTGAAAGTTGTGTGTAATGGTTCACACTTATCTTCAAAGTTGTGTGCAATAGTTCACGCTTATCTTGAAAGCTGTGTGCAATAGTTCACACTTATCTTGAAAGTTGTGTGTAATAGTTCACACATATCTTGAAAGTTGTGTGCAATAGTTCACACTTATCTTGAAAGTTGTGTGCAATAGTTCACACTTATCTTGAAAGTTGTGTGTAGTAGTTCACACTTATCTTGAAATTTGTGTGCAATAGTTCACACATTTCTTGAAAGCTGGGTGTAATAGTTCACACTTATCTTGAAAGTTGTGTGCAATAGTTCACACTTATATTGAAAGCTGTGTGTAATAGTTCACACTTATCTTGAAAGTTGTGTGCAATAGCTCACACTTATCTTGAAAGTTGTGTGTAATTGTTCACACTTATCTTGAAAGCTGTGTGTAATAGTTCACACTTATCTTGAAAGTTGTGTGCAATAGTTAACACTTATCTTGAAAGTTGTGTTCAATAGTTCACACTTTTCTTGAAAGCTGTGTGTAATAGTTCACACTTATCTTGAAAGTTGTGTGCAATAGTTCACACTTATCTTGAAAGTTGTGTGCAATAGTTCACACTTATCTTGAAAGTTGTGTGCAATAGTTCACACTTATCTTGAAAGCTGTGTGTAATAGTTCACACTTATCTTGAAAGTTAAGTGCAATAGTTAACACTTATCTTGAAAGTTGTGTGCAATAGTTCACACTTATTTTGAAAGCTGTGTGTAATAGTTCACACTTATCTTGAAAGTTGTGTGCAATAGTTCACACTTATCTTGAAAGTTGTGTGTAATAGTTCACACTTATCTTGAAAGTTGTGTGTAATAGTTCACACTTATCTTGAAAGTTGTGTGCAATAGTTCATACTTATCTTGAAAGTTGTGTGTAATAGTTCACACTTATCTTGAAAGTTGTGTGTAATAGTTCACACTTATCTTGAAAGTTGTGTGCAATAGTTCACTATTATCTTGAAAGCTGTGTGTAATAGTTCACACTTATCTTGAAAGTTGTGTGCAATAGTTAACACTTATCTTGAAAGTTGTGTTCAATAGTTTACACTTTTCTTAAAAGCTGTGTGTAATAGTTCACACTTATCTTGAAAGTTGTGTGCAATAGTTCACACTTATCTTGAAAGTTGTGTGCAATAGTTCACACTTATCTTGAAACTTGTGTGTAATAGTTCACACTTATCTTGAAAGTTGTGTGCAATAGTTCACACTTATCTTGAAAATTGTGTGCAATAGTTCACACGTATCTTGAAAGCTGTGTGTAATATTTCACACTTATCTTGAAAGTTGTGTGCAATAGTTCACACTTATCTTGAAAGTTGTGTGCAATAGTTCACACTTATCTTGAAAGTTATGTGCAATAGTTCACACCTATCTTGAAAGTTGTGTGTAATAGTTCACACTTATCTTAAAAGTTGTTTGCAATAGTTCACACTTATCTTGAAAGTTGTGTGTAATGGTTCACACTTATCTTCAAAGTTGTGTGCAATAGTTCACGCTTATCTTGAAAGCTGTGTGCAATAGTTCACACTTATCTTGAAAGTTGTGTGTTATAGTTCACACATATCTTGAAAGTTGTGTGCAATAGTTCACACTTATCTTGAAAGTTGTGTGCAATAGTTCACACTTATCTTGAAAGTTGTGTGTAGTAGTTCACACTTATCTTGAAATTTGTGTGCAATAGTTCACACATTTCTTGAAAGCTGGGTGTAATAGTTCACACTTATCTTGAAAGTTGTGTGCAATAGTTCACACTTATCTTGAAAGCTGTGTGTAATAGTTCACACTTATCTTGAAAGTTGTGTGCAATAGTTCACACTTATCTTGAAAGTTGTGTGTAATTGTTCACACTTATCTTGAAAGCTGTGTGTAATAGTTCACACTTATCTTGAAAGTTGTGTGCAATAGTTCACACTTATCTTGAAAGTTGTGTGTAATAGTTCACACTTATCTTGATGCATTTTTTTATCAGAGAAGATCAGGTAAGCGCCTAGATAAGCCCAAATTGACTAAAACTCACACGACGGGCGCGTACAGTGGGGCCACCTTTTTACACACCCCCCTCCCCCGATTTTTTGCTAATCCGAGGAGTATAAGACTATTTTTTTTTGTTCTTTTTGTTGACTATTATTTTTTTCATCCACTATTTGCCACATACAAACACTTTATACTTGTTGCCTTCCCTACCACTCCTAGCATGCACTATTTGCCACAAGCCACCAACTTCTCATAGCATGCACTATTAGCCACAAGCCACTTACCTCTCCTAGCATGCACTATTAGCCACAAGCCACTTACCTCTCCTAGCATGCACTATTAGCCACAAGCCACTTACCTCTCCTAGCATGCACTATTAGCCACAAGCCACTTACCTCTCCTAGCATGCACTATTAGCCACAAGCCACTTACCTCTCCTAGCATGCCACTTACCTCTCCTAGCATGCACTATTAGCCACAAGCCACTTACCTCTCCTAGCATGCACTTTTTGCCACCAGCCACTTACCTCTCCTAGCATGCACTATTTGCCACCAGCCACTTAAAATTATACATTTTTATCTTATACAATTGTTTCCAGAAAATAAGACATTGAAATGTTGAAATTATGAAATAGATCTATTAAATCGACCTAATTATTATTTTACAAAAACATACTAGTTTATATATCCTGCCGCGCACTATTTCCTCCTAACAACACATACCATTTGCACAATTATTCCCCTTCGTCCACTTGCATTATGTGCCCGGGTTGTGCCCCCTTCCACACCTCCTCCCACATGTACCCTTTTGTTTTGATTTCGTTCAAATAGGAATAGAGAGGTAGGCCTTTAGGTCACGAAGTTAGAGTTTCCGTATGAATAGAGAGGTAGGCCTTTAGGTCACGAAGTTAGAGTTTCCGTATGAATAGAGAGGTAGGCCTTTAGGTCACGAAGTTAGAGTTTCCGTATGAATAGAGAGGTAGGCCTTTAGGTCACGAAGTTAGAGTTTCCGTATGAATAGAGAGGTAGGCCTTTAGGTCACGAAGTTAGAGTTTCCGTATGAATAGAGAGGTAGGCCTTTACGTCACGAAGTTAGAGTTTCCGTATGAATAGAGAGGTAGGCCTTTAGGTCACGAAGTTAGAGTTTCCGTATGAATAGAGAGGTAGGCCTTTAGGTCACGAAGTTAGAGTTTCCGTATGAATAGAGAGGTAGGCCTTTAGGTCACGAAGTTAGAGTTTGCGTATGAATAGAGAGGTAGGCCTTTAGGTTACGAAGTTAGAGTTTCCGTATGAATAGAGAGGTAGGCCTTTAGGTCACGAAGTTAGAGTTTCCGTATGAATAGAGAGGTAGGCCTTTAGGTCACGAAGTTAGAGTTTACATATGATTTAAATAAACTGTTGAGTGTGTGAGTGAGTGAGTGAGTGAGTGTCATACGAACGTACAACTAATTTATACTTTTTAATTTATTCAGTTGACTACAAAAAGTAACATTGTTGACGTCAACTTATCTTGACCCTTCCCCATGTCAACAATTTTCAAACTTTTTTATGCCTCCTTCCCCTCCTTTTTATGTTTACATAATTAATAGAAGACCCATATAATGTCATATAATTTTTTAATAGTCATATTGATTGTCATGACGCCATCCAGGGCAAAGTGACCAAAGATTTAAAAAAAAGAAAATAAATCTGACCCAGGAAATTATAGACATGATTCCCTTATTTTAATGACTTACTTTTTTGCATCAATACATGAATAAAAGTAAGGTTATATGAAGATGATTGCATAATTTCATAGGACAATAAAGACAGGACAAGATACTGAAAATTTTCTTTAAATCTTAATGAATGACAAAAATGGGAATTTGATTAGAGTATGTCCTTCCGCCCAGAAAAGTGCCAACTGTTTTATCCAAGAAACAGAAACAAATAACTACAGACTACTTCATTTATAGAAAAGACCTAACCCAAACTAAACATGAAAAGTACTTAGACTTATGAGTTTTAATTTATGACAAACTTTCAGTGATTTCAGATTATAATGGGGAAAAAAATAACATAAAAAAACACTAGGCTTTATAAAAAGGAACTTTATAAATATATTATAATGTTAAAATGTTAACGGTCATTAGTTAGACCTATACTAGAATATTCATCTTCTGTATGATACCCATCAAACAATACATTTAAAAAAATAGAATTAAAAATGCAAGTATAGGCTGAGAGCATGAATAAGATTGGAGACAATAATCGTCTGTATAAAAGTGACCTCTGTAACATATAAGATAAATATAGTGTCTTAAAACTTTTTAAAACTATGGTCCTATTGACTATCGTGACGCCATCTTGTCAATTTTCTACAAGTGTAATTGCACTGATTGGTAAGGACGTGTTTTAGCAGGAATTAATTGAGGCCTGTAGAAAGCAATGCTAGATACCGCCTCCTCTAACGATGACCTTTACTCTGGTTATTCGATAGCCTCTGGCACAAGCCTAATGACCTGAATTTTCCCATCATCTACAGTCTGAAAACTTCAAATTGGAACATAATTTATCATTTCACTAAGATGTCTTATAGTTTACAATATCAATATTTACATCAAGTCAGATTTACCAATGATTTCTAAACGCTTCATTTACACAATTTACTGGTTTTCCCTTCGTACTTTCATCGATTTCTTGCACTTTGCATTTATTTTCATTAATAGTTTAAATGCAATTTGTACAACTTGAGTTTTTCAGCAGATAGTTGGAATAATTACAAAGTTTTGCGTATGTCATTCATTTTACATAATGTACAAACTAATCTTCTAAAACGTCATCATAACATGTACTGTTGCAGTTTTATACATAGAAATACCATCTCTATTTAAATAAATGTCTTCCCTCCACTACCAAATGTAAAAATACCATCTCTATTTTAATAAATCTCTACCCTCCACTGCCAAATGTAAAAATACCATCTCTATTTTAATAAATGTCTACCCTCCACTGCCAAATGTAAAAATACCATCTCTATTTTAATAAATGTCTACCTTCCACTGCCAAATGTAAAAATATCAGCTCTATTTTAATAAATCTCTACCCACCACTGCCAAATGTAAAAATACCATCTCTATTTTAATAAATGTCTACCCTCCACTGCGAAATGTAAAAATACCATCTCTATTTTAATAAATGTCTACCCTCCACTGCCAAATGTAAAATTAACAGCTCTATTTAAATAAATGTCTAACCTCCACTGCCAAATGTAAAAATACCATTTCTATTTTAATAAATGTCTACCCTCCACTGCCAAATGTAAAAATACCATCTCTATTTTAATAAATGTCTACCCTCCACTGCCAAATGTAAAAATACCATCTCTATTTTAATAAATCTCTACCCTCCACTGCCAAATGTAAAAATACCATCTCTATTTTAATAAATGTCTACCCTCCACGGCCAAATGTAAAAATACCATCTTTTTTTTAATCAATCTCTACCCTCCACTGCCAAATGTAAAATACCATCTCTATTTTAATAAATCTCTACCCTCCACTGCCAAATCTAAATATAACATCTCTATTTTAATAAATGTCTACCCTCCACTGCCAAATATAAAAATACCATCTCTATTTTAATATATGTCTACCCTCCACTGCCAAATGTAAAAATACCATCGCTATTTTAATAAATGTCTACCCTCCACTGCTAAATGTAAAAATACCATCTCTATTATAATAAATGTCTACCCTCCACTGCGAAATGTAAAAATACCATCTCTATTTTAATAAATGTCTACCCTCCACTGCGAAATGTAAAAATACCATCTCTATTTTAATAAATCTCTACCCTCCACTGCGAAATGTAAAATACAATCCCTAGTTTGATAAATGTATGCCCTCTACTACGGCAATAAAATTGTAAATCTTCCAGTTGTGAATGTCTCAAATCAGGTCGTCTTATCAGTGTCTAGCCTGGAGCAAACTTTAACCACTGCTGATGCAACGTGCCTATGATGAATACAGAATTTATTCTGTTAGATGCTTCATTAAATATTCAATAACCACAAGTCACGACCTCCCAGAAAGAAAACAAAAAACGTCATTAAAAAAAGAAAAAAGAAAAGAAACGGGATTATGTTTGAGATTATTGGCTTCCACTAGAGCGCTATTTGAAGAGCTCTTCACTTGACATTTGGAAATGTAGGTCTCTGGTCGGTCACTGGCTCACTACTTCAACCAATCAATCATAGTCTTGCTTTTACATCTTTTGTTCAGTTTGCTTCTCTCCTAAAACTAAATAAAAATCACCTAAGACTTTGTAAATATTGTATTTGTAATAATATTTTAAAAAGTAATAAGATAGGAAACAATGACAATCACATTCATTATGTCGTTCATGTTTTAAATTTTAATTTTGAATCTTAATAACACTATATTATACTGACGCATGATAACACACATACAAGAGATCTAATTAAAAAAAAAAGTAATTTGTTATAAAATAATACTTTCAAAACAACAATTTAAGCTTACAGTAAATGATTTAAGAGCAGCATGTAGTTCTCGAAGAGTATTTGCCAAACCGTGATTTGCAGATAGGACTATTAACATGATCTTGAACCATTTATGAAATTGATTTATTAGAAAAACATCATTTTAGCACGATAGATTTTTCCAATTGATGGTGTATAGTTTAACACAATAGATTTGTCCAATAGCTGATGTAGAGTTTAGCACAATAGATTTGTCCAATAGCTGATGTAGAGTCCAGTCCAATAGATTTGTCTAATAGGTGATGTAAAGTTCAGCTCAATAGATTTGTCCGATAGCTTAAGTGGAGCTTAGCACAATAGATTTGTCTAACAGATGATGTAGAGTTCAGCCCAATAGATTTGTCTAATAGCTTATGTAGAGTTCAGCAAAAAGATGTGTCTAAGAGCTGCTTTATTGTTCAGCCCAATAGATTTATCTAATAGCTGATATAGAGTTCATCCCAATGGATTTGTCTAATAGCTGCTATAGAGTTCACCCCAATAGATTTGTCTAATAACTGATGTAGAGTTCAGCCCAATAGATTTGTCTAATAGCTGTTGTAGAGTTCATCACAATAGATCTGTACGATAGCTTATAAATAGTTCAGCCCAATAGATTTGTCCGAAAGCTGATATAGAGTTCAGCCCAATAGATTTGTCCGATAGCTGATATTGAGTTCAGCCCAATAGATTTGTCCGATAGCTGGTATTGATTTAATCGGCAAATCGGAACTCCATCTAATGCATGTTTTAGATTGTATTTATTACTAGAGAAACTACAAGCAAATCAAAAGACGAAGATCTCATGCAGTTAATAGATTTTGTTCTTTTGCTAAACATATGGCTTTTCAATAAGCGTTAGAAGATCTCATGCAGTTAATAGATTTTGTTCTTTTGCTAAACATATGGCTTTTCAATAAGCGTTAGAAGATCTCATGCTGTTAATAGATTTTGTTCTTTTGCTAAACATATGGCTTTTCAATAAGCGTTAGAAGATCTCATGCAGTTAATAGATTTTGTTCTTTTGTTAAACATATGGCTTTTCAATAAGCGTTAGAAGATCTCATGCAGTTAATAGATTTTGTTCTTTTGCTAAACACATGGCTTTTCAATAAGCGTTAGAAGATCTCATGCAGTTAATAGATTTTGTTCTTTTGTTAAACATATGGCTTTTCAATAAGCGTTAGAAGATCTCATGCAGTTAATAGATTTTGTTCTTTTGCTAAACATATGGCTTTTCAATAAGCGTTAGAAGATCTCATGCAGTTAATAGATTTTGTTCTTTTGCTAAACATATGGCTTTTCAATAAGCGTTAGAAGATCTCATGAAGTTAATAGATTTTGTTCTTTTGCTAAACATATGGCTTTTCAATAAGCGTTAGAAGATCTCATGCAGTTAATAGATTTTGTTCTTTTGCTAAACATATGGCTTTTCAATAAGCGTTAGAAGATCTCATGCAGTTAATAGATTTTGTTCTTTTGCTAAACAAATGGCTTTTCAATAAGCGTTTGAAGATCTCATGCAGTTAATAGATTTTGTTCTTTTGCTAAACATATGGCTTTTCAATAAGCGTTAGAAGATCTCATGCAGTTAATAGATTTTGTTCTTTTGCTAAACACATGGCTTTTCAATAAGCGTTAGAAGATCTCATGCAGTTAATAGATTTTGTTCTTTTGCTAAACATATGGCTTTTCAATAAGCGTTAGAAGATCTCATGCAGTTAATAGATTTTGTTCTTTTGCTAAACATATGGCTTTTCAATAAGCGTTAGAAGATCTCATGCAGTTAATAGATTTTGTTTTTTTGCTAAACATATGGCTTTTCAATAAGCGTTAGAAGATCTCATGCAGTTAATAGATTTTGTTCTTTTGCTAAACACATGGCTTTTCAATAAGCGTTAGAAGATCTCATGCAGTTAATAGATTTTGTTCTTTTGCTAAAAACATGGCTTTTCAATAAGCGTTAGAAGATCTCATGCAGTTAATAGATTTTGTTCTTTTGCTAAACATATGGCTTTTCAATAAGCGTTAGAATATCTCATGCAGTTAATAGATTTTGTTCTTTTGCTAAACATATGGCTTTTCAATAAGCGTTAGAAGATCTCATGCAGTTAATAGATTTTGTTCTTTTGCTAAACATATGGCTTTTCAATAAGCGTTAGAAGATCTCATGCAGTTAATAGATTTTGTTCTTTTGCTAAACATATGGCTTTGGCAATATGCGGCAGAAGATCTCTATATTTCTAGATATGGCAATGTTGGTCATCAATATATATATATATATATATATATATATATATATATATATATATATATATATATATAAGCATGATTCTAGGTCTATTGTTATATTAAAGTACTGGGGATTTTTGGTTTACAATTTATTGCTAACGATATTTCAAGTATCTGACTAGGGAGTGTACTGTAATACTCTATACTAAAATGTATCATTTTAAGCTAACGAAATGTAATATATTTTTTAATTGTAACAAATTAAATTACTGCAGATATACCGAGTGGTATATATTCATTAACAATATATCTAGTGGTAGCCTATATATATTTATAAACATATCTAGTGGTATTCATCAACAACATATCTAGCAATATAGATTCATTAAAAATATACCTAGTGACCTAGTAGTATATATATAGTAATAATAAATACATATATATATATATATAAAAATACCTAGTGGTATATATTCATAAAAATATATCTAGTTGTATATGTATATTATTTATATACCGAGTGGTATATATTATTAAGTATATACTTATTGGTGTATTTCATTAACTATCTACCTAGCGGAATGGATTATTATGCTTAAAAATGCTGGAGACAATAGGTTGTTTCTTTTTTTTTTTTTTTTTTTTTTTTTTGGGGGGGGGGGGTTCCTATGTATATTTAGGCTGATTTTAAATTGTTGTCTTGTAAACTGTATGCGTTCGTTTCAATGAATGTGATCAAGAATCCATCAATGGGCATTTATGTAAGTTGGTATATTGTCTAAAATCAACTTCTCTGTGCGCAGGTTTTAAGAACCAATGAGGAGTTAAACATACCAAATAATGTGTGACGTCTCAACATCAACTTCTTCCTACTGTTCCAAATAAGTTTACATTCATTTGTTTAGATTATAATGTGCATTTATAGATTTTTCTTACAATTTACATTCACTGAATAATAGTAGAAGTAACAGTTAATACAAGCTACACATTTAATATAGGGTCACTTTTTGTTGAACTAAACTATTAACTTTATTGGCTTTATATTAACATATATTATCATTGGAAGTTACAATATTTTATCTTTACATAGTATCTGTTGAATGGCTATCATACATCTACTGTTACAGCATATCTTTGATAATGTAATTAAGTATAAATTGACTAGTACTTTACAGTGAATACTTTGGCATTCTGTGCTTCATTAATTCATCAGGCATCTCATTTTACGCCATTTTTGTGACAAGGAGAGGAGGGAGGGGTCAAATGGTATCTTTACGTGTGGTGGTTGTACTCTGCAGATGTCAGAGATAGCGCCCCCTACGCGGTGGAACGCCATCTTGGATATTGAAAGGGAGCAATTTCGTAATGAAATCAGGCTTCGACTGAATAGAGAAACAAGTTGTCAAATTGATTTCAATACATTTGTCCGCCTCACACCAAATTGATGTTTTATTATTTCAAATTTCAAGGAGGTAAACAGAATGAGATCGGCAAGCAGGACGTTAAACATGGGAAAAACATATAAAACAACCTAGCAAATAGATAGGCAATAACCTAGCAGATAGATAGGCAACAACCTAGCAGATAGATAGGCAATAACCTAGCAGATAGATAGGCAACAACCTAGCAGATAGATAGGCAATAACCTAGCAGATAGATAGGCAATAACCTAGCAGATAGATAGGCAACAACCTAGCAGATAGATAGGCAATAACCTAGCAGATAGATAGGCAATAACCTAATAACCTAGCAGATAGGTAGGCAATAACCTAATAACCTAGCAGATAGATAGGCAATAACCTAGCAGATAGATAGGCAATAACCTAATAACCTAGCAGATAGATAGGCAATAACCTAGCAGATAGATAGGCAACAACCTAGCAGATAGATAGGCAATAACCTTGCAGATAGATAGGCAATAACCTAGCAGATAGAAAGGCAACAACCTAGCAGATAGATAGGCAATAACCTAGCAGATAGATAGGCAACAACCTAGCAGATAGATAGGCAACAACCTAGCAGATAGATAGGCAATAACCTAGCAGATAGATAGGCAATAACCTAGCAGATAGATAGGCAATAACCTAATAACCTAGCAGATAGATAAGCAATAACCTAGCAGATAGATAGGCAATAACCTAAAAACTTAGCAGATAGGTAGGCAATAACGTAGCAGATAGATAGGCAATATCCTAATAACCTAGCAGATAGATAGGCAATAACCTAATAACCTAGCAGATAGATAGGCAATAACCTAGCAGATAGATAGGCAATAACCTTGCAGATAGGTAGGCAATAACTTAGCAGATAGATAGGCAATAACCTAGCAGATAGATAGGCAATAACCTAGCAGATAGATAGGCAATAACCTAGCAGATATATAGACAACAACCTAGCAGATAGATAGACAATAACCTAGCAGATAGATAGGCAATAACCTAATAACCTAGCAGATAGGTAGGCAATAACTTAGCAGATAGATAGGCAATAACCTAGCAGATAGATAGGCAATAACCTAGCAGATTGATAGGCAATAACCTAGCAGATAGATAGGCAACAACCTAGCAGATAGATAGGCAATAACCTAGCAGATAGTTAGGCAATAACCTAATAACCTAGCAGATAGGTAGGCAATAACTTAGCAGATAGATAGGCAATAACCTAGCAGATAGATAGGCAATAACCTAGCAGATAGATAGGCAACAACCTAGCAGATAGATAGGCAATAACCTAGCAGATAGATCGGCAATAACCTAATAACCTAGCAGATAGGTAGGCAATAACTTAGCAGATAGATAGGCAATAACCTAGCAGATAGATAGGCAACAACCTAGCAGATAGATAGGCAACAACCTAGAAGATATATAGGCAATAACCTACCAGATAGATAGGCAACAACCTAGCAGATAGATAGGCAATAACCTAGCAGATAGATAGGCAACAACCTAGCAGATAGATAGGCAATAACCTATTAGATAGATAGGCAACAACCTAGCAGATAGATAGGCAATAACCTAATAGCCTAGAAGATAGATAGGCAATAAACTAGCAGATAGATAGGCAATAACCTAATAACCTAGCAGATAGATAGGCAATAACCTAGCAGATAGATAGGCAATAACCTAATAACCTAGCAGATAGGTAGGCAATAACTTAGCAGATAGATAGGCAATAACCTAGCAGATAGATAGGCAATAACCTAGCAGATAGATAGGCAAAAACCTGATAACCTAGCAGATAGATAGGCAATAACCTAATAACCTAGCAGATAGATAGGCAATAACATAATAACCTAGCAGATAGGTAGGCAATAACTTAGCAGATAGATAGGCAATAGCCTAGCAGATAGATAGGCAATAACCTAGCAGATAGAGAAGCAATAACCTAATAACCTAGCAGATAGATAGGCAATAACCTTATAACCTAGCAGATAGATAGGCAATAAACTAGCAGATAGATAGGCAATAACCTAGCAGATAGGTAGGCAATAACTTAGCAGATAGATAGGCAATAACCTAGCAGATAGATAGGCAATAACCTAGCAGATAGATAGGCAACAACCTAGCAGATAGATAGACAATAACCTAGCAATAGATAGGCAATAACCTAGCAGATAGATAGGCAATAACCTAATAACCTAGCAGATAGGTAGGCAATAACTTAGCAGATAGATAGGCAATAACCTAGCAGATAGATAGGCAATAACCTAGCAGATAAATAGGCAATAACATAGCAGATAGATAGGCAACAACCTAGCAGATAGGCAATAACCTAGCAGATAGTTAGGCAATAACTTAATAACCTAGCAGATAGGTAGGCAATAACTTAGCAGATAGATAGGCAATAACCTAGCAGATAGATAGGCAATAACCTAATAACCTAGCAGATAGGTAGGCAATAACTTAGCAGATAGATAGGAAATAACCTAGCAGATAGATAGGTAACAACTTAGCAGATAGATAGGCAACTACCTAGAAGATATATAGGCAATAACCTAGCAGATAGATAGGCAACAACCTAGCAGATAGATAGGCAATAACCTAGCTGATAGATAGGCAACAACCTAGCAGATAGATAGGCAACAACCTAGAAGATATATAGGCAATAACCTAGCAGATAGATAGGCAACAACCTAGCAGATAGATAGGCAACAACCTAGCAGATAGACAGGCAGTGACTCTAATTCATCACACATCACCATTATTGTTGTTGTTCTCTAGAGAGTCTATAGGTCTACTATATACGAAATACAATCGGAATATATTTTAAATGTAACATTCTAAGTTGTTATCTTGTACTTGTGGTACTTAGTAAAGGATAGATGACTTGAACACTTTTTTCAAAACGTTTATCGGTTCATTTTGCAAACGAAATGCATGTAGTCTATACAAAGTTTCATTTCATTGAGTTACATAAAATACTTACTCTATGATTCATATCCTTTTTCTAATTTTAAAAAACTATGTAGTGGTAGCTTTGTATGCTATATTTTAGAGAAGTATGTAGGTTAAGTGTCCTAAGAAATATATATATTAATAAGATAACAAGATAAAGTAATGTAATGATATTTCTGCCATGTGTTTAATATATAAAGATATAGCTACAATGTGTTAAGCGTATAAATATCTAGCTATTAATTTAATGTGTTTATTTTAAAATGATATAGCTACACTGTTTTTAGTGTATATTTATAAAGCTACAATGTATTTAGTAGAAAAACAAATAGCTACTATGTGCTCAGTATATAAATATATAACTATAATATGTGAGTGTATAATGGTATGGCGAAAATTTGTTTAGTGTATAAATATAAAGCTACTAATTTATATAGATATAGCTTCAGTGTGTTTTTTTTTATGTAGCTACAATGTTATAACGTTTAATGACATAGCTACGCTACAATGTGTTTAATGTGTAATGACTTGTTAAAAGAGGAATATTAATAAAGTAGAAAGATCTTCCAAAAGATTCCTTCAAGTCAATGTCATGACTTTATAAATACAAGGAAAAGTTAGCGTGATATATTTGATAGAATTCTGACCGACATCTTGTTGATATATTAACTGACATAGAAACATCTAGAACAGTGGAAAGGTCCCAGGAAAAGATTACGTTGTTCTCTTGAGAGCAGGGAGGCAACAATTCAAACTGTCCGTTTGGTGGCGCTAATGTCGTCGGTGGATGGGCGCCCACGAGGAGTCAATAATTTTACAATTGAAATGATTAACACATATGATTCAGCCAGCTACATTGTCTCCTGGGACGGACATTAGATTGCTGCAGCTTGGGGACCAAGGATATGGTCAACACAAGGCAATACATTAAGCACAATGTTCACAGACTTGCATAATACAACAAATACATTCACACGTTTATAATCAAGAAACATCCAACACACCACACAATGCTAATAATCCAGATATATCCAACACACCACACAATGCTAATAATCCAGATAAATCCAACACCCCACAAAATGCTAATAATCCACATATATCCAACACACCACAGTATGCTAATAATCCAGATATATCCATCACACCACACAAGTTTATATCCATATACATCTAACTACACAATATTATATAGACGTTCCCATGCCAGTAATGTTATATAGATGTTCACTTGCCAGTAATGTTATATAGATGTTCACTTGCAAGTAATGTTATATAGATGTTTACTTGCCGAAAATGTTATATACATGTTCGTTTGCCAGTAATATTATATAGATGTTCACTTGCCGGCAATATTATATAGATGTTCACTTGCCGGAAATGTTATATAGATGTTCACTTGCCAGTAATGTTATATAAATGTTCACTTGCCAGTAATGTTAAATAGAGATTCACTTGCCAGTAATGTTATATAGATGTTCACTTGCCAGTAATGTTATATAGATGTTCCTTGCCATTAATGTTATATAGATTTTCATTTGCCATTAATGTTATATAGATGTTCACATGCCGGCAATGTTATATAGCTGTTCACTTGCCATTAATGTTATATAGATGTTCACTTGCCAATAATGTTATATAGATAGTTACTTGCCAGTAATATTAAATAGATATTCACTTGCCAGTAATGTTATATAGATGTTCACATGCCGGCAATGTTATATAGATGTTCACTTGCCAGTAATGTTATATAGATGTTCACATGCCGGCAATGTTATATAGATGTTTCTTGCCAGTAATGTTATATAGATGTTCACTTGCCAGTAATGTTATATAGACGTTCACTTGCCAGTAATGTTATATACATGTTCACTTAACGGTAATGTTATATAGCTGTTCACTTGCCAGTAATGTTATATAGGTGTTCACTTGCCAGTAATGTTATATAGATGTTCACTTGCCAGTAATGTTATATAGATTTTCATTTGCCATTAATGTTATATAGATGTTCACTTGCCAGTAATGTCATATAAATGTTCACTTGCCAGTAATGTTAAATAGATATTCACTTGCCAGTAATGTTATATAGATGTTCACATGCCGGTAATGTTATATAGCTGTTCACTTGCCAGTAATGTTATATAGATATTCATTTGCCAGTAATGTTATATAGATGTTCACATGCCGGCAATGTTATATAGATGTTCACTTGCCAGTAATGTTATATAGATTTTCATTTGCCATTAATGTTATATAGATGTTCACTTGCCAGTAATGTTATATAGATTTTCATTTGCCATTAATGTTATATAAATGTTCACTTGCCAGTAATGTTAAATAGATATTCACTTGCCAGTAATGTTATATAGATGTTCACATGCCGGCAATGTTATATAGATGTTCACTTGCCAGTAATGTCATATAAATGTTCACTTGCCAGTAATGTTAAATAGATATTCACTTGCCAGTAATGTTATATAGATGTTCACATGCCGGCAATGTTATATAGATGTTTCTTGCCAGTAATGTTATATAGATGTTCACTTGCCAGTAATATTATATAGATGTTCACTTGCCAGTAATGTTATATAGATGTTTCTTGCCAGTAATGTTATATAGATGTTCACTTGCCAGTAATATTATATAGATGTTCACTTGCCAGTAATGTTATATAGATGTTCACATGCCGGCAATGTTATATAGATGTTTCTTGCCAGTAATGTTATATAGATGTTCACTTGCCAGTAATGTTATATAGATGTTCACATGCCGGCAATGTTATATAGATGTTTCTTGCCAGTAATGTTATATAGATGTTCACTTGCCAGTAATATTATATAGATGTTCACTTGCCAGTAATGTTATATAGATGTTCACATGCCGGCAATGTTATATAGATGTTTCTTGCCAGTAATGTTATATAGATGTTCACTTGCCAGTAATGTTATATACATGTTCACTTGACGGTAATGTTATATAGGTGTTCACTTGCCAGTAATGTCATATAAATGTTCACTTGCCAGTAATGTTAAATAGATATTCACTTGCCAGTAATGTTATATAGATGTTCACATGCCGGCAATGTTATATAGATGTTTCTTGCCAGTAATGTTATATAGATGTTCACTTGCCAGTAATGTTATATAGATGTTCACTTGCCAGTAATGTTATATACATGTTCACTTGACGGTAATGTTATATAGGTGTTCACTTGCCAGTAATGTTATATAGATGTTCATTTGCCGGAAATGTTATATAGATGTTATTATGCCTTCAATGTTGTATAAATGTTCACTTGTCGAAAATGTTGTATAAATGTTCACTTGTCGACAATGTTTGATAAATGTTCACTTGTTGGCAATGTTGGATAAATGTTCACTTGTCGAAAATGTTGTATAAATGTTCACTTGTCGATAATGTTGGATAAATGTTCACTTGCCGGCAATTTTGTATAAATGTTCATTTGTCGAAAATGTTGTATAAATGTTCACTTGTCGAAAATGTTGTATAAATGTTCACTTGTCGACAATGTTGGATAAATGTTCACTTGTTGGCAATGTTAGATAAATGTTCACTTGTTGGCAATGTTGTATAAATGTTCACTTGTTGGCAATGTTGGATAAATGTTCACTTGTTGGCAATGTTGTATAAATGTTCACTTGTTGGCAATGTTGTATATATGTTCACTTGTTGGCAATGTTGTATAAATGTTCACTTGTTGGCAATGTTGTATAAATGTTCACTTGTTGGCAATGTTGTATAAATGTTCATTTGTCGGCAATGTTGTACAGTCTTAGAATATATCAATATAGACCGAATGCATTTAGTTTTTTTTTAGTCATAGAGCGGAAGCTTCAAGTCACGTGACGTAATCAAACTGGACAGTTTAGAAATGAATCAATTTATACAAAAACAATGTTCTTGTGTTTTTATTGTATGTCAGTACAGAGCTTATTGAACTTACTTTCAAGATTAAATAAATAATTTTAAACTAGTTGGCGATATAATATTTCTTTTGAAAACATGTTAAACCTTTAAAATCTCAAAACATAAAAATAAGGATGTGAACATTACAAACAGACTGCATGTATTATAATTCAATAATTGGAAAACAAATCTATGAACCTGTTTAGCAAGGTATGAAACGTTAACGTAACAACCATTTGTGTATAATGTAACATAAACTATGTGTGGCTACATTGAAACGGCTTATCTAATCCAACCTAACAATTTGTTATGAGAAACTTTTCAAAGCTTCTGTTTTGATAGAGTTTGAATAGAGAGTTTTCAATAGCCTGGTCAAAACTAGGCCGACATGTCTGTTCTGATGGCGCCATCTTCATTTTCGATGTCTGTGCTCTTGTCAATTGCTAAGGAAACAGACAGCACCTAGACAAAGCGCAGATAGAAGACAGACATTTTTGTCTGCAGCCAGGGGTCGTCTCGTAGCCAGTGATATCAAATGTCCAGAGGGACTATTATTTGTCTTTGTTTTCACTGGACAGAGTCCAGTATATTGTGATGTTTATAGAAAAGACTAGGCATAGTGGAACTTCTTTCAAATCCAGACAGATACATAATATATAAACAAATAAATAGAAACATAAAAATAATTAGAAGATTAAACCTGTATTTTTCTTTACACAGATACTGGTTGGGCTGATATATAAAATCTATTTCTTTACACAGATACTGGTTGGGCTGATATATAAAATCTATTTCTTTACACAGATAGGGCCTACTGGTTGGGCTGATATATACAATCTATTTCTTTACACAGATACTGGTTGGGCTGATATATACAATCTATTTCTTTACACAGATACTGGTTGGGCTGATATATACAATCTATTTCTTTACACAGATACTGGTTGGGCTGATATATACAATCTATTTCTTTACACAGATACTGGTTGGGCTGATATATACAATCTATTTCTTTACACAGATACTGGTTGGGCTGAAATATATACAATCTAATATTTCTTTAGATTGTAAAAAATATTTTCTTTCAACCTTTTCTCTATACCTATCAAGTTTTATTTAGTTATATCTAGTATTAGTCATTTCTAGTTGTATTATTTTTAACGAAGTTTTAAAGATAATGCTATACAAATCCTAGAACTGTTCTTTTTTTTAAATTATACTGAATATCTTCCCATTCTTCCCCTCCTGAATATTCCGAATATTGAAACATTCAGTATTTAATTATACATGCCCGGGATTATAAAGTTAGTTTATTGAATGTTAGTGTATATGAGCATTTATGTCAAGCCTATTTGTTATATATATATATATATATATATTATACATGTGTGTGTGTGTTTGTGCATGATTTACACTTACACACACTCAAACATCAATACCTGTAACTAGACAATAGACTATAATAAGATGGACCGCTTGCTCTATTTTTAGAGCTTATATCAACTTTTTTTCCGTGCGCAACCAATAAGGCTGTCTTAAATTACTTCTAGACTCCTCGTTGTTTCTTAAATGTTTCCGCTTTATACAACTTTCTATTTTAATTTTAATTTTTCATTGAGAAAATCGAAGCGATTCAATAAAACGGAAGTGCAAAGGAAACAACGAATCGGAAATTCCGATAATCAGTGTTTCGAGACATCATATAGCAGAAATACTAAAACAAGCGGTCCATGTATATTATAGTCTATGACAAGACATGCTAAACCAGATAGGCCTTCTCAGGTAATTCATATTTTTCAGAGAACAAAGACCCAATTTCGATATGGAATATATACCATGCTAGTCTACCATTTAAGAGACTCTTTCAACAAATGTTTCAATCAACTATTTCAACAAATGTTTCAATAAACTCTTTCAACAAATGTTTCAATCAACTATTTTAACAAATGTTTCAATCAACTATTTCAACAAATGTTTCAATAAACTCTTTCAACAAATGTTTCAATCAACTTTTTCAACAAATGTTTCAATCAACTATTTCAACAAATGTTTCAATCAACTATTTCAACAATGTTTCAATAAATTTTTTCAACAAATGTTTCAACAAACTCTTTTAACAAATGTTTCAATCAACTATTTCAACAAATGTTTCAATCAACTATTTCAACAAATGTTTCAATCATTACTTTCAACAAATGTTTAAATCAACTATTTCAACAAATGTTTCAATTAACTATTTCAACAAATGTTTCAATCAACTATTTCAACCAATGTTTCAATCAACTTTTTTGTAAAATACAAAAAGCAAACGTGCACTACAAATTACAAGATAGTAAAAATGAAATGTTTGCTATTTAACATACATGTGTATATGTGTTTTAACAATTTCGGATTTGCTTAAAAATGAAAACAAACAATTGAAAACATTCTCACTCACTGGGCACACGATGGACATTAATTTGATTTGACTGTAAGAATTTAAAATATTTTCTATTTATGTTCGTTTAATTTGGTTGATATAGCGTTCATGTCATATGAAAGGCTTTAACCGCTACACAATGGAGACATTCGCTAATCGATAAAAGTTTGGACATTTGGTGAGTTTATAGTTTGATATAATCCTTCTTTAAGAAGACCAAACAAAAAAATAATCCTATTACAGAAAAACGTTGTTTTCACCATTATAATTATTTAATCTTATTTAAGGCAAAATATAATAAATATTGATTTCTATTGTAAATTTTACCCTACGCAGTTAAATTTTTTTTATTTAAACTTTTCTCAGAGTCATTACAGGTTGAAATAAATTTTGGGAAACCGGTTTAAAATATATCCATCACTAAAAGTCCGTTTGTGCATGCACTATCTATGATTACTGTGAATTCTTGTTTATTTGTTTGTGCATGCACTATCTATGATTACTGTGAATTCTTGTTTATTTGTTTGTGCATGCACTATCTATGATTACTGTGAATTCTTGTTTATTTGTTTGTGCATGCACTATCTATGATTACTGTGAATTCTTGTTTATTTGTTTGTGCATGCACTATCTATGATTACTGTGAATTCTTGTTTATTTGTTTGTGCATGCACTATCTATGATTACTGTGAATTCTTGTTTATTTGTTTGTGCATGCACTATCTATGATTACTGTGAATTCTTGTTTATTTGTTTGTGCACTCATGCCTTCTCCACATATGGCTATTAAATTAATTTTTCACTCACAGTAAAATATTCTTTTCCAAATATTATGTTCATGGAGATAAACTCATTTATTGTTGGTTCATTCATTGAATATTTGTTTCTAATATGGGCAATTTGTATTCTGTTGAAACATACCACTGTCCCGTGAGGTTTCTTTACAGATGATCCCCTTAATTTGTGAGTTCAAATTTCACTTAGTTCTATAGTTTTATCCCATATAGTTTTGTCTGAAACGCTCAGTGTCACGTGGCCAGCTCATGCGGATTGTATTTCTATTGGTTGCCCAACTGCACCATTAAACAATTAGTTTAAAGAAATCAATGTTGTCAGTTGAAGTTATTCTCATATTTAGATCAACTAGTTCACCATGGAATCACCCATCAAGATAATATTATAATATCTCTCAGTTATATTGATAGCGGTACAATAAAAGTCACCCAACTCCTACTTCGTATCTAATAATTCAGAAAAAAAATCATATTAATTTAACTATTCACCCAGATGAAATATGGATATTGAAAATGAAGCCGGTTATTTGAACTGACTGAATTAATCTCATATTATAATTACCCTGAGTTTATATATTTATTTATACATATTTAATAATATCTTTATATTATATATATATGTATATATGTATGTATTTGAATGTACTGGTTTTTATGTCCATCAAATTGATGATAATAAGAATGACCTATATACTTTGATTTGAATATCTGCATTGGCTCTTTTTGTGTATTTCTATCACTAAATTTACTAATTGTCTACTGCTGGTCAACCTTTTCTGTGTTGGTGTCAATTTAAAAACAATAATTTATTTAGTGGCTCTACCTTATAACGGACATATTGAATGTGTGTAGGGGGGGGTGTGAATTCATAAATAAGCCTACGTACGTGCGCGGGGGTGGGGACGAAGTGGCTTGATTAAATGTGTACGTGCGCGGGGGAGGAAGTGGCTTGATTAAATGTGTACGTACGGGGGAGGAAGTGGCTTGATTAAATGTGTACGTACGGGGGAGGAAGTGGCTTGATTAAATGTGTAAGTACGGGGGAGGAAGTGGCTTGATTAAATGTGTACGTACGGGGGAGGAAGTGGCTTGATTAAATGTGTACGTACGGGGGAGGAAGTGGCTTGATTAAATGTGTACGTACGGGGGAGGAAGTGGCTTGATTAAATGTGTACGTACGGGGGAGGAAGTGGCTTGATTAAATGTGTACGTACGGGGGAGGAAGTGGCTTGATTAAATGTATGGGGGGAGGAAGTGGCTACAAGAATTATTTACCGTCTCGTTGATCAAAAACAAGACAATAATAAGTTTGTTTTTTGATAATAGGTTTAAAGTGCTCTGCTCAAAATGGCAAGAAGGATGTCCATTGCAAATGACAACGGAAGGTTGTGAGCAAATGTTCATAATAGTACTTAAAACATATCCGTGTTTATTTCATTGAGACCAAATTAAATGTTCATATCAGTACTTAAAACATATTCGTGCTATGTCATTGAGACCAAATGTTCATATCAGTACTTTAAACATATCTGTGTTTATTTCATTGAGACCATATGTTTATATCAGTAACATAAAAAAAAAATCCGTGTTTATTTCATTGAGACCAAATTAAATGTTCATATCAGTACTTAAAACATATTCGTGCTATGTCATTGAGACCAAATGTTCATATCAGTACTTTAAACATATCCGTGTTTATTTCATTGAGACCAAATGTTCATATCAGTACTTTAAACATATCCGTGTTTATTTCATTGAGACCAAATGTTCATATCAGTACTTTAAACATATCCGTGTTTATTTCATTGAGACCAAATGTTCATATCAGTACTTTAAACATATCCGTGTTTATTTCATTGAGACCAAATGTTTATATCACTAGGTTACTTAAAACATATCCTTGTTTATTTTAATGAGAGAGTTGACATTATGATTATGTTGTTAGAGGTGACTTATGATTGTGTTGCATATGTGTTTTCTTGGTGTGTGATGTATGTTTTAATGTGTTTGTATATATGTTTCTGCGTTGTATAGATGTATGTAATATTGTGTTTATTATTTTGATCACACAATTTTCCGATTTAAAATGTAATATTTTTTCTCAATTTGTGAACTTTTCATTTTCTGATCATTCTTTTAACTGTAACATTCGGCAATAGTAAACCCTTCCATTCAATTCCTTCTTTTTGTAATCTAAGCACAATGCAGGTTTCTGCTATTCATACAGCCAATCAACTAACCCTGGCTTTCAGTCAGCTCGACTCCTCAACCTGTCACTGACTTCACCGTAAACTAAAGGCCGTCAGCTGATTGCTCAAAAGCTAAAACCAGCACCGTTTAACTCGTTCCCGTGGTCACTAGAAAGTGACCAGAGATCAATAACTAAAAACGCATGTATTTGAGAGGTTTCTTTGGCGTGACCCATGACCTTTGTTGAGAGAAAGACATAAATAAACGTAGCTAAGAGAGATACAAATAGAATCATATAGTCTATAATATCAGTATATTTCAATAAAACAGACATAATTCTATTGGTTGATTTATTGGTTTTTAACTGAACAATAAACGAGATCAGAATAGCATCGCTATACATGTATATATAAAACACACATTCTAATAGAAACATTCAAATACATAAAGTGGGTTTTCTAAAAGCATTAACTTTTATGGTTTTCTTTTTTTGTTGAATATCTTTGTATACATGTGTTGGTAATATACAGGTAATATATATTTCATGTTTTAAAATGTTTCACTATACCAGACTGAGTTTAAAAAAAACTTATTTAGTTTAATCC
Source organism: Anisus vortex (assembly GCA_949126835.1). Classification (NCBI taxonomy): domain Eukaryota; kingdom Metazoa; phylum Mollusca; class Gastropoda; family Planorbidae; genus Anisus; species Anisus vortex. The sequence continues at coordinate 15,608,587 of OX421501.1, forward strand.
TTTAGTTATTTTGAGACGTTTCAATCCACTTCTGTTTGTTTCAATCCACTTCTGTTTGTTTCAATCCACTTCTGTTTGTTTCAATCCACTTCTGTTTGTTCCAATCCACTTCTGTTTGTTTCAATCCACTTCTGTTTGTTTCAATCCACTTTTGTTTGTTTCAATCCACTTCTGTTTGTTTCAATCCACTTCTGTTTGTTTCAATCCACTTCTGTTTGTTTCAATCCACTTTTGTTTGTTTCAATCCACTTCTGTTTGTTTCAATCCACTTCTGTTTGTTTCAATCCACTTCTGTTTGTTTCAATCCACTTCTGTTTGTTTCAATCCACTTCTGTTTGTTTCAATCCACTTCTGTTTGTTTCAATCCACTTCTGTTTGTTCTAAAATGTAAAACAAATGAGAAAAAAAAAGAAATAGAAATTACAACGCCTAGGAAATGTAGTTTTTCACATTGACATTTGTTTAAGTCTACTGAAATAAAATAAAGTACCCGTCGGACCAAATTGATCATGAAAAAAAAAGATAAATAATTCATAAAATCTTTTTTTTAACTATTAAAATATATTTGATTTAATAAGTGTTTAGATATTCTAACTTGAATAGAATGTTGTAGAGTCGAATGACAGATCATTAATGTATATATAGATGGGTGTGTCTTAATGATAAACATTTCTCTACTTGTGGGTATAAAGATTAATTAGAATTAAGAATAATAGTTCTTTCCTATGCTTTGAAGAGTCACTTCCCTATGTTATTAAATATTACTTTTTTTTTTTTTACCAATGAATAGATTGTGTTGGCATGCAACAAAAAATTACGAAACTAAACTTGCTAAATAGCCTTCAGCCTGACTAATCCTAACTCTAGCTCTATTCACAGCTAACCAGAAATTTTATGGTTTTTCTGATGTTCCTTGCCATGTTCATCTCGTGCACAATTCATACAGGCATTGACCTTTTGATTCTCGTGGATTGTAAAATGTCGTGCTGGATAATTACTTAGTCTAGTGCTGGCCAATGTGACATATAGGAACCCCAGACATTTTGTACAGAGGAAATGACAAATGAAATACATTAAAATGTAAAATAAGAGACGAAATGAGTTTTTTTCTTCTTCTCTACTCTTCAATTCCCATTGGTTGCTTGTATTGGTTGTGTTTTACTGGTAGGTCGAGCCAGCACTTCTTGTAATGTAAGTGTATCTCTGTAGTGTGTATGTGTGTGCCTGCGTTGTGTATATGTGTGTTTATGTGTGTGCCTGCGTTGTGTATATGTGTGTATGTGTGTGCCTGCGTTGTGTATATGTGAGTGTATGTGTGTGCCTGCGTTGTGTATATGTGTGTATGTGTGTGCCTGCGTTGTGTATATGTGTGTGTATGTGTGCCTGCGTTGTGTATATGTGTGTGTATGTGTGTGCCTGCGTTGTGTTTATGTGTGTGTATGTGTGTGCCTGCGTTGTGTATATGTGTGTGTATGTGTGTGCCTGCGTTGTGTATATGTGTGTGTATGTGTGTGCCTGCGTTGTGTATATGTGTGTGTATGTGTGTGCCTGCGTTGTGTTTATGTGTGTGTATGTGTGTGCCTGCGTTGTGTATATGTGTGTGTATGTGTGTGCCTGCGTTGTGTTTATGTGTGTGTATGTGTGTGCCTCCGTTGTGTTTATGTGTGTGTATGTGTGTGCCTGCGTTGTGTTTATGTGTGTGTATGTGTGTGCCTGCGTTGTGTTTATGTGTGTGTATGTGTGTGCCTGCGTTGTGTTTATGTGTGTGTATGTGTGTGCCTGCGTTGTGTTTATGTGTGTGTATGTGTGTGCCTGCGTTGTGTTTATGTGTGTGTATGTGTGTGCCTGCGTTGTGTTTATGTGTGTGTATGTGTGTGCCTGCGTTGTGTTTATGTGTGTGTATGTGTGTGCCTGCGTTGTGTTTATGTGTGTGTATGTGTGTGCCTGCGTTGTGTTTATGTGTGTGTATGTGTGTGCCTGCGTTGAGTTTATGTGTGTGTATGTGTGTGCCTGCGTTGTGTTTATGTGTGTGTATGTGTGTGCCTGCGTTGTGTTTATGTGTGTGTATGTGTGTGTGTTGATGGAAATGTGTTTTTGTCTGAGAGTGCTAAATATTAGTATATTATTATAAATTCTGTCTGATAACTTGCATAAATGTTTCCCTACTGATAACTTGCATAAATGTTTCCCTACTGATAACTTGCATAAATGTTTCCCTACTGAAAACTTGCATAAATGTTTCCTTACTGATAACTTGCATAAATGTTTCCCTACTGATAACTTGCATAAATGTTTCCCTACTGATACTTTGCATAAATGTTTCCCTACTGATAACTTGCATAAATGTTTCCCTACTGATAACTTGCATAAATGTTTCCCTACTGATAACTTGCATAAATGTTTCCCTACTGATAACTTGCATAAATGTTTCCCTACTGATAACTTGCATAAATGTTTCCCTACTGATAACTTGCATAAATGTTTCCCTACTGATAACTTGCATAAATGTTTCCCTACTGAAAACTTGCATAAATGTTTCCTTACTGATAACTTGCATAAATGTTTCCCTACTGATAACTTGCATAAATGTTTCCCTACTGATACTTTGCATAAATGTTTCCCTACTGATAACTTGCATAAATGTTTCCCTACTGATAACTTGCATAAATGTTTCCCTACTGATAACTTGCATAAATGTTTCCCTACTGATAACTTGCATAAATGTTTCCCTACTGATAACTTGCATAAATGTTTCCCTACTGATAACTTGCATAAATGTTTCCCTACTGAAAACTTGCATAAATGTTTCCCTACTGATAACTTGTATAATCTATATATATATAAAGTAACTCGTGTGTGTCGTATCCGATCCTCATTGGTTAATTTTAAGGCTCATATCTCAGTTTTGCAATCTCGCATTTGACATGTGTCTTCCGTAGCGTGGTGGTTAGCTTCATTAACTGCCATGATGGCGATCTGGTTTCGATTCCACTCTTATAGCTTTATTTTTTGTATCTACTTTAAAAAAAGTTCCATTAATATATATTTTTTTTAAAGATTGGAAAGAAATTTAGGACTTAACGCTTTCCTAAAATGTTTTCAGTAAAAAAAGTTATAATAATTAAGCTTATATTTTAGACACACGCGGAAGACGGGTAATTGATTCTCATCCACAGGGATAATCCTAACTTTTGTTAAATAAAAAGACTTGCTTACTATATTTATTTTAAATGACATTCCTAAATGTTTTCAGTAAATAAATAAAAATAAAATATTTAAAGTTATTCTAGCTTTCTGTTCATTGTAGTTTATACAATTTGTATCAGTAGCTTAAGGCCTTCACCTAAGTAGTTTATACAATTTGTATCAGTAGCTTAAGGCCTTCACCTAAGTAGTTTATACAATTTGTATCAGTAGCTTAAGGCCTTCACCTAAGTAGTTTATACAATTTGTATCAGTAGCTTAAGGCCTTCACCTAAGTAGTTTATACAATTTGTATCAGTAGCTTAAGGCCTTCACCTACGTAGTTTATACAATTTATATCAGTAGCTTAAGGCCTTCACATAAGTAGTTTATACAATTTGTATCAGTAGCTTAAGGCCTTCACCTAAGTAGTTTATACAATTTGTATCAGTAGCTTAAGGCCTTCACCTAAGTAGTTTATACAATTTGTATCAGTAGCTTAAGGCCTTCACCTAAGTAGTTTATACAATTTGTATCAGTAGCTTAAGGCCTTCACCTAAGTAGTTTATACAATTTGTATCAGTAGCTTAAGGCCTTCACCTAAGTAGTTTATACAATTTGTATCAGTAGCTTAAGGCCTTCACCTAAGTAGTTTATACAATTTGTATCAGTAGCTTAAGGCCTTCACCTAAGTAGTTTATACAATTTGTATCAGTAGCTTAAGGCCTTCACCTAAGTAGTTTATACAATTTATATCAGTAGCTTAAGGCCTTCACCTAAGTAGTTTATACAATTTATATCAGTAGCTTAAGGCCTTCACCTAAGTAGTTTATACAATTTATATCAGTAGCTTAAGGCCTTCACCTAAGTAGTTTATACAATTTATATCAGTAGCTTAAGGCCTTCACCTAAGTAGTTTATACAATTTGTATCAGTAGCTTAAGGCCTTCACATAAGTAGTTTATACAATTTGTATCAGTAGCTTAAGGCCTTCACCTAAGTAGTTTATACAATTTGTATCAGTAGCTTAAGGCCTTCACATAAGTAGTTTATACAATTTGTATCAGTAGCTTAAGGCCTTCACATAAGTAGTTTATACAATTTGTATCAGTAGCTTAAGGCCTTCACCTAAGTAGTTTATACAATTTGTATCAGTAGCTTAAGGCCTTCACCTAAGTAGTTTATACAATTTGTATCAGTAGCTTAAGGCCTTCACCTAAGTAGTTTATACAATTTGTATCAGTAGCTTAAGGCCTTCACCTAAGTAGTTTAATACAATTTATATCAGTAGCTTAAGGCCTTCACCTAAGTAGTTTATTTTTTTCCACTGGCAACACCGTGCTGGCTACTTTTGACCTGATTACAATATTTATTTTAAATTACTTTCCTAAATGTTTTCAGTAAATAATAATTCTATTTTTAACAGTATTAGATCTAGCCTATATCTTTCTATTTATTGTAGTTTATGAATTTTTTATTTGTAGCTTATACAGGCCTATTTAATTTTTCAGCTTGTCTATTTAAGAAAAAAATATTGTTTCCCTACTGATAACTTGTATGATCTATTTTAAAAACACCTGTTTCCTCACTGATACTTGCATAATGTATTTTTAAAACACCAGTGTCCCTCCTGCTAACTTGTACATTAAAAAAAAAACCAGTTTCCATACTGATAACTTGTATGATCTATTTTAAAAACATCTTGTTTCCTCACTGATCCTTGTATAATCTTTGTTTTAAATACCCGTTTTCCTACTAATAACTTGTATAATGTTTTTTTTAAACATCCCGTTTCCCTACTGATAACTTGTATGGTGTATTTTAACACTCTATAAACAAATAACACATCAGTTGGGCTCTATACACAAATAACACATCAGTTGGGCTCTATACACAAATAACACATCAGTTGGGCTCTATACACAAATAACACATCAGTTGGGCTCTATACACAAATAACACATCAGTTGGGCTCTATACACAAATAATACATCAGTTGGGCTCTATACACAAATAACACATCAGTTAGGCTCTATACACAAATAACACATCAGTTGGGCTCTATACACAAATAACACATCAGTTGGGCTCTATACACAAAAAACACACCAGTTGGGCTCTATACACAAATAACACATCAGTTGGGCTCTATACACAAATAACACATCAGTTGGGCTCTATACACAAATAACACATCAGTTGGGCTCTATACACAAATAACACATCAGTTGGGCTCTATACACAAATAACACATCAGTTGGGCTCTATACACAAATAACACATCAGTTGGGCTCTATACACAAATAATACATCAGTTGGGCTCTATACACAAATAACACATCAGTTGGGCTCTATACACAAATAACACATCAGTTGGGCTCTATACACAAATAACACATCAGTTGGGCTCTATACACAAATAACACATCAGTTGGGCTCTATACACAAATAACACATCAGTTGGGCTCTATACACAAATAACACATCAGTTGGGCTCTATACACAAATAATACATAATACTATGCAAAAAGTGAAATCATCCTTCTAGTGACTAGTCTATATTAACACGTCTGTTCAATAGAACTGTTGAATATATTAATATTTTGTGTATGTGTGCATGTCAGAGTTTCATATTCTTGCTGTTGACATTTTCCACACACTTACAGAAAGCGTATAAATGTCATTGTGTACTGCAGGTCACTGGGGTCAACATTCATGTGCTGTATGACTCATCAAGAAGATCATTTGATCTTTACACTAACTTCGTCGCTTAGTTGTGGGACTTTGGAAAAATCAACATTTGATTACATCCCATGATATAATTGTGCAAGTCAATGGTCTTATCAAAACTTAATGGTTCCATACGCCATGTAAATATGTCTAACAAGTATTCTTGATGCTCCTAAGGTTTGATGAAAACTAAAATTCTATCTGATTCTCTGTTGGTTAAACAGAGAAAACTTGCGAACACTAGCTAGTACAATTAGGCTACAAAGGATTAGCACACACAAAATTATAAAGTAACTTAACAAAAAGTACATTAAAGGCAATAATGAATAACTAAGAGTTTTACCACCAATTGTAGATTTGTGAATACATTAACAAACAACGATATAATTTACCACTACCAAAAAAAAAGCAATAAGTATTCTAGTAGGTGTGAACAGACATAAAAACAATGTAAAACTCAAACCAATAAAGTTATATGCTTGTAGTTTCCTCTTTCTTCTGATTATGACTTGTGTTTGTTGGCAGTGATCCGTTGTTTTAATGAAACAGATTTGTCACTAAAGCCGACACAACACATTGGCTATTGGCAGCCAATGCACTCTATTCCCACACAAATAAAAGGAGAAGAAGAAACAAAACTCTGCTCATGAATATTAATAAGAAATGAACTGTGTTCTAACTCCTGAGCGATTTGCAGAAGTTTAGAGTTGTCAGCCTTTATCACAATTATCCTATCTCGAGATTGTCTTTAGCGACCCCACATCAGAGACTTTCATTTTCAAAGTAACGCCAATGGGATAGGTTGGGGTGTAGGGGAGGGTTGGTTTGTAGGGAGAGGTTGGGGGTATAGAGGGCTTAAATTCCCTTCCCCCTTTTCACCCCCTTTTCACCAAGCCTTACGGGAGTTGAACTCAAAAAGTTTGTGTGGGGGTGGAAGAGACAAGGAGGAAGCAGGATGAATCATTGTAGGGTGAGTTTTGTATTTGCCACTTAATTCTCATGGCTATGTGGGGTTCAACACGTGTCGCCAGAGGACATCCCATAAACCACTGGCGTTTTCATTTCTGCTGCCATCTTTGTCTTTATGCTTCCTTAAATCACATTTCGCTTGATTTCTCCACAGTTCTCGTCTTTCTTAAATCATGATTGTTATTTCTTTTCTTTTTCTCACTTCACACACTAAGAGCAATGAATCATGAGTTGTTTGAGTGAGCAACTCAGTATTGTATCACGCTTCATTCTTTTGATTGAATTGATTCTAGGGTTATCATAAAACAAATTCTATGTTTCTCTGTTCCAATATGCCAGTCTAGCATTATGTAATAGTATTGTTATGTAACAGATAGGTCACATGATACACTCTTCATTCAATACGCAGGTCAGTGTTTTTTCTTTAAAATCAACATGCAATGAAATGTTCACAAACAATTACATTGAGGTTGAAAAAGCAAAGGTCACGCTGACATATGATTTAGAGTCATTCTTTAGCAGTAAAACGTCGTAGAAACTAGTATTTTAACAAAGTATTTACAATATAACATCAATATAACATTAATATAGCATCAATGTAACATCAATATAACATCTATAGAAATTAAAATATAACATAAAAAGAAAACATTAAAAAGAGACAAAGAAAATGTAGGAATACGTCATAACGTCTACTGAGTTACTGCCAAATTAATAGCGTTGGGGTAGTCTACGCCTAAACCTTTTCAAGACTCTCAAGGTTAGGGCGATTAGCCTAACTAGGCCCTACCAATAAAGATTTTTACACAATAGCGTCAGATATTTATTCCTTGTTTTGTAATATAAATTACTTAAGTGCACAAAGTATTGAAGGAAAGAGAGAGGGGAGACAAATATTATTTACGTCATAACCATAGTACCTTGAGAACTTTGGTCAGTTTGGCAACCTTGGAACAGTTGATCAACAACTTTAAAAAAACACGAGGCCGATCAACAATGGCATCTTACACGGCTATACTTGACTTACACGGCTATACTTGACTTACACGGCTATACTTGACTTACACGGCTATACTTGACTTACACGGCTATACTTGACTTACACGGCTATAATTGACTTACACGGCTATACTTGACTTACACGGCTATACTTGACTTACACGGCTATACTTGACTTACACGGCTATACTTGACTTACACCGCTATACTTGACTTACACGGCTATACTTGACTTACACGGCTATACTTGACTTACATGGCTATACTTGACTTACACGGCTATACTTGACTTACGCGGCTATACTTGACTTGCACGGCTATACTTGACTTGCACGGATATACTATTTTTACACGGTTATACTATTTTTTTACACAGCTATACTTGACTTATAAACGGCTATACTTGACCTCTAAACGGCTATACTTGACTTATAAACGGGTATACTTGACCTCTAAACGGCTATACTTGGCTTATAAACGGCTATACTTGACTTATAAACGGCTATATTATATTTGACTTATAAACGGCTATACTTGACTTATAAACGGCTATACCTGACTTACACGGCTATACTATTTTTAAACGGCAATACTTGACTTATACACGGTTATACTTGACTTATACACGGCTATACTTGACTTACACGGCTATACCTGACTTACACGGCTATACTATTTTAAACGGCAATACTTGACTTATACACGGTTATACTTGACTTATACACGGCTATACTTGACTTACACGGTTATACTTGACTTACACGGCTATACATGACTCGGTCAACGACAATAATACACAATAGAAATCCTAAAATAATGAGAAAAAGTCTGTAAAAAATAATATTGTTGAATATAATTAATTGTATTTTATTTCAATAGCACTTGGCCATATTTGTAATTGTGTAAACACACAGGCCCTCTATAATTGTGTAAACACACAGTCTACTCTATAATTGTGTAAACACACAGGCTACTCTATAATTGTGTAAACACACAGGCTACTCTATAATTGTGTAAACACACAGGCTACTCTATAATTGTGTAAACACACAGGCTACTCTATAATTGTGTAAACACACAGGCTACTCTATAATTGTGTAAACACACAGGCTACTCTATAATTGTGTAAACACACAGGCTACTCTATAATTGTGTAAACACACAGGCTACTCTATAAATGTGTAAACACACAGGTTACTCTATAATTGTGTAAACAAACAGGCTACTCTATAGACTCTAAACTCTATCAGCTTTACCTACTACTTTCGTTTATGGAATGGTGTCTATAATGTAAATTTACTGTAACAAGGTTTATCAATGCTCAATTGATAATATAAGATTAGTTTCCCTTGGCCGCTACATAGTCTTTGTGGAAACGTACAGCTTTTTTTTTTTGTTTCTATAAATATGTTTTGTATGCAAGATTTGAAAAGTTTTAAAATCAGAGTAAATCCCAGGCTTAAAAAATTAATTGGAATGCGGTTATGTCGTTCAAATGTCTGGATTTTGTTTACAGCTGAAGCCTCCAGTTCAGCCTTCACATGGAGGTCATACAAATTCTTTCAAGTATTTTAGAATTCATGGTTAAAACAAACTGTAATAAGCGTAGTTTAATTTTAACTTGATATCTCTACATGAATTTGTTCTATTTACAAACTGCCAATACAGTTTTATTAATTTACTTTCTTTTTCATTTCGTTATACAAAGTTAGCTCATCATATAGTGTGATATAGGAGTATAGGTCAGTTACATATTCATTATATCTATATTACAATACCCATGAAAAAACGCACACATGTCTTACAATGCCCATAAAAGAATTTACCCACGTCTTAAAAAGCCCATGAAAGACCTAACTCATATCTTACAATGCCCATGAAAGAACTAACTCATATCTTACATGCCTATGTAAGAACTCACACGTCTTACTATGCCCATGAAAGACCTAACTCATATCTTACAATGCCTATGTAAGAACTAACTCATGTCTTACAATGCCCATGAAAGAACTAACTCATATCTTACAATGCCCATGAAAAAACTCACACATGTCTTACAATGCCCATAAAAGAATTTACCCACGTTTTAAAAAGCTTATGAAAGAACTAACTCATATCTTACAATGCCCATGAAATAACTAACTCATGTCTTACAATGTCCATGAAAGAACTAACTCTTGTCTTACAATGCCCATGAAAGAACTATCTCATCTTTTAATGCCTATTAAAGAACTCACACATGTCTTACAATGCCCATAAAAGAACTCACACATGTCTTACAATGCCCATAAAAGAATTTACCCACATTTTAAAAAGCCCATGAAAGAACTCATGTCTAACAATGGTAATAAATTAGCACTTTAAGTAACTCTATAGAATTCATGATTTGATGAAATGAGTGCATATAGAAGTGAAGTCATACAAATCTACATGTATTTATTCAGTTTTTATGTTTCATCTTGCTTACAGACGTGAACTAAATGATTTCAGATACTAACCAAGGTAGCTTCCATAACCACCACGCGAAAGCACCAATAAAGTCACTGTATCCACTGTATTAGCGGTAGTGATAATGACTACAACAGATACAGAGTTCTATTGACTAGAATGTATTAGCGGTAGTGATAATGACTACAACAGATACAGAGTTCTATTGACTAGAATGTATTAGCGGTAGTGATAATGACTACAACAGATACAGAGTTCTATTGACTAGAATGTATTAGCGGTAGTGATAATGACTACAACAGATACAGAGTTCTATTGACTAGAATGTATTAGCGGTAGTGATAATGACTACAACAGATACAGAGTTCTATTGACTAGAATGTATTAGCGGTAGTGATAATGACTACAACAGATACAGAGTTCTATTGACTAGAATGTATTAGCGGTAGTGATAATGACTACAACAGATACAGAGTTCTATTGACTAGAATGTATTAGCGGTAGTGATAATGACTACAACAGATACAGAGTTCTATTGACTAGAATGTATTAGCGGTAGTGATAATGACTACAACAGATACAGAGTTCTATTGACTAGAATGTATTAGCGGTAGTGATAATGACTACAACAGATACAGAGTTCTATTGACTAGAATGTATTAGCGGTAGTGATAATGACTACAACAGATACAGAGTTCTATTGACTAGAATGTATTAGCGGTAGTGATAATGACTACAACAGATACAGAGTTCTATTGACTAGAATGTATTAGCGGTAGTGATAATGACTACAACAGATACAGAGTTCTATTGACTAGAATGTATTAGCGGTAGTGATAATGACTACAACAGATACAGAGTTCTATTGACTAGAATGTATTAGCGGTAGTGATAATGACTACAACAGATACAGAGTTCTATTGACTAGAATGTATTAGCGGTAGTGATAATGACTACAACAGATACAGAGTTCTATTGACTAGAATGTATTAGCGGTAGTGATAATGACTACAACAGATACAGAGTTCTATTGACTAGAATGTATTAGCGGTAGTGATAATGACTACAACAGATACAGAGTTCTATTGACTAGAATGTATTAGCGGTAGTGATAATGACTACAACAGATACAGAGTTCTATTGACTAGAATGTATTAGCGGTAGTGATAATGACTACAACAGATACAGAGTTCTATTGACTAGAATGTATTAGCGGTAGTGATAATGACTACAACAGATACAGAGTTCTATTGACTAGAATGTATTAGCGGTAGTGATAATGACTACAACAGATACAGAGTTCTATTGACTAGAATGTATTAGCGGTAGTGATAATGACTACAACAGATACAGAGTTCTATTGACTAGAATGTATTAGCGGTAGTGATAATGACTACAACAGATACAGAGTTCTATTGACTAGAATGTATTAGCGGTAGTGATAATGACTACAACAGATACAGAGTTCTATTGACTAGAATGTATTAGGGGTATTGCTAATGACTACTACAGATGAAATTCAATTGACTAGAATGTGTGATTCTCTTAAGTCATCCAATATGTATGAATGTATGATGTCAAAACACACACATCCATCTAATGAAGTGTCAATGACTTAATCAATACAAATTCTGATAGAATATCATGATATCATTGATAATTCAACCAACTGATCAGCGGCGTATCCCTTTGGGATGTTCATAGGCTCAAACCCATGGGTGAAAATGTTCATATAATGAACGGGGGGTGGGGCGAGAAGGGATTCTTATTTACAAATATACATAATATATATAATATAATATACATAATCTCTATCTATACACCTATATATTGTTACGGTTCCTAATTTTTGTTCATTTTTGTTTTCCCCTTTGTTTACTGGAGTGCGCTGATTTCTTTTTATCTCCCCTGCACCCAGTATAGTTTTGTTTCTCTTTCTGTCACCTGTGTTGGTCACGCTTGACCGCACACATAGGAAAGTTTTTTTTTAATTGTTATTTATTCTCTTTTGTGTATTGTATGACCCAATACCCATGTTATGTTTCTGTGTGCTCCCTTGAGCACCAGATAATTTTTCTTTAACTTACTAAGCGTGTTGTTTGGGCAGTCTTGGTACGAGTCTTGGGTCGACCGGTCTTCGGTATGCTTGATTTCTGTGTGCGCTTTAAACCTTTCTTTCTGCGTAGTGTATCTTTGTAAGTAGTAATTTGTATTAGATTCTCTTTTGTATTATAGTTTGTCAATTTGTATTAGAATTTTCTTGTATATTATATTTTAGAGTTTAAGTTTGTATTTTCTTTTGTACTTCGTAATTATATATGGTAATTGTCATATTTCTGTATTAAATCGCAAACGTATTTTGATAAACTTAACTCTTGACTTTAGAGTATTTTTGTTTGGTTTTGTGTTTTATTTTCTTATTTTAATGAAAGAGTCTAAATTTAGTTTATTTTCTTTTGGGGGTTTCTTTTATAATACTCTTCTCTTTATTACGTTTGACGAGCCATTACAAAAATTAATTGATACGTAATAATATATAGAGAGAAAGAGTTTAATTCTAATTCTCTTACTGTCTTATGTTTCTCTGTAAATTGTATCAATGAACCTTATAAACTTTATAAATATCTTGAACTTTATAAATATCTCGCTTTCTCTCTTTATGCGTGAAATTGTGTGCGTTTGTGTCTGTCTTTCTCTCTTGGTATATTTTATATCAACATTCAAATTACTTTGTTTAAATTTTATGAAGAATTTAAAGAAATATATTAACACCTGTTAGAGAAATACAAACTGTAAATGTTACAGACATTATGGAAACTTCATAGCATCCATATACATAGCACATTTATTTCCAATGGGATTAGGAAACGCTTAGAGAATAAAGCGTAGAAGATAGATGGAAAACTATAGAAAGAGACAAATATAAAAAGTGTGATTCAATCCCTTTGGTTTATTTCTAATATAAAAAAAAAAGACTAAGAAAGAAAACATTTATAAGATTAATTAGAAAATGTTTTGTGAGTTTTAGGGGAAATTTAATTTTAGGAAAGAGTTGAAAGTTAGAGACAATCATAAATAATGACTTTCTACTGACCGTGTTGATTGTCCACTGATGATGGGCCGAGGGGAAAAGACGGTCAAGGGAGAGAATTAAGGCCGGCTAGTAGATAAATCAAAGTGAATCAATCTTCAGCTAGACTTCTCTAGAAGAGATAAGAGTAATCCCACATGATTTCATCCAGTGCGCTCCGAGGGAAAAAACGGATTGCTTGTGACGTCACGCGCACTGTGCTGGTTTCCGCGGGACATAAACTAACCAGGTCTTTTTGAAATCAAGGCTCTGCTCCGTGGAATTAATTTGACGTCTGGCAGCGATATGGTGAGGTGACATTTTCTAGAGGCTTCATCCGTAGCTCAGGTATCGAAATAGTGGACACACTAATAAGGTATCGATATTGTTCCCCCCCCCCCCCTCATCCCCATTGAATGAATATTATACCAACTATGGTTTCGGTAATCCAAAGTTTGATAACCGACTTATTGGTTTTAATTTTTTTTACGTAGTTTTATGATTTGGATTTGTTTGCGTGATGACAAAAATATTTAACCATAATATATTAACATGACTGTAAGAACAGCCATTAAAAAACGTATTGTCATAAAGAGTATAGGCTACTGTTATAAAGGCTATAAAAAAAAGTATACAAACAATAGTTCCTTTTGTTATTGATGAGTCATTTTACAAAATTGTATTAGTAGTAGAATTTTTTTTAAGGTTCTAGTTGTAATGTTATAACAGAATGTTAAGTACAATTATAGGCCTAATTAAATAGGCTATAGCCATACAATTACTATTTTTTAATCCTATAAATTAGGTATAATATTTGTGCCCATACATTAAATATACTATATGCCCTTACACTGAGTGCACATAATATATGACTATATAATGAGTATAATATAGGCTAAATATTTGCCTCTACATTAAGTAAATGCTAAATTTATGTCCATACATTAAGTAGACCTAAAATGCATGCTCTTGCAATGATATTTTTATTTGAAAGAATCGACCAATAAGATTGTAGGCATTCAATAAAAACAAAATCAATGTTTCTGCTAATGTTGGTACAAAAAATAGCATAGCTGAAGTATTTTTTTCTTTCTGTATAATTGTAACCATAGAACTAATCAATGGGATTTTTCTCTCTTAAAACATAGAGTGTAAATGTTATCGGAATCAACATGGATGGCGGATAACTCTTGTTTATCTATAAGGAAGGAAATGTGGTGGTGTTATTTCCCTTCTTGGATCCAGTAGGGCAACAGCTTGTTGACATAACTGATTAAACTAAGAGCATGTGGGATGGGTGGGGGGGGGGGGGCAGAACAGAGTTGATGATAAAAATACTGTATTTTGACTACTCCTGTAAAATTATGGACGTTCACGTAGTTGACCAATGGTCAAACAATACGTGATGTTTTTTTTTAACTGATAAAAGTAATGACCAGAAGAAGCATTAAAAACATTGCGTGAGTGAGCAGAATTGACCTACTTAAGTTGAAACTGTCTTAGAGTAATAAATTGTTCTCCTAAAAAACATTAAAATTTAAAGCCAGACTTTTTATTTTATTTTTGTTGTTGCCACAAGATGTATTTCAATATACATTCAGATGTATTTCAATATACATTCAGATGTATTTCAATATACATTCAGATGTATTTCAATGTACATTCAGATGTATTTCAGTATACATTCAGATGTATTTCAATATACATTCAGATGTATTTCAATATACATTCAGGTGTGTTTCAATATACATTCAGATGTATTTCAATATACATTCAGATGTATTTCAATGTACATTCAGATGTATTTCAATGTACATTCAGATGTATTTCAATATTTCAATGTACATTCAGATGTATTTCAATATACATTCAGATGTATTTCAATATACATTCAGATGTATTTCAATATACATTCAGATGTATTTCAATATACATTCAGATGTATTTCAATATACATTCAGATGTATTTCAATATACATTCAGATGTATTTTAATATACATATAGATGTATTTCAATATACATTCAGGTGTATTTCAATATACATTTAGATGTATTTCAATATAAATTAAGATGTATTTCAATATACATTCAGATGTATTTCAATGTACATTCAGATGTATTTCAATATTTCAATGTATATTCAGATGTATTTCAATATACATTCAGATGTATTTCAATATACATTCAGATGTATTTCAATATACATTCAGATGTATTTCAATATACATTCAGATGTATTTCAATGTACATTCAGATGTATTTCAATGTACATTCAGATGTATTTTAATATACATTCAGATGTATTTCAATGTACATTCAGTTGTATTTCAATGTACATTCAGATGTATTTCAATGAACATTCAGATGTATTTCAATATACATTCAGATGTATTTCAATATACATTCAGATGTATTTCAATGTACATTCAGATGTATTTCAATGTACATTCAGATGTATTTCAATGTACATTCAGATGTATTTCAATGTGCATTCAGATGTATTTCAATGTACACTCAGATGTATTTCAATGTACACTCAGATGTATTTCAATATACATTCAGATGTATTTCAATGTACATTCAGATGTATTTCAATATACATTTAGATGTATTTCAATATACATTCAGATGTATTTCAATATACATTCAGATGTATTTCAATGTACATTTAGATGTATTTCAATGTACATTCAGATGTATTTCAATATACATTCAGATGTATTTCAATATACATTCAGATGTATTTCAATGTACATTCAGATGTATTTCAATGTACATTCAGATGTATTTCAATATACATTCAGATGTATTTCAATATACATTCAGATGTATTTCAATATATATTCAGATGTATTTCAATGTACACTCAGATGTATTTCAATATACATTCAGATGTATTTCAATATACATTCAGATGTATTTCAATGTACATTCAGATGTATTTCAAAATACATTCAGATGTATTTCAATGTACATTCAGATGTATTTCAATATACATTCAGATGTATTTCAATGTACATTCAGATGTATTTCAATATACATTCATATGTATTTCAATGTACATTCAGATGTATTTCAATATACATTCAGATGTATTTCAATGTACATTCAGATGTATTTCAATATACAGTCAGATGTATTTCAATGTACATTCAGATGTATTTCAATGTACATTCAGATGTATTTCAATGTACATTCAGATGTATTTCAATGTACATTCAGATGTATTAAAAAGTACACTTAGATGTATTAAAAAGTACACTTAGATGTATTAAAAAGTACATTTAGATGTATTACACAGTCACTTAGATGTATTAAAAAGTACACTTAGATTTTAGATAGTCGGCTACATTTAAATTAAATGTATTACACTGCACATTTAAATGTATTACACAGTACATTTAGATGTATTACACAGAACATTTAGATGTATTACACAGTACATTTAGATGTGTTACACAGTATATATAGATGTATTAAATAGTACATTTAGATGTATTATACAGTACATTTAGATGCATTACTGAGTTTGCTTATATGTAGGCTATTGAGAATACGCTTATCTTGCTGTTCATAAATATACTTTTAAGTAATTTTTTGCTTATGTAAAATCTCAGTTGAGAACCTTGAATTTCCTGTACGTAAAAGTAAGCACAATCTAAATTTAACAAGCCCCCCTCCCTTCTCAGTACATATATGGTTGATCTCGTCATTTTGTGGATAGTCTTTCTTTTTAGAAAAGGTTAAACATATCTGGTCTGGTCATCTTGTTCGCATGCCAGCCGGACAACTGCCATAGAGAATATTTACGGCCAAAAAAAAAGACTAAGAGCCGCAGTTAAATAGCGATAAGTCCCCAAGTCGGGGGCCAGAAGTTCCATTGCGTTGGTCAACACGCCAAACATCTATACCCTTGTGATTCAGACATTTTCAGGCTCGGATTGACCTCATCATCCATCGCCGAATTCACCCCTAGAGACCATAGTGGTATTGGATGGTCATCATTGAAGTTAATAGACAAAAAAACAAAAACAACTTGAAATGTGTGTTTATGATCACCTGTCATTATTTAGTTCATATTGCATCTAGATACAAATAATTCTTACATGTTTTTCGTGAAAACATTGTATTATACATTTTTTACCTGTATTAGACAGTCCTTTGTATCAAACTGGTTACATCGTTATCAATATATTGTATTATATTGTGCATATTGTGTACATAGTTTGTCAAGAGATTGTATGATGTCCTGTATATTGTGTACATAGTTGTCGAGAAATTGTATAATGTGCTGTATATTGTGTACATAGTTGTCTTGTCAAGAGATTGTATGATGTGCTGTATATTGTGTACATAGTTGTCAAGAGATTGTATGATGTGCTGTATATTGTGTACATCATCATCATCATCATCATCTGTCTTTTGGGTTCCTTGTGGAACATAGGGCCTCTGTCAAAGCACGCCACTCTCCATGGTCTCTTGCTAGTCGCTTCAATCCTTCCCAGCTCTCTCCAGTTCTTCCGGTTTCATGTTCGCTTGGGTCTTTCTCTATGCCGTTTGCCCTGGGGATTCTACTCTAAGGCCTGTCTAGCTCTGTTGTTGTTATCTTTCCAGAGGGTGTGTCCAATCCATCTCCACTTCCTTTCCATGATTTGTTGTTCTACTGTACTTTGTCCACACCTCTCCCACAGCTTGGAGTTTTCTACCTTGTCGAACCATTTTATTTGGCATTTGTTAACAAAGGTCTGGAGTCTATTTTTGTTATCTCTGTCGTTCGCCATGTTTCGGACCCATAAAGTAGGACCGTTAGGACCGTTTTAATGTTTGTGTTAAAGATCCTTATTTTAGTTTTGACAGAGATGTATGTAGATCTTCAGACCTGTTTCAAGTTGGCAAAGGCCTGTCGCGCCAAATTTATTCGACGTTCGATGTCCTCGTCTGCTCCTCTTGATACGCTGACCACACTTCCAAGGTATACAAAGTGATCCACTTAGTCTAAGCTTTGGTTTGCTACTTGTATGCCGCCATCTTGTAATTCTTTTTCCATTCTCACTCAAGGCTTCTCTTGCATATCTTGTAGTGAAAGTCTGTGGGAAAGAATGGCCAGGTTATCCGCAAACTCTAAGTCTTCTAGTTTTTGCATTAGGGTCCATTGTATATTGTATACAAAGTTGTCTAGAAATCTTATAATGTGCTGTATATTGTGTACATAGTTGTCGAGAAATTGTATAATTTGCTGTATATTGTGTACATTGTTTTCTAAACATTGTGTGATGTGTTGTATTAATTTCTGCTTATCGTTATCTCACAGTCAGCTAGTTATACAAGACTATTTTCATAACAGGTGTGATGTCTGTACGTCCAAAGATGGATAATGATGTCCATAATGTTACTGTGATTGAAGGACATGAAGCCATCTTGCCTTGTGTGGTTAACAATTTAGGTCGACACCAGGTAAAGGTAATTGCATGCGCTTTTATTTCCTGTACTTTCTGGACTGACAGGTCATCGAAGGTAAGCATGACCTGTCTATGTAATCTGACCTATCGCCAACAGCTCTTCTCTTTATGTTACTCTGCTCTCGTTTATTAGCACTTTCCGATCGCTTTGACTTCTATACTCATAGTCTATGATCATCACAATAGCATTTCTCTTTTCATTGTAAACTTTACTATTGGCTTGATTGAAACTTTCTTTACTCTTCTTCATGTAGACTTTTTCCTGTGAACTAAACAATCTTTTACTCATTTTATGTTTCACTCTTTCTTTCTTTTTTGTTACTCTTTACCTCTTCTTATAACAATGATGCAGGAATAGAGAAGGCAGGAATAGAGAAGGCAGGAATAGAGAAGGCAGGAATAGAGAAGGCAGGAATAGAGAAGGCAGGAATAGAGAAGGCAGGAATAGAGAAGGCAGGAATAGAGAAGGCAGGAATAGAGAAGGCAGGAATAGAGAAGGCAGGAATAGAGAAGGCAGGAATAGAGAAGGCAGGAATAGAGAAGGCAGGAATAGAGAAGGCAGGAATAGAGAAGGCAGGAATAGAGAAGGCAGGAATAGAGAAGGCAGGAATAGAGAAAGCAGGAATTGAGAAGGCAGGAATAGAGAAGGCATCTAACTTGTCATTTATTTTAGGAATATTTTTATAATTTCAGGAAGTTAAAAAAGAATATTGTACACAAAATTAATAAGCCTTACATTTTCTTGGTTTTCTTGTTTAGTTTATTTATTTTTTTAAACACTGCTAAAAGATAAGATATGAGTATACTTTTTAAAATACTATTTAAAATATAAACTTAAAACAAATTAAAAAAAAAAAAAAGTAGACAAAATGACATACTCAATTGTAGTAGATTTTAAGGTAAATTCCAATGTAACTGACGTAACTTTAAGAAGAAAATTGTTTATTTATATATACGCTATAAGTTTTGTTTTAACAATACCTAGACTTTTTTTTTTGTTCGAATAATGTAAAAGAGAGGAATTTATATTTTAAACAAATAAGCAGAGCATGGTGGAAGCGTGCTTTCCGCAAGCGTACTGAAGGTCCTGGGTTCAAACCCTGGTGAAAGTTTAGGTTTGTTGCCAGGCATGGGGGTTGTTCCTGAGTCTACCCAGCGCTGATGGGTACCTTACATTAGTTGGAGCAAAGTACATGCAACTGTGCATTGTGCTGGCCACACAATCCCCTAGTTTGCCATGACCACACAAAACTGGTGAATGCTGCTTCACCGGCCCTATGGACTGCTTACTAAAATAATTAAACTAGACTCTATATACTTTTGAAATCGTAACGGATGTTACAAATGTTATTGCCTATTTGGCCTGAGTAATATACAAAAAACGTCTAATTCTATATTACTATAAATCCATATAAAGATTAACATCTTGTCTTTGTGTGACAAAAATATTACAATAAACCATTACAAATTAGATGATTAAACTGATTTTTTTGTTAAAAAAAATACTATTTTCTAGAATTGTCCGTTTCTCCGGTTTTTCTCAAAACGTTTGCTTTATTGCCTTATATTCCACGCTAGATTTGTATTTATCAACTAGTTAGCATGCTATTTCCACCAGATATTCATTATATTATGACTTTTAAATTTTTTTAAAGAATTTTAAAATAAAACAACAAATAAAGAAATCTATTTTAATAACTTTTAATATTTTTGTTACTGTTTATATCATATTACAATCATATCAATAAAAATATCATAAAAAGATCATTTTTAGTTTGATCAAAAATTCCTTTTTGTATTTTGCACAAATGTAGTTAATATCCATTTAATCCACATTTAAATACATTCTATTAATCAATAAAAAAAATAGTATCGCTTTTCGTTCAAGTAAAAAAAATAAGAAGATGAAGAACAAAATGTCCCCACCTCCAAGGCAAGCAACATTTTTTTCATTTTTGTGTTCATTTTTATAAGTTTCGTCATTAGTAATATATATGGCTCAAATATTATACAAAATTGAATAAGAAAATGTAAAAACAACTGTCCCCTTAAATGGACAAACAGAGAAGACATATTTCCTTAAATGGACAAACAGAGAAGACATATTTCCTTAAATGGACAAACAGAGAAGACATATTTCCTTAAATGGACAAACAGAGAAGACATATTTCCTTAAATGGACAAACAGAGAAGACATATTTCCTTAAATGGGCAAACAGAGAAGACATATTTCCTTAAATGGACAAACAGAGAAGACATATTTCCTTAAATGGACAAACAGAGAAGACATATTTCCTTAAATGGACAAACAGAGAAGACATATTTCCTTAAATGGACAAACAGAGAAGACATATTTCCTTAAATGGACAAACAGAGAAGACATATTTCCTTAAATGGACAAACAGAGAAGACATATTTCCGAAAAAGTAATAGACCCCGCCCAATGCTCGTAACACGAGGGAGAACGGAAATTTACTGACCCGTTTTGAAAGCCGCTGTCAAAACGACCCAACCCACCACTATTCAAACACACAAAACACTTTTTTAAATACAATTAATGAGTTTAAAAGTTAAATATTTTGTTAGATAAAGGCTTCAACTTTATTTACATATAAATTTTTTTTATGTAGCATTAGTACAAGTGAGTCAAAACTTCGTCACAAAAACAGTAAAAATTGGCAAAAAGGCCGATTTTCCCCGTTTAGACTACCTATTATAAGCATTTGCAAGTGAGTGAACATTAAATTTGAGTTTCATAATTTCGCGGAGCACTTGCAACTACCTCGCGGAGCACCGGTTAAGAACCACTGCTGTAGACGATCCTGA
Source organism: Anisus vortex (assembly GCA_949126835.1). Classification (NCBI taxonomy): domain Eukaryota; kingdom Metazoa; phylum Mollusca; class Gastropoda; family Planorbidae; genus Anisus; species Anisus vortex. Next base: position 15,630,272 of record OX421501.1, read on the forward strand.
ATGGCGCCCATGAGGTAAGTGACAGGTCCCATCACATGATCTCGTCTGTATATATAACTTTACCAAATTGTGGTTTTTACTTCTATATTTACTTCGAATACTGCTTTTATACTTACTTTATTACACACTAGATTTCAAACTGAAAACATTGAACGTACGCCGTTTGTGTTTGTTTTCTTATTTTATTTTTTATGTTGTGAAATTTCTTATTATCAAACGTGTTTTGATTAGCCATCTAAATACTTTGTATCAGTGGTAGACGTCTCCTAGTTGGGAAAAACTCTTTTAGTCATAGTAAGAACACCACATGCGTCGTCTGTGTTTGGGTAACTGTGGTAAATAGAATAATGATACAGGGAGGGTAACTGTGGTAAATAGAATACTGATACAGGGAGGTTAACTGTGGAAAAATAGAATACTGATACAGAGAGGCTAACTGTGGTAAATAGAATAAGGATACAGGGAGGTTAACTGTGGTAAATAGAATAATGATACAGGGAGGGTAACTGTGGTAAATAGAATACTGATACAGGGAGGGTAACTGTGGTAAATAGAATAAGGATACAGGGAGGGTAACTGTGGTAAATAGAATACTGATACAGGAAGGGTAACTGTGGTAAATAGAATAAGGATACAGGGAGGTTAACTGTGGTAAATAGAATACTGATACAGGGAGGGTAACTGTGGTAAATAGAATAAGGATACAGGGAGGTTAACTGTGGTAAATAGAATAATGATACAGGGAGGTTAACTGTGGTAAATAGAATAATGATACAATGAGGATAACTGTGATAAATAGAAAAATGATACAGGGAGGGTAACTGTGGTAAATAGAATAATGATAGATGGGAGGGTAACTGTGGTAAAAAGAATAATGATACAGGGAGGTTAACTGTGGTAAATAGAATAATGATACAGAAAGGTTAACTGTGGTAAATAGAATAATGATACAGGGAGGGTAACTGTGGTAAATAGAATAATGATACAGGGAGGGTAACTGTGGTAAATAGAATAATGATACAGGGAGGGTAACAGTGGTAAATAGAATAATGATACAGGGAGGTTAACTGTGGTAAATAGAATAATGATACAGTGAGGTTAACTGTGGTAAATAGAACAATATACAGGGAGGTTAACTGTGGTAAATAGAATAATGATACATGAAGGTTAACAGTGGTAAATAGAATAATGATACAGGGAGGTTAACTGTGGTAAATAGAATAATGATACAAGGAGGTTAGCTGTGGTAAATAGAATACTGATACAGGGCAGTTAACTGTGGTAAATAGAATAATGATACAGGGAGGGTAACTGTGGTAAATAGAATAATGATACAGGGAGGTTAACTGTGGTAAATAGAATAATGATACAGGGAGGTTAACTGTGGTAAATAGAATAATGATACAGGGAGGTTAACTGTGGTAAATAGAAAACTGATACAGGGAGGTTAACTGTGGTAAAAAGAATAATGATACAGGGAGGGTAACTGTGGTAAATAGAATAATGATACAGGGAGGTTAACTGTGGTAAATAGAATAATGATACAGGGAGGTTAACTGTGGTAAATAGAATAATGATACAGGGAGGTTAACTGTGGTAAATAGAATAATGATACAGGGAGGGTAACTGTGGTAAATAGAATACTGATACAGGGAGGTTAACTGTGGTAAATAGAATAATGATACAGGGAGGTTAACTGTGGTAAATAGAATACTGATACAGGGAGGTTAACTGTGGTAAATAGAATAATGATACAGGGAGGGTAACTGTGGTAAATAGAATAATGATACAGGGAGGGTAACTGTGGTAAATAGAATACTGATACAGGGAGGTTAACTGTGGTAAATAGAATAATGATACAGGGAGGTTAACTGTGGTAAATAGAATACTGATACAGGGAGGTTAACTGTGGTAAATAGAATAATGATACAGGGAGGTTAACTGTGGTAAATAGAATACTGATACAGGGAGGTTAACTGTGGTAAATAGAATAATGATACAGGGAGGGTAACTGTGGTAAATAGAATAATGATACAGGGAGGGTAACTGTGGTAAATAGAATACTGATACAGGGAGGTTAACTGTGGTAAATAGAATAATGATACAGGGAGGTTAACTGTGGTAAATAGAATACTGATACAGGGAGGGTAACTGTGGTAAATAGAATAATGATACAGGGAGGGTAACTGTAGTAAATAGAATACTGATACAGGGAGGGTAACTGTGGTAAATAGAATACTGATACAGGAAGGTTAACTGTGGTAAATAGAATAATGATACACGGAGGGTAACTGTGGTAAATAGAATACTGATACAGGGAGGTTAACTGTGGTAAATAGAATACTGATACAGGGAGGGTAACTGTGGTAAATAGAATACTGATACAGGGAGGTTAACTGTGGTAAATAGAATAATGATACAGGGAGGTTAACTGCGGTAAATAGAATAATGATACAGGGAGGGTAACTGTGGTAAAAAGAATACTGATACAGGGAGGTTAACTGTGGTAAATGGAATAATGATACAGGGAGGGTAACTGTGGTAAATAAAATAATGATACAGGGAGGTTAACTGTGGTAAATAGAATACTGATACAGGGAGGGTAGTTGTGGTAAATAGAATACTGATACAGGGAGGTTAACTGTGGTAAATAGAATACTGATACAGGGAGGGTAACTGTGGTAAAAAGAATACTGATACCGGGAGGTTAACTGTGGTAAATAGAATACTGATACAGGGAGGTTAACTGTGGTAAATAGAATACTGATACAGGGAGGGTAACTGTGGTAAATAGAATACCGCTACAGGGAGGTTAACTGTGGTAAATAGAATACTGATACAGGGAGGTTAACTGTGGTAAGTAGAATACTGATACATGGAGGTTAACTGTGGTAAATAGAATAATGATACAGGGAGGTTAACTGTGGTAAATAGAATACTGATACAGGGAGGTTAACTGTAGTAAATAGAATAATGATACAGGGAGGGTAACTGCGGTAAATAGAATAATAATACAGGGAGGGTAACTGTGGTAAATAGAATAATGATACAGGGAGGTTAACTGTGGTAAATAGAATACCGCTACAGGGAGGTTATCTGTGGTAAATAGAATACCGCTACAGGGAGGTTAACTGGGTAAATAGAATTCTGATACAGGGAGGGTAACTGTGGTAAATAAAATACTGATACAGGGAGGTTAACTGTGGTAAATAGAATATTGATACAATGAGGATAACTGTGGTAAATAGAAAAATGATACAGGGAGGGTAACTGCGGTAAATAGAATACTGATACAGGGAGGGTAACTGTGGTAAATAGAATAATGATACAGGTAGGGTAACCCTAGTAAATAGAATAATGATACAGGGAGGGTAACTGTGGTAAATAGAATAATGATACAGGGAGGTTAACTGTGGTAAATAGAATAATGATACAGGGAGGGTAACTGTGGTAAATAGAATAATGATACAAGGAGGTTAACTGTGGTAAATTGAATAATTATACAGGGAGGTTAACTGCGGTAAATAGAATAATGATACAGGGAGGGTAACTGTGGTAAAAAGAATACTGATACAGGAAGGTTAACTGTGGTAAATAGAATAATGATACAGGGAGGTTAACTGTGGTAAATAGAATAATGATACAGAAAGGTTAACTGTGGTAAAAAGAATAATGATACAGGGAGGGTAACTGTGGTAAATAGAATAATGATACAGGGAGGTTAACTGTGGTAAATAGAATAATGATACAGGGAGGTTAACTGTGGTAAATAGAATACTGATACAGGGAGGGTAACTGTGGTAAATAGAATACTGATACAGGGAGGGTAACTGTGGTAAATAGAATACTGATGCAGAGAGGTTAACTGTGGTAAATAGAATACTGATACAGGGCGGTTAACTGTGGTAAATAGAATAATGATACAGGGAGGGTAACTGTGGTAAATAGAATACCGCTACAGGGAGGTTAACTGTGGTAAATAGAATACCTATACAGGGAGGTTAACTGTGGTAAGTAGAATACTGATACATGGAGGTTAACTGTGGTAAATAGAATATTGATACAGGGAGGGTAACTGTGGTAAATAGAATACTGATACAGGAGGTTAACTGTAGTAAATAGAATAATGATACAGGGAGGGTAACTGCGGTAAATAGAATACTGATACAGGGAGGGTAACTGTGGTAAATAGAATAATGATACAGGGCAGTTAACTGTGGTAAATAGAATACTGATACAGGGAGGGTAACTGTGGTAAATAGAATACTGATACAGGGAGGGTAACTGTGGTAAATAGAATACTGATACAGGAAGGTTAACTGTGGTAAATAGAATAATGATTCACGGAGGGTAACTGTGGTAAATAGAATACTGATACAGGGAGGTTAACTGTGGTAAATAGAATACTGATACAGGGAGGGTAACTGTGGTAAATAGAATACTGATACAGGGAGGTTAACTGTGGTAAATAGAATAATGATACAGGGAGGTTAACTGCGGTAAATAGAATAATGATACAGGGAGGGTAACTGTGGTAAAAAGAATACTGATACAGGGAGGTTAACTGTGGTAAATGGAATAATGATACAGGGAGGGTAACTGTGGTAAATAAAATAATGATACAGGGAGGTTAACTGTGGTAAATAGAATACTGATACAGGGAGGGTAGTTGTGGTAAATAGAATACTGATACAGGGAGGTTAACTGTGGTAAATAGAATACTGATACAGGGAGGGTAACTGTGGTAAAAAGAATACTGATACCGGGAGGTTAACTGTGGTAAATAGAATACTGATACAGGGAGGTTAACTGTGGTAAATAGAATACTGATACAGGGAGGGTAACTGTGGTAAATAGAATACCGCTACAGGGAGGTTAACTGTGGTAAATAGAATACTGATACAGGGAGGTTAACTGTGGTAAGTAGAATACTGATACATGGAGGTTAACTGTGGTAAATAGAATAATGATACAGGGAGGTTAACTGTGGTAAATAGAATACTGATACAGGGAGGTTAACTGTAGTAAATAGAATAATGATACAGGGAGGGTAACTGCGGTAAATAGAATAATAATACAGGGAGGGTAACTGTGGTAAATAGAATAATGATACAGGGAGGTTAACTGTGGTAAATAGAATACCGCTACAGGGAGGTTATCTGTGGTAAATAGAATACCGCTACAGGGAGGTTAACTGGGTAAATAGAATTCTGATACAGGGAGGGTAACTGTGGTAAATAAAATACTGATACAGGGAGGTTAACTTGTGTAAATAGAAAAATGATACAGGGAGGTTAACTGTGGTAAATAGAATATTGATACAATGAGGATAACTGTGGTAAATAGAAAAATGATACAGGGAGGGTAACTGCGGTAAATAGAATACTGATACAGGGAGGGTAACTGTGGTAAATAGAATAATGATACAGGTAGGGTAACCCTGGTAAATAGAATAATGATACAGGGAGGGTAACTGTGGTAAATAGAATAATGATACAGGGAGGTTAACTGTGGTAAATAGAATAATGATACAGGGAGGGTAACTGTGGTAAATAGAATAATGATACAAGGAGGTTAACTGTGGTAAATTGAATAATTATACAGGGAGGTTAACTGCGGTAAATAGAATAATGATACAGGGAGGGTAACTGTGGTAAAAAGAATACTGATACAGGAAGGTTAACTGTGGTAAATAGAATAATGATACAGGGAGGTTAACTGTGGTAAATAGAATAATGATACAGAAAGGTTAACTGTGGTAAAAAGAATAATGATACAGGGAGGGTAACTGTGGTAAATAGAATAATGATACAGGGAGGTTAACTGTGGTAAATAGAATAATGATACAGGGAGGTTAACTGTGGTAAATAGAATACTGATACAGGGAGGGTAACTGTGGTAAATAGAATACTGATACAGGGAGGGTAACTGTGGTAAATAGAATACTGATGCAGGGAGGTTAACTGTGGTAAATAGAATACTGATACAGGGCGGTTAACTGTGGTAAATAGAATAATGATACAGGGAGGGTAACTGTGGTAAATAGAATACCGCTACAGGGAGGTTAACTGTGGTAAATAGAATACCTATACAGGGAGGTTAACTGTGGTAAGTAAAATACTGATACATGGAGGTTAACTGTGGTAAATAGAATATTGATACAGGGAGGGTAACTGTGGTAAATAGAATACTGATACAGGAGGTTAACTGTAGTAAATAGAATAATGATACAGGGAGGGTAACTGCGGTAAATAGAATACTGATACAGGGAGGGTAACTGTGGTAAATAGAATAATTATACTGGTAGGGTAACCCTGGTAAATAGAATAATGATACAGGGAGGGTAACTGTGGTAAATAGAATAATGATACAGGGAGGTTAACTGTGGTAAATAGAATAATGATACATAGAGGGTAACTGTGGTAAATAGAATAATGATACAGGGAGGTTAACTGTGGTAAATAGAATAATGATACAGGGAGGTTAACTGTGGTAAATAGAATTATGATACAGGGAGGGTAACTGTGGTAAATAGAATACTGATACAGGGAGGTTAACTGTGGTAAATAGAATAATGATACAGGGAGGGTAACTGTGGTAAATAGAATACTGATACAGGAAGGTTAACTGCGGTAAATAGAATAATGATACAGGGAGGGTAACTGTGGTTAATAGAATAATGATACAGGAGGGTTAACTGTGGTAAATAGAATAATGATACAGGGAGGTTAACTGTGGTAAATAGAATACTGATACAGGGATGTTACCTGTGGTAAATAGAATAATGATACAGGGAGGTTAACCGTGGTAAATAGAATAATGATACAGGGAGGGTAACTTTGGTAAATAGAATACTGATACAGGGAGGTTAACTGTGGTAAATAGAATAATGATACAGGGAGGTTAACTGTGGTTAATAGAATACTGATACAGGGAGGTTAACTGTGGTAAATAGAATAATGATACAGGGAGGGTAACTGTGGTAAATAGAATAATGATACAGGGAGGGTAACTGTGGTAAATAGAATAATGATACAGGAGGTTAACTGTGGTAAATAGAATACTGATACAGGGAGAGTAACTGTGGTAAATAGAATACTGATACAGGGAGGTTAACTGTGGTAAATAGAATACTGATACAGGAAGGGGTAACTGTGGTAAATAGAATACTGATACAGGGAGGTTAACTGTGGTAAATAGAATAATGATACAGGGAGGTTAACTGCGGTAAATAGAATAATGATACAGGGAGGGTAACTGTGGTAAAAAGAATACTGATACAGGGAGATTAACTGTGGTAAATAGAATAATGATACAGGGAGGTTAACTGTGGTAAATAGAATAATGATACAGGGAGGTTAACTGTGGTAAATAGAATAATGATACAGGGAGGGTAACTGTGGTAAATAGAATAATGATACAGGGAGGGTAACTGTGGTAAATAGAATAATGATACAGGGAGGTTAACTGTGGTAAATAGAATACTGATACAGGGAGGTTAACTGTGGTAAATAGAATAATGATACAGGGAGGTTAACTGTGGTAAATAGAATACTGATACAGGGAGGTTACCTGTGGTAAATAGAATAATGATACAGGGAGGTTAAGTGGTAAATAGAATAATGATACAGGGAGGGTAACTGTGGTAAATAGAATACTGATACAGGGAGGTTAACTGTGGTAAATAGAATAATGATACAGGGAGGTTAACTGTGGTAAATAGAATACTGATACAGGGAGGTTAACTGTGGTAAATAGAATAATGATACAGGGAGGGTAACTGTGGTAAATAGAATAATGATACAGGGAAGGTAACTGTGGTAAATAGAATAATGAAACAGGGAGGTTAACTGTGGTAAATAGAATACTGATACAGGGAGGGTAACTGTGGTAAATAGAATACTGATACAGGGAGGTTAACTGTGGTAAATAGAATACTGATACAGGGAGGGTAACTGTGGTAAATAGAATACTGATACAGGGAGGTTAACTGTGGTAAATTGAATAATGATACAGGGAGGTTAACTGCGGTAAATAGAATAATGATACAGGGAGGGTAACTGTGGTAAAAAAAATACTGATACAGGAAGGTTAACTGTGGTAAATAGAATAATGATACAGGGAGGTTAACTGTGGTAAATAGAATAATGATACAAAAAGGTTAACTGTGGTAAATAGAATAATGATACAGGGAGGGTAACTGTGGTAAATAGAATAATGATACAGGGAGGGTAACTGTGGTAAATAGAATAATGATACAGGGAGGTTAACTGTGCTAAATAGAATACTGATACAGGGAGGGTAACTGTGGTAAATAGAATACTGATACAGGGAGGGTAACTGTGGTAAATAGAATACTGATACAGGGAGGTTAACTGTGGTAAATAGAATACTGATACAGGGAGGTTAACTGTGGTAAATAGAATAATGATACAGGGAGGTTAACTGTGGTAAATAGAATAATGATACAGAAAGGTTAACTGTGGTAAATAGAATAATGATACAGGGAGGGTAACTGTGGTAAATAGAATAATGATACAGGGAGGGTAACTGTGGTAAATAGAATAATGATACAGGGAGGTTAACTGTGGTAAATAGAATACTGATACAGGGAGGGTAACTGTGGTAAATAGAATACTGATACAGGGAGGGTAACTGTGGTAAATAGAATACTGATACAGGGAGGTTAACTGTGGTAAATAGAATACTGATACAGGGAGGTTAACTGTGGTAAATAGAATAATGATACAGGGAGGGTAACTGTGGTAAATAGAATACCGCTACAGGGAGGTTAACTGTGGTAAATAGAATACTGATACAGGGAGGTTAACTGTGGTAAGTAGAATACTGATACATGGAGGTTAACTGTGGTAAATAGAATAATGATACAGGGAGGGTAACTGTGGTAAATAGAATACTGATACAGGAGGTTAACTGTAGTAAATAGAATAATGATACAGGGAGGGTAACTGCGGTAAATAGAATACTGATACAGGGAGGGTAACTGTGGTAAATAGAATAATGATACAGGTAGGGTAACCCTGGTAAATAGAATAATGATACAGGGAGGGTAACTGTGGTAAATAGAATAATGATACAGGGAGGTTAACTGTGGTAAATAGAATAATAATACAGGGAGGGTAACTGTGGTAAATAGAATAATGATACAGGGAGGTTAACTGTGGTAAATTTAATAATGATACAGGGAGGTTAACTGCGGTAAATAGAATAATGATACAGGGAGGGTAACTGTGGTAAAAAGAATACTGATACAGGAAGGTTAACTGTGGTAAATAGAATAATGATACAGGGAGGTTAACTGTGGTAAATAGAATAATGATACAGAAAGGTTAACTGTGGTAAATAGAATAATGATACAGGGAGGGTAATTGTGGTAAATAGAATAATGATACAGGGAGGGTAACTGTGGTAAATAGAATAATGATACAGGGAGGTTAACTGTGGTAAATAGAATACTGATACAGGGAGGGTAACTGTGGTAAATAGAATACTGATACAGGGAGGGTAACTGTGGTAAATAGAATACTGATACAGGGCGGTTAACTGTGGTAAATAGAATAATGATACAGGGAGGGTAACTGTGGTAAATAGAATACCGCTACAGGGAGGTTAACTGTGGTAAATAGAATACTGATACAGGGAGGTTAACTGTGGTAAGTAGAATACTGATACATGGAGGTTAACTGTGGTAAATAGAATATTGATACAGGGAGGGTAACTGTGGTAAATAGAATACTGATACAGGAGGTTAACTGTAGTAAATAGAATAATGATACAGGGAGGGTAACTGCGGTAAATAGAATACTGATACAGGGAGGGTAACTGTGGTAAATAGAATAATGATACTGGTAGGGTAACCCTGGTAAATAGAATAATGATACAGGGAGGGTAACTGTGGTAAATAAAATAATGATACAGGGAGGTTAACTGTGGTAAATAGAATAATGATACAGGGAGGGTAACTGTGGTAAATAGAATAATGATACAGGGAGGTTAACTGTGGTAAATAGAATAATGACACAGGGAGGTTAACTTTGGTAAATAGAATTATGATACAGGGAGGGTAACTGTGGTAAATAGAATACTGATACAGGGAGGTTAACTGTGGTAAATAGAATACTGATACAGGGAGGTTAACTGTGGTAAATAGAATAATGATACAGGGAGGGTAACTGTGGTAAATAGAATACCGCTACAGGGAGGTTAACTGTGGTAAATAGAATACTGATACAGGGAGGTTAACTGTGGTAAGTAGAATACTGATACATGGAGGTTAACTGTGGTAAATAGAATATTGATACAGGGAGGGTAACTGTGGTAAATAGAATACTGATACAGGAGGTTAACTGTAGTAAATAGAATAATGATACAGGGAGGGTAACTGCGGTAAATAGAATACTGATACAGGGAGGGTAACTGTGGTAAATAGAATAATGATACTAGTAGGGTAACCCTGGTAAATAGAATAATGATACAGGGAGGGTAACTGTGGTAAATAAAATAATGATACAGGGAGGTTAACTGTGGTAAATAGAATAATGATACAGGGAGGGTAACTGTGGTAAATAGAATAATGATACAGGGAGGTTAACTGTGGTAAATAGAATAATGATACAGGGAGGTTAACTGTGGTAAATAGAATTATGATACAGGGAGGGTAACTGTGGTAAATAGAATACTGATACAGGGAGGTTAACTGTGGTAAATAGAATAATGATACAGGGAGGGTAACTGTGGTAAATAGAATACTGATACAGGGAGGTTAACTGCGGTAAATAGAATAATGATACAGGGAGGGTAACTGTGGTAAATAGAATACTGATACAGGGAGGTTAACTGCGGTAAATAGCATAATGGTACAGGTAGGTTAACTGCGGTAAATAGAAAAATGATACAGGGAGGGTAACTGTGGTAAATAGAATACTGATACAGGGAGGTTAATAATGGTAAATATAATACTGATACATGGAGGTTAACTGTGGTAAATAGAATACCGCTACAGGGAGGTTAGCTTTGGTAAATAGAATTCTGATACAGGGAGAGTAACTGTGGTACATAGAATACTGATACAGGGAGGTTAACTGTGGTAAATAGAATAATGATACAGGGAGGTTAACTGTGGTAAATAGAATAATGATACAGGGAGGGTAACTGCGGTAAATAGAATAATGATACAGGTAGGTTAACTGCGGTAAATAGAAAAATGATACAGGGAGGGTAACTGTGGTAAATAGAATACCGCTACAGGGAGGTTAGCTTTGGTAAATAGAATTCTGATACAGGGAGAGTAACTGTGGTACATAGAATACTGATACAGGGAGGTTAACTGTGGTAAATAGAATAATGATACAGGGAGGTTAACTGTGGTAAATAGAATACTGACACAGGGCGGTTAACTGTGGTAAATAGAATAATGATACAGGGAGGTTAACTGTGGTAAATAGAATACCGCTACAGGGAGGTTAACTGTGGTAAATAGAATATTGATACAGGGAGGGTAACTGTGGTAAATAGAATACTGATACAGGAGGTTAACTGTAGTAAATAGAATAATGATACAGGGAGGGTAACTGCGGTAAATAGATTACTGATACAGGGAGGGTAACTGTGGTAAATAGAATAATGATACTGGTACGGTTACCCTGGTAAATAGAATAATGATACAGGGAGGGTAACTGTGGTAAAAAAAAATAATGATACAGGGAGGTTAACTATGGTAAATAGAATAATGATACAGGGAGGGTAACTGTGGTAAATAGAATAATGATACAGGGAGGTTAACTGTGGTAAATAGAATAATGATACAGGGAGGTTAACTGTGGTAAATAGAATTATGATACAGGGAGGGTAACTGTGGTAAATAGAATACTGATACAGGGAGGTTAACTGTGGTAAATAGAATAATGATACAGGGAGGGTAACTGTGGTAAATAGAATACTGATACAGGGAGGTTAACTGCGGTAAATAGAATAATGATACAGGGAGGTTAACTGTGGTAAATAGAATACTGATACAGGGAGGTTAACTGCGGTAAATAGCATAATGATACAGGTAGGTTAACTGCGGTAAATAGAAAAATGATACAGGGAGGGTAACTGTGGTAAATAGAATACTGATACAGGGAGGTTAATAATGGTAAATATAATACTGATACATGGAGGTTAACTGTGGTAAATAGAATACCGCTACAGGGAGGTTAGCTTTGGTAAATAGAATTCTGATACAGGGAGAGTAACTGTGGTACATAGAATACTGATACAGGGAGGTTAACTGTGGTAAATAGAATAATGATACAGGGAGGTTAACTGTGGTAAATAGAATAATGATACAGGGAGGTTAACTGTGGTAAATAGAATAATGATACAGGGAGGTTAACTGTGGTAAATAGAATAATGATACAGGGAGGGTAACTGCGGTAAATAGAATAATGATACAGGTAGGTTAACTGCGGTAAATAGAAAAATGATACAGGGAGGGTAACTGTGGTAACTTGAGTACTGATACAGGGAGTTTAATAATGGTAAATATAATACTGATACATGGAGGTTAACTGTGGTAAATAGAATACCGCTACAGGGAGGTTAGCTTTGGTAAATAGAATTCTGATACAGTAGAGTAACTGTGGTACATAGAATACTGATACAGGGAGGTTAACTGTGGTAAATAGAATAATGATACAGGGAGGTTAACTGTGGTAAATAGAATAATGATACAGGGAGGTTAACTGTGGTAAATAGAATAATGATACAGGGAGGTTAACTGTGGTAAATAGAATAATGATACAGGGAGGGTAACTGTGGTAAATAGAATAATGATACAGGGAGGGTAACTGTGGTAAAAAAGAATACTGATACAGGGAGGGTAACTGTGGTAAATAGAATACTGATACAGGGAGGTTAACTGTTGTAAAAAGAATAATGATTTAGAGAGGTTAACTGCGGTAAATATAATAATGATACAGGGAGGGTAACTGTGGTAAATAGAATACTGATACAGGGACGTTAACTGTGGTAAATAGAATAATGATACAGGGAGGTTAACTGTGGTAAATAGAATAATGATACAGGGAGGTTAACTGTGGTAAATAGAATAACGATACAGGGAGGGTAACTGTGGTAAATAGAATAATGATACAGGGAGGGTAACTGTGGTAAAAAAGAATACTGATACAGGGAGGTTAACTGTGGTAAATAGAATAATGATTTAGGGAGATTTATGTGGTAAATAGAATTATGATACAGGGGGGGTAACTGTGGTAAATAGAATACTGATACAGGGAGGTTAACTGTTGTTAAAAAAATAATGATGCAGGGAGGGTAACTGTGGTAAATAGAAAAATGATACTGGGAGGGTAACTGTGGTAAATAGAATAATGATACAGGGAGTTTAACTGTGGTAAATATAATAATGATACAGGGAGGTTAACTGTGGTAAATAGAATAATGATACAGGGAGGTTAACTGTGGTAAATAGAATAATGATACAGGGAGGATAACTGTGGTAAATAGAATAATTATACAGGGAGGTTAACTGTGGTAAAAAGAATAATGATACAGGGAGGGTAACTGTGGTAAATAGAATAATGATACAGGGAGGGTAACTGTGCTAAAAAGAATAATGATACAGGTAGGTTAACTGTGGTAAATAGAATAATGATACGGGGAGGTTAACTGTGGTAAATAGAATAATGATACAGGGACGTTAACTGTGGTAAATAGAATAATGATACAGGGAGGTTAACTGTGGTAAATAGAATAATGATACAGGGAGGTTAACTGTGGTAAATAGAATAATGATACAGGGAGGGTAACTGTGGTAAATAGAATAATGATACAGGGAGGTTAACTGTGGAAAATAGAATACTAATACAGGGAGGGTAACTGTGGTAAATAGAATAACGATACAGGGAGGTTAACTGTGGTAAATAGAATAATGATACAGGGAGGATAACTGTGGTAAATAGAATAATTATACACGGAGGGTAACTGTGGTAAATAGAATAATGATACAGGGAAGTTAACTGTGGTAAATAGAAAAATGATACAAGGAGGTTAACTGTGGTAAATAGAATAATAATACAGGGAGGTTAACTGTGGTAAATAGAATACTGATACATGGAAGGTAACTGTGGTAAAAAGAATACTGATACAGGGAGGTTATCTGTGGTAAATAGAATATTGATACAGGGAGGTTAACTGTGGTAAATAGAATAATGATACAGGGAGGGTAACTGTGGTAAATAGAATAATGATACAGGGAGGTTAACTGTGGTAAATAGAATAATGATACAGGGAGGGTAACTGTGGTAAATGGAATAATGATACAGGGAGGGTAACTGTGGTAAATAAAATAATGATACAGGGAGGGTAACTGTGGTAAATAGAATACTGATACAGGGAGGTTAACTGTGGTAAATAGAATACGGATACAGGGAGGTTAACTGTGGTAAATAGAATACTGATACAGGGAGGTTAATAATGGTAAATATAATACTGATACATAGAGGTTAACTGTGGTAAATAGAATACCGCTACAGGGAGGTTAACTTTGGTAAATAGAATTCTGATACAGGGAGAGTAACTGTGGTACATAGAATACTGATACAGGGAGGTTAACTGTGGTAAATAGAATAATGATACAGGGAGGTTAACTGTGGTAAATAGAATAATGATACAGGGAGGTTAACTGTGGTAAATAGAATAATGATACAGGGAGGTTAACTGTGGTAAATAGAATAATGATACAGGGAGGGTAACTGTGGTAAATAGAATAATGATACAGGGAGGGTAACTGTGGTAAAAAAGCATACTGATACAGGGAGGGTAACTGTGGTAAATAGAATACTGATACAGGGAGGTTAACTGTGGTAAATAGAATAATGATTTAGAGAGGTTAACTGCGGTAAATATAATAATGATACAGGGAGGGTAACTGTGGTAAATAGAATACTGATACAGGGACGTTAACTGTGGTAACTAGAATACTGATACAGGGAGGTTAACTGTGGTAAATAGAATAATATTACAGGGAGGGTAACTCTGGTAAATAGAATATTGATACAGGGAGGTTAACTGTGGTAAATAGAATTCCGCTACAGGGAGGTTAACTGTGGTAAATAGAATACCGCTACAGGGAGGTTAACTGGGTAAATAGAATTCTGATACAGGGAGGGTAACAGTGGTAAATATAATACTGATACAGGGAGGTTAACTGTGGTAAATAGAATAATGATACAGGGAGGGTAACTGTGGTAAATAGAATAATGATTTAGGGAGATTTATGTGGTAAATAGAATAATGATACAGGGGGGTAACTGTGGTGAATAGAATACTGATACAAGGAGGTTAACTGTGGTAAATAGAATAATGATACATGGAGGGTAACTGTGGTAAATAGAAAAATGATACTGGGAGGGTAACTGTGGTAAATAGAATAATGATACAGGGAGTTTAACTGTGGTAAAAAGAATAATGATACAGGGAGGTTAACTGTGGTAAATAGGATAATGATACAGGGAGGTTAACTGTGGTAAATAGAATAATGATACAGGGAGGGTAACTGTGCTAAATAGAATAATGATACAGGTAGGTTAACTGTGGTAAATAGAATAATGATACGGGGAGGTTAACTGTGGTAAATAGAATAATGATACAGGGAGGTTAACTGTGGTAAATAGAATAATGATACAGGGAGGTTAACTGTGGTAAATAGAATAATTATACAGGGAGGTTAACTGTGGTAAATAGAATAATGATACAGGGAGGGTAACTGTGGTAAATAGAATAATGATACAGGGAGGTTAACTGTGGTAAATAGAATACTAATACAGGAAGGGTAACTGTGGTAAATAGAATAATGATACAGGGAGGTTAACTGTGGTAAATAGAATAATGATACAGGGAGGAAAACTGTGGTAAATAGAATAATGATACACGGATGGTAACTGTGGTAAATAGAATAATGATACAGGGAAGTTAACTGTGGTAAATAGAATAATGATACAAGGAGGTTAACTGTGGTAAATAGAATAATGATACAGGGAGGTTAACTGTGGTAAATAGAATACTGATACATGGAAGGTAACTGTGGTAAATAGAATACTGATACAGGGAGGTTATCTGTGGTAAATAGAATAATGATACAGGGAGGTTAAAGGTGGTAAATAGAATAATGATACAGGGAGGGTAACTGTGGTAAATAGAATAATGATACAGGGAGGTTAACTGTGGTAAATGGAATAATGATACCGGGAGGGTAACTGTGGTAAATGGAATAATGATACAGGGAGGGTAACTGTGGTAAATAAAATAATGATACAGGGAGGTTAACTGTGGTAAATAGAATACTGATACAAGGAGGTTAACTGTGGTAAGTAGAATAATGATACAGGGAGGTTAACTGTGGTAAGTAGAATACTGATACAGGGAGGTTAACTGTGGTAAGTAGAATACTGATACAGGGAGGTTAACTGTGGTAAATAGAATACTGATACAGGGAGGTTAACTGTGGTAAATAGAATACTGATACAGGGAGGTTAACTGTGGTAAATAGAATAATGATACAGGGAGGTTAACTGTGGTAAATAGAATACTGATACAGGGAGGTTAACTGTGGTAAATAGAATAATGATACAGGGAGGTTAACTGTGGTAAATAGAATACTAATACAGGAAGGGGAACTGTGGTAAATAGAATAATGATACAGGGAGGTTAACTGTGGTAAATAGAATAATGATACAGGGAGGAAAACTGTGGTAAATAGAATAATGATACACGGAGGGTAACTGTGGTAAATAGAATAATGATACAGGAAAGTTAACTGTGGTAAATAGAATAATGATACAAAGAGGTTAACTGTGGTAAATAGAATAATGATACAGGGAGGTTAACTGTGGTAAATAGAATACTGATACATGGAAGTAATTGTGGTAAATAGAATACTGATACAGGGAGGTTATCTGTGGTAAATAGAATAATGATACAGGGAGGTTAAGTGTGGTAAATAGAATAATGATACAGGGAGGGTAACTGTGGTAAATAGAATAATGATACAGGGAGGTTAACTGTGGTAAATGGAATAATGATACCGGGAGGGTAACTGTGGTAAATGGAATAATGATACAGGGAGGGTAACTGTGGTAAATAAAATAATGATACAGGGAGGTTAACTGTGGTAAATAGAATACTGATACAGGGAGGGTAACTGTGGTAAATAGAATACGGATACAGGGAGGTTAACTGTGGTAAATAGAATACTGATACAGGGAGGTTAACTGTGGTAAGTAGAATACTGATACAAGGAGGTTAACTGTGGTAAGTAGAATAATGATACAGGGAGGTTAACTGTGGTAAATAGAATACTGATACAGGGAGGTTAACTGTGATAAGTAGAATACTGATACAGGGAGGTTAACTGTGGTAAGTAGAATACTGATACAGGGAGGTTAACTGTGGTAAATAGAATACTGATACAGGGAGGTTAACTGTGGTAAATAGAATACTGATACAGGGAGGTTAACTGTGGTAAATAGAATAATGATACAGGGAGGGTAACTGTGGTAAATAGAATACTGATACAGGGAGGGTAACTGTGGTAAATAGAATACTTATACAGGGAGGTTAACTGTGGTAAATAGAATACCGCTACAGGGAGGTTAACTTTGGTAAATAGAATTCTGATACAGGGAGAGTAACTGTGGTACATAGAATACTGATACAGGGAGGTTAACTGTGGTAAATAGAATAATGATACAGGGAGGTTAACTGTGGTAAATAGAATAATGATACAGGGAGGTTAACTGTGGTAAATAGAATAATGATACAGAGAGGTTAACTGTGGTAAATAGAATACTGATACAGGGAGGTTAACTGTGGTAAATAGAATACCGCTACAGGGAGGTTAACTGGGTAAATATAATTCTGATACAGGGAGGGTAACTGTGGTAAATAGAATACTGATACAGGGAGGTTAACTGTGGTAAATAGAATAATGATACAGGGAGGGTAACTGTGGTAAATAAAATAATGATACAGGGAGGTTAACTGTGGTAAATAGAATACTGATACAGGGAGGGTAACTGTGGTAAATAGAATACGGATACAGGGAGGTTAACTGTGGTAAATAGAATACTGATACAGGGAGGTTAACTGTGGTAAGTAGAATACTGATACATGGAGGTTAACTGTGGTAAGTAGAATAATGATACAGGGAGGTTAACTGTGGTAAATAGAATACTGATACAGGGATGTTAACTGTGGTAAGTAGAATACTGATACAGGGAGGTTAACTGTGGTAAGTAGAATACTGATACAGGGAGGTTAACTGTGGTAAATAGAATACTGATACAGGGAGGTTAACTGTGGTAAATAGAATACTGATACAGGGAGGTTTACTGTGGTAAAAAGAATAATGATACAGGGAGGTTAACTGTGGTAAATAGAATACTGATACAGGGAGGTTAACTGTGGTAAGTAGAATACTGATACAGGGAGGTTAACTGTAATAAGTAAAATACTGATACAGGGAGGTTAACTGTGGTAAGAAGAATACTGATACAGGGAGGTTAACTGTGGTAAATAGAATAATGATACAGGGAGGGTAACTGTGGTAAATAGAATACTGATACAGGGAGGGTAACTGTGGTAAATAGAATACTTATACAGGGAGGTTAACTGTGGTAAATAGAATACCGCTACATGGAGGTTAACTTTGGTAAATAGAATTCTGATACAGGGAGAGTAACTGTGGTACATAGAATACTGATACAGGGAGGTTAACTGTGGTAAATAGAATAATGATACAGGGAGGTTAACTGTGGTAAATAGAATAATGATACAGGGAGGTTAACTGTGGTAAATAGAATAATGATACAGGGAGGTTAACTGTGGTAAATAGAATAATGATACAGGGAGGTTAACTGTGGTAAATAGAATACTGATACAGGGAGGTTAACTGTGGTAAATAGAATACCGCTACAGGGAGGTTAACTGGGTAAATAGAATTCTGATACAGGGAGGGTAACTGTGGTAAATAGAATACTGATACAGGGAGGTTAACTGTGGTAAATAGAATAATGATACAGGGAGGGTAACTGTGGTAAATAGAATAATGATTTAGGGAGATTTATGTGGTAAATAGAATAATGATACAGGTAGGTTAACTGCGGTAAATAGAAAAATGATACAGGGAGGTTAACTGTTGTAAATAGAATAATGATACAGAAAGGTTAACTGTGGTAAATAGAATACTGATACAGGGAGGGTAACTGTGGTAAAAAGAATACTGATACAGGGAGGTTAACTGTGGTAAATAGAATACTGATACAGGGCGGTTAACTGTGGTAAATAGAATAATGATACAGGGAGGGTAACTGTGGTAAATAGAATACAGCTACAGGGAGGTTAACTGTGGTAAATAGAATACTGATACAGGGAGGTTAACTGTGGTAAGTAGAATACTGATACATGGAGGTTAACTGTGGTAAATAGAATATTGATACAGGGAGGGTAACTGTGGTAAATAGAATACTGATACAGGAGGTTAACTGTAGTAAATAGAATAATGATACAGGGAGGGTAACTACAGTAAATAGAATACTGATACAGGGAGGGTAACTGTGGTAAATAGAATAATGATACTGGTAGGGTAACCCTGGTAAATAGAATAATGATACAGGGAGGGTAACTGTGGTAAATAAAATAATGATACAGGGAGGTTAACTGTGGTAAATAGAATAATGATACAGGGAGGGTAACTGTGGTAAATAGAATAATGATACAGGGAGGTTAACTGTGGTAAATAGAATAATGATACAGGGAGGTTAACTGTGGTAAATAGAATTATGATACAGGGAGGGTAACTGTGGTAAATAGAATACTGATACAGGGAGGTTAACTGTGGTAAATAGAATAATGATACAGGGAGGGTAACTGTGGTAAATAGAATACTGATACAGGGAGGTTAACTGCGGTAAATAGAATAATGATACAGGTAGGTTAACTGCGGTAAATAGAAAAATGATATAGGGAGGGTAACTGTGGTAAATAGAATACTGATACAGGGAGGTTAATAATGTAAATATAATACTGATACATGGAGGTTAACTGTGGTAAATAGAATACCGCTACAGGGAGGTTAGCTTTGGTAAATAGAATTCTGATACAGGGAGAGTAACTGTGGTACATAGAATACTGATACAGGGAGGTTAACTGTGGTAAATAGAATAATGATACAGGGAGGTTAACTGTGGTAAATAGAATAATGATACAGGGAGGTTAACTGTGGTAAATAGAATAATGATACAGGGAGGTTAACTGTGGTAAATAGAATAATGATACAGGGAGGGTAACTGCGGTAAATAGAATAATGATACAGGTAGGTTAACTGCGGTAAATAGAAAAATGATACAGGGAGGGTAACTGTGGTAACTAGAGTACTGATACAGGGAGGTTAATAATGGTAAATATAATACTGATACATGGAGGTTAACTGTGTTAAATAGAATACTGATACAGGGACGTTAACTGTGGTAACTAGAATACTGTACAGGGAGGTTAACTGTGGTAAATAGAATAATATTACAGGGAGGGTAACTCTGGTAAATATAATATTGATACAGGGAGGTTAACTGTGGTAAATAGAATACTGATACAGGGAGGTTAACTGTGGTAAATAGAATACCGCTACAGGGAGGTTAACTGTTGTTAAAAAAATAATGATGCAGGGAGGGTAACTGTGGTAAATAGAAAAATGATACTGGGAGGGTAACTGTGGTAAATAGAATAATGATACAGGGAGTTTAACTGTGGTAAATAGAATAATGAAACAGGGAGGTTAACTGTGGTAAATAGAATAATGATACAGGGAGGTTAACTGTGGTAAATAGAAAAATGATACAGGGAGGGTAACTGTGGTAAATAGAATAATTATACAGGGAGGTTACTTGTGGTAAAAAGAATAATGATACAGGGAGTGTAACTGTGGTAAATAGAATACTGATACAGGGAGGGTAACTGTGCTAAATAGAATAATGATACAGGTAGGTTAACTGTGTTAAATAGAATAATGATACGGGGAGGTTAACTGTGGTAAATAGAATAATGATACAGGGACGTTAACTGTGGTAAATAGAATAATGATACAGGGAGGTTAACTGTGGTAAATAGAATAATGATACAGGGAGGTTAACTGTGGTAAATAGAATAATGATACAGGGAGGGTAACTGTGGTAAATAGAATAATGATACAGGGAGGTTAACTGTGGAAAATAGAATACTAATACAGGGAGGGTAACTGTGGTAAATAGAATAACGATACAGGGAGGTTAACTGTGGTAAATAGAATAATGATACAGGGAGGAAAACTGTGGTAAATAGAATAATTATACACGGAGGGTAACTGTGGTAAATAGAATAATGATACAGGGAGGTTAACTGTGGTAAATAGAAAAATGATACAAGGAGGTTAACTGTGGTAAATAGAATAATGATACAGGGAGGTTAACTGTGGTAAATAGAATACTGATACATGGAACGTAACTGTGGTAAAAAGAATACTGATACAGGGAGGTTATCTGTGGTAAATAGACTAATGATACAGGGAGGTTAACTGTGGTAAATAGAATAAGGATAGAGGGAGGGTAACTGTGGTAAATAGAATAATGATACAGGGAGGTTAACTGTGGTAAATAGAATAATGATACCGAGAGGGTAACTGTGGTAAATGGAATAATGATACAGGGAGGGTAACTGTGGTAAATAAAATAATGATACAGGGAGGGTAACTGTGGTAAATAGAATACTGATACAGGGAGGGTAACTGTGGTAAATAGAATACGGATACAGGGAGGTTAACTGTGGTAAATAGAATACTGATACAGGGAGGTTAATAATGGTAAATATAATACTGATACATGGAGGTTAACTGTGGTAAATAGAATACCGCTACAGGGAGGTTAACTTTGGTAAATAGAATTCTGATACAGGGAGAGTAACTGTGGTACATAGAATACTGATACAGGGAGGTTAACTGTGGTAAATAGAATAATGATACAGGGAGGTTAACTGTGGTAAATAGAATAATGATACAGGGAGGTTAACTGTGGTAAATAGAATAATGATACAGGGAGGTTAACTGCGGTAAATAGAATAATGATACAGGTAGGTTAACTGCGGTAAATAGAAAAATGATATAGGGAGGGTAACTGTGGTAAATAGAATACTGATACAGGGAGGTTAATAATGTAAATATAATACCGCTACAGGGAGGTTAGCTTTGGTAAATAGAATTCTGATACAGGGAGAGTAACTGTGGTACATAGAATACTGATACAGGGAGGTTAACTGTGGTAAATAGAATAATGATACAGGGAGGTTAACTGTGGTAAATAGAATAATGATACAGGGAGGTTAACTGTGGTAAATAGAATAATGATACAGGGAGGTTAACTGTGGTAAATAGAATAATGATACAGGGAGGGTAACTGTGGTAAATAGAATAATGATACAGGGAGGGTAACTGTGGTAAAAAAGAATACTGATACAGGGAGGGTAACTGTGGTAAATAGAATACTGATACAGGGAGGTTAACTGTTGTAAATAGAATAATGATTTAGAGAGGTTAACTGCGGTAAATATAATAATGATACAGGGAGGGTAACTGTGGTAAATAGAATACTGATACAGGGACGTTAACTGTGGTAACTAGAATACTGTACAGGGAGGTTAACTGTGGTAAATAGAATAATATTACAGGGAGGGTAACTCTGGTAAATATAATATTGATACAGGGAGGTTAACTGTGGTAAATAGAATACTGATACAGGGAGGTTAACTGTGGTAAATAGAATACCGCTACAGGGAGGTTAACTGGGTAAATAGAATAATGATACAGGGAGGGTAACTGTGGTAAATAGAATACTGATACAGGGAGGTAAACTGTGGTAAATAGAATAATGATACAGGGAGGGTAACTGTGGTAAATAGAATAATGATTTAGGGAGATTTATGTGGTAAATAGAATAATGATACAGGGGGGGTAACTGTGGTAAATAGAATACTGATACAGGGAGGTTAACTGTTGTTAAAAAAATAATGATGCAGGGAGGGTAACTGTGGTAAATAGAAAAATGATACTGGGAGGGTAACTGTGGTAAATAGAATAATGATACAGGGAGTTTAACTGTGGTAAATAGAATAATGAAACAGGGAGGTTAACTGTGGTAAATAGAATAATGATACAGGGAGGTTAACTGTGGTAAATAGAAAAATGATACAGGGAGGGTAACTGTGGTAAATAGAATAATTATACAGGGAGGTTACTTGTGGTAAAAAGAATAATGATACAGGGAGTGTAACTGTGGTAAATAGAATACTGATACAGGGAGGGTAACTGTGCTAAATAGAATAATGATACAGGTAGGTTAACTGTGTTAAATAGAATAATGATACGGGGAGGTTAACTGTGGTAAATAGAATAATGATACAGGGACGTTAACTGTGGTAAATAGAATAATGATACAGGGAGGTTAACTGTGGTAAATAGAATAATGATACAGGGAGGTTAACTGTGGTAAATAGAATAATGATACAGGGAGGGTAACTGTGGTAAATAGAATAATGATACAGGGAGGTTAACTGTGGAAAATAGAATACTAATACAGGGAGGGTAACTGTGGTAAATAGAATAACGATACAGGGAGGTTAACTGTGGTAAATAGAATAATGATACAGGGAGGAAAACTGTGGTAAATAGAATAATTATACACGGAGGGTAACTGTGGTAAATAGAATAATGATACAGGGAGGTTAACTGTGGTAAATAGAAAAATGATACAAGGAGGTTAACTGTGGTAAATAGAATAATGATACAGGGAGGTTAACTGTGGTAAATAGAATACTGATACATGGAACGTAACTGTGGTAAAAAGAATACTGATACAGGGAGGTTATCTGTGGTAAATAGACTAATGATACAGGGAGGTTAACTGTGGTAAATAGAATAAGGATAGAGGGAGGGTAACTGTGGTAAATAGAATAATGATACAGGGAGGTTAACTGTGGTAAATAGAATAATGATACCGAGAGGGTAACTGTGGTAAATGGAATAATGATACAGGGAGGGTAACTGTGGTAAATAAAATAATGATACAGGGAGGGTAACTGTGGTAAATAGAATACTGATACAGGGAGGGTAACTGTGGTAAATAGAATACGGATACAGGGAGGTTAACTGTGGTAAATAGAATACTGATACAGGGAGGTTAATAATGGTAAATATAATACTGATACATGGAGGTTAACTGTGGTAAATAGAATACCGCTACAGGGAGGTTAACTTTGGTAAATAGAATTCTGATACAGGGAGAGTAACTGTGGTACATAGAATACTGATACAGGGAGGTTAACTGTGGTAAATAGAATAATGATACAGGGAGGTTAACTGTGGTAAATAGAATAATGATACAGGGAGGTTAACTGTGGTAAATAGAATAATGATACAGGGAGGTTAACTGTGGTAAATAGAATAATGATAAAGGGAGGGTAACTGTGGTAAAAAGAATAATGATACAGGGAGGGTAACTGTGGAAAAAAAGCATACTGATACAGGGAGGGTAACTGTGGTAAATAGAATACTGATACAGGGAGGTTAACTGTGGTAAATAGAATAATGATTTAGAGAGGTTAACTGCGGTAAATATAATAATGATACAGGGAGGGTAACTGTGGTAAATAGAATACTGATACAGGGACGTTAACTGTGGTAACTAGAATACTGATACAGGGAGGTTAACTGTGGTAAATAGAATAATATTACAGGGAGGATAACTCTGGTAAATAGAATATGGATACAGGGAGGTTAACTGTGGTAAATAGAATTCCGCTACAGGGAGGTTAACTGTGGTAAATAGAATACCGCTACAGGGAGGTTAACTGGGTAAATAGAATTCTGATACAGGGAGGGTAACTGTGGTAAATAGAATACTGATACAGGGAGGTTAACTGTGGTAAATAGAATAATGATACAGGGAGGGTAACTGTGGTAAATAGAATAATGTTTTAGGGAGATTTATGTGGTAAATAGAATAATGATACAGGGGGGTAACTGTGGTAAATAGAATACTGATACAGGGAGGTTAACTGTGGTAAAAAAAATAATGATGCAGGGAGGGTAACTGTGGTAAATAGAATAATGATACATGGAGGGTAACTGTGGTAAATAGAAAAATGATACTGGGAGGGTAACTGTGGTAAATAGAATAATGATACAGGGAGTTTAACTGTGGTAAATAGAATAATGATACAGGGAGGTTAACTGTGGTAAATAGAATAATGATACAGGGAGGTTAACTGTGGTAAATAGAATAATGATACAGGGAGGGTAACTGTGCTAAATAGAATAATGATACAGGGAGGTTAACTGTGGTAAATAGAATAATGATACGGGGAGGTTAACTGTGGTAAATAGAATAATGATACAGGGAGGTTAACTGTGGTAAATAGAATAATGATACAGGGAGGTTAACTGTGGTAAAAAGAATAATGATACAGGGAGGTTAACTGTGGTAAATAGAATAATGATACAGGGAGGGTAACTTTGGTAAATAGAATAATGATACAGGGAGGTCAACTGTTGTAAATAGAATACTAATACAGGGAGGGTAACTGTGGTAAATAGAATAATGATACAGGGAGGTTAACTGTGGTAAATAGAATAATGATACAGGGAGGAAAACTGTGGTAAATAGAATAATGATACACGGAAGGTAACTGTGGTAAATAGAATAATGATACAGGGAAGTTAACTGTGGTAAATAGAATAATGATACAAGGAGGTTAACTGTGGTAAATAGAATACTGATACAGGGAGGTTAACTGTGGTAAATAGAATACTGATACATGGAAGGTAACTGTGGTAAATAGAATACTGATACAGGGAGGTTATCTGTGGTAAATAGAATAATGATACAGGGAGGTTAAGTGTGGTAAATAGAATAATGATACAGGGAGGGTAACTGTGGTAAATAGAATAATGATACAGGGAGGTTAACTGTGGTAAATGGAATAATGATACCGGGAGGGTAATTGTGGTAAATGGAATAATGATACAGGGAGGGTAACTGTGGTAAATAAAATAATGATACAGGGAGGTTAACTGTGGTAAATAGAATACTGATACAGGGAGGGTAACTGTGGTAAATAGAATACGGATACAGGGAGGTTAACTGTGGTAAATAGAATACTGATACAGGGAGGTTAACTGTGGTAAGTAGAATACTGATACATGGAGGTTAACTGTGGTAAGTAGAATAATGATACAGGAAGGTTAACTGTGGTAAATAGAATACTGATACAGGGAGGTTAACTGTGGTAAGTAGAATACTGATACAGGGAGGTTAACTGTGGTAAGTAGAATACTGATACATGGAGGTTAACTGTGGTAAGTAGAATACTGATACATGGAGGTTAACTGTGGTAAATAGAATATTGATACAGGGAGGGTAACTGTGGTAAATAGAATACTGATACAGGAGGTTAACTGTAGTAAATAGAATAATGATACAGGGAGGGTAACTGCGGTAAATAGAATACTGATACAGGGAGGGTAACTGTGGTAAATAGAATAATGATACTGGTAGGGTAACCCTGGTAAATAGAATAATGATACAGGGAGGGTAACTGTGGTAAATAAAATAATGATACAGGGAGGTTAACTGTGGTAAATAGAATAATGATACAGGGAGGGTAACTGTGGTAAATAGAATAATGATACAGGGAGGTTAACTGTGGTAAATAGAATAATGATACAGGGAGGTTAACTGTGGTAAATAGAATTATGATACAGAGAGGGTAACTGTGGTAAATAGAATACTGATACAGGGAGGTTAACTGTGGTAAATAGAATAATGATACAGGGAGGGTAACTGTGGTAAATAGAATACTGATACAGGGAGGTTAACTGCGGTAAATAGAATAATGATACAGGGAGGGTAACTGTGGTAAATAGAATACTGATACAGGGAGGTTAACTGCGGTAAATAGAATAATGATACAGGTAGGTTAACTGCGGTAAATAGAAAAATGATACAGGGAGGGTAACTGTGGTAAATAGAATACTGATACAGGGAGGTTAATAATGTAAATATAATACTGATACATGGAGGTTAACTGTGGTAAATAGAATACCGCTACAGGGAGGTTAGCTTTGGTAAATAGAATTCTGATACAGGGAGAAGAGTAACTGTGGTACATAGAATACTGATACAGGGAGGTTAACTGTGGTAAATAGAATAATGATACAGGGAGGTTAACTGTGGTAAATAGAATAATGATACAGGGAGGTTAACTGTGGTAAATAGAATAATGATACAGGGAGGTTAACTGTGGTAAATAGAATAATGATACAGGGAGGGTAACTGCGGTAAATAGAATAATGATACAGGTAGGTTAACTGCGGTAAATAGAAAAATGATACAGGGAGGGTAACTGTGGTAACTAGAGTACTGATACAGGGAGGTTAATAATGGTAAATATAATACTGATACATGGAGGTTAACTGTGTTAAATAGAATACCGCTACAGGGAGGTTAGCTTTGGTAAATAGAATTCTGATACAGGGAGAGTAACTGTGGTACATAGAATACTGATACAGGGAGGTTAACTGTGGTAAATAGAATAATGATACAGGGAGGTTAACTGTGGTAAATAGAATAATGATACAGGGAGGTTAACTGTGGTAAATAGAATAATGATACAGGGAGGTTAACTGTGGTAAATAGAATAATGATACAGGGAGGGTAACTGTGGTAAATAGAATAATGATACAGGGAGGGTAACTGTGGTAAAAAAGAATACTAATACAGGGAGGGTAACTGTGGTAAATAGAATACTGATACAGGGAGGTTAACTGTTGTAAATAGAATAATGATATAGAGAGGTTAACTGCGGTAAATATAATAATGATACAGGGAGGGTAACTGTGGTAAATAGAATACTGATACAGGGACGTTAACTGTAGTAACTAGAATACTGATACAGGGAGGTTAACTGTGGTAAATAGAATAATATTACAGGGAGGGTAACTCTGGTAAATAGAATATTGATACAGGGAGGTTAACTGTGGTAAATAGAATACTGATACAGGGAGGTTAACTGTGGTAAATAGAATACCGCTACAGGGAGGTTAACTGGGTAAATAGAATTCTGATACAGGGAGGGTAACTGTGGTAAATAGAATACTGATACAGGGAGGTAAACTGTGGTAAATAGAATAATGATACAGGGAGGGTAACTGTGGTAAATAGAATAATGATTTAGGGAGATTTATGTGGTAAAAAGAATGATACAGAGAATGGGTAACTGTGGTAAATAGAATACTGATACAGGGAGGTTAACTGTTGTTAAAAAAATAATGATGCAGGGAGGGTAACTGTGGTAAATAGAAAAATGATACTGGGAGGGTAACTGTGGTAAATAGAATAATGATACAGGGAGTTTAACTGTGGTAAATAGAATAATGATACAGGGAGGTTAACTGTGGTAAATAGAATAATGATACAGGGAGGTTAACTGTGGTAAATAGAATAATGATACAGGGAGGGTAACTGTGGTAAATAGAATAATTATACAGGGAGGTTACTTGTGGTAAAAAGAATAATGATACAGGGAGGGTAACTGTGGTAAATAAAATACTGATACAGGGAGGGTAACTGTGCTAAATAGAATAATGATACAGGTAGGTTAACTGTGGTAAATAGAATAATGATACGGGGAGGTTAACTGTGGTAAATAGAATAATGATACAGGGACGTTAACTGTGGTAAATAGAATAATGATACAGGGAGGTTAACTGTGGTAAATAGAATACTGATACATGGAAGGTAACTGTTATAAAAAGAATACTGATACAGGGAGGTTATCTGTGGTAAATAGACTAATGATACAGGGAGGTTAACTGTGGTAAATAGAATAATGATACAGGGAGGGTAACTGTGGTAAATAGAATAATGATACAGGGAGGTTAACTGTGGTAAATAGAATAATGATACCGGGAGGGTAACTGTGGTAAATGGAATAATGATACAGGGAGGGTAACTGTGGTAAATAAAATAATGATACAGGGAGGGTAACTGTGGTAAATAGAATACTGATACAGGGAGGGTAACTGTGGTAAATAGAATACTGATACAGGGAGGTTAACTGTGGTAAATAGAATACTGATACAGGGAGGTTAATAATGGTAAATATAATACTGATACATGGAGGTTAACTGTGGTAAATAGAATACCGCTACAGGGAGGTTAACTTTGGTAAATAGAATTCTGATACAGGGAGAGTAACTGTGGTACATAGAATACTGATACAGGGAGGTTAACTGTGGTAAATAGAATAATGATACAGGGAGGTTAATTGTGGTAAATAGAATAATGATACAGGGAGGTTAACTGTGGTAAATAGAATACTGATACATGGAAGGTAACTGTGGTAAATAGAATACTGATACAGGGAGGTTATCTGTGGTAAATAGAATAATGATACAGGGAGGTTAACTGTGGTAAATAGAATAATGATACAGGGAGGGTAACTGTGATAAATAGAATAATGATACAGGGAGGTTAACTGTGGTAAATAGAATAATGATACAGGGAGGGTAACTGTGGTAAATGGAATAATGATACAGGGAGGGTAACTGTGGTAAATAAAATAATGATACAGGGAGGTTAACTGTGGTAAATAGAATACTGATACAGGGAGGGTAACTGTGGTAAATAGAATACGGATACAGGGAGGTTAACTGTGGTAAATAGAATACTGATACAGGGAGGTTAACTGTGGTAAGTAAATTACTGATACATGGAGGTTAACTGTGGTAAGTAGAATAATGATACAGGGAGGTTAACTGTGGTAAATAGAATACTGATACAGGGAGGTTAACTGTGGTAAGTAGAATACTGATACAGGGAGGTTAACTGTGGTAAGTAGAATACTGATACAGGGAGGTTAATTGTGGTAAATAGAATACTGATACAGGGAGGTTAACTGTGGTAAATAGAATACTGATACAGGGAGGTTAACTGTGGTAAATAGAATAATGATACAGGGAGGTTAACTGTGGTAAATAGAATACTGATACAGGGAGGTTAACTGTGGTAAGTAGAATACTGATACAGGGAGGTTAACTGTGGTAAGTAGAATACTGATAGAGGGAGGTTAACTGTGGTAAGTAGAATAATGATACAGGGAGGTTAACTGTGGTAAATAGAATAATGATACAGGGAGGGTAACTGTGGTAAATAGAATATTGATACAGGGAGGGTAACTGTGGTAAATAGAATACTTATACAGGGAGGTTAACTGTGGTAAATAGAATACCGCTACAGGGAGGTTAACTTTGGTAAATAGAATTCTGATACAGGGAGAGTAACTGTGGTACATAGAATACTGATACAGGGAGGTCAACTGTGGTAAATAGAATAATGATACAGGGAGGTTAACTGTGGTAAATAGAATACTGATACAGGGAGGTTAACTGTGGTAAATAGAATAATGATACAGGGAGGTTAACTGTGGTAAATAGAATAATGATACAGGGAGGGTAACTGTGGTAAATAGAATAATGATACAGGGAGGGTAACTGTGGTAAAAAAAGAATACTGATACAGGGAGGGTAACTGTGGTAAATAGAATACTGATACAGGGAGGTTAACTGTGGTAAATAGAATAATGATTTAGAGAGGTTAACTGCGGTAAATATAATAATGATACAGGGAGGGTAACTGTGGTAAATAGAATACTGATACAGGGACTTTAACTGTGGTAAATAGAATAATGATACGGGGAGGTTAACTGTGGTAAATAGAATAATGATACAGGGAGGTTAACTGTGGTAAATATAATAATGATACAGGGAGGTTAACTGTGGTAAATAGAATAATGATACAGGGAGGTTAACTGTGGTAAATAGAATAATG
This sequence comes from Anisus vortex, assembly GCA_949126835.1. Taxonomy (NCBI): domain Eukaryota; kingdom Metazoa; phylum Mollusca; class Gastropoda; family Planorbidae; genus Anisus; species Anisus vortex. Next base: position 15,661,261 of record OX421501.1, read on the forward strand.
ATACAGGGAGGGTAACTGTGGTAAATAAAATAATGATACAGGGAGGTTAACTGTGGTAAATAGAATACTAATACAGGGAGGGTAACTGTGGTAAATAGAATAATGATACAGGGAGGTTAACTGTGGTAAATAGAATAATGATACAGGGAGGAAAACTGTGGTAAATAGAATAATGATACACGGTGGGTAACTGTGGTAAATAGAATAATGATACAGGGAAGTTAACTGTGGTAAATAGAATAATGATACAAGGAGGTTAACTGTGGTAAATAGAATAATGATACAGGGAGGTTAACTGTGGTAAATAGAATACTGATACATGGAAGGTAACTGTGGTAAATAGAATACTGATACAGGGAGTTTATCTGTTGTAAATATAATAATGATACAGGGAGGTTAAGTGTGGTAAATAGAATAATGATACAGGGAGGGTAACTGTGGTAAATAGAATAATGATACAGGGAGGTTAACTGTGGTAAATAGAATAATGATACCGGGAGGGTAACTGTGGTAAATGGAATAATGATACAGGAAGGGTAACTGTGGTAAATAAATTAATGATACAGGTAGGTTAACTGTGGTAAATAGAATACTGATACAGGGAGGGTAACTGTGGTAAATAGAATACGGATACAGGGAGGTTAACTGTGGTAAATAGAATACTGATACAAAGAGGTTAACTGTGGTAAGTAGAATACTGATACATGGAGGTTAACTTTGGTAAGTAGAATAATGATACAGGGAGGTTAACTGTGGTAAATAGAATACTGATACAGGGAGGTTAACTGTGGTAAATAGAATACTGATACAGGGAGGTTAACTGTGGTAAATAGAATACTGATACAGGGAGGTTAACTGTGGTAAATAGAATAATGATACAGGGAGGTTAACTGTGGTAAATAGAATACTGATACAGGGAGGTTATCTGTGGTAAGTAGAATACTGATACAGGGAGGTTAACTGTGGTAAGTAGAATACTGATACAGGGAGGTTAACTGTGGTAAGTAGAATACTGATACAGGGAGGTTAACTGTGGTAAATAGAATAATGATACAGGGAGGGTAACTGTGGTAAATAGAATACTGATACAGGGAGGGTAACTGTGGTAAAAAGAATACTTATACAGGGAGGTTAACTGTGGTAAATAGAATACCGCTACAGGGAGGTTAACTTTGGTAAATAGAATTCTGATACAGGGAGAGTAACTGTGGTACATAGAATACTGATACAGGGAGAGTAACTGTGGTACATAGAATACTGATACAGGGAGGTTAACTGTGGTAAATAGAATAATGATACAGGGAGGTTAACTGTGGTAAATAGAATAATGATACAGGGAGGTTAACTGTGGTAAATAGAATAATGATACAGAGAGGTTAACTGTGGTAAATAGAATACTGATACAGGGAGGTTAACTGTGGTAAAAAGAATACCGCTACAGGGAGGTCAACTGGGTAAATAGAATTCTGATACAGGGAGGGTAACTGTGGTAAATAGAATACTGATACAGGGAGGTTAACTGTGGTAAATAGAATAATGATACAGGGAGGGTAACTGTGGTAAATAAAATAATGATACAGGGAGGTTAACTGTGGTAAATAGAATACTGATACAGGGAGGGTAACTGTGGTAAATAGAATACGGATACAGGGAGGTTAACTGTGGTAAATAGAATACTGATACAGGGAGGTTAACTGTGGTAAGTAGAATACTGATACATGGAGGTTAACTGTGGTAAGTAGAATAATGATACAGGGAGGTTAACTGTGGTAAATAGAATACTGATACAGGGATGTTAACTGTGGTAAGTAGAATACTGATACAGGGAGGTTAACTGTGGTAAGTAGAATACTGATACAGGGAGGTTAACTGTGGTAAATAGAATACTGATACAGGGAGGTTAACTTTGGTAAATAGAATACTGATACAGGGAGGTTAACTGTGGTAAATAGAATAATGATACAGGGAGGTTAACTGTGGTAAATAGAATACTGATTCAGGGAGGTTAACTGTGGTAAGTAGAATACTGATGCAGGGAGGTTAACTGTGGTAAGTAGAATACTGATACAGGGAGGTTAACTGTGGTAAATAGAATAATGATACAGGGAGGGTAACTGTGGTAAATAGAATACTGATACAGGGAGGGTAACTGTGGTAAATAGAATACTTATACAGGGAGGTTAACTGTGGTAAATAGAATACTGCTACAGGGAGGTTAACTTTGGTAAATAGAATTATGATACAGGGAGAGTAACTGTGGTACATAGAATACTGATACAGGGAGGTTAACTGTGGTAAATAGAATAATGATACAGGGAGGTTAACTGTGGTAAATAGAATAATGATACAGGGAGGTTAACTGTGGTAAATAGAATAATGATACAGGGAGGTTAACTGTGGTAAATAGAATACTGATACAGGGAGGTTAACTGTGGTAAATAGAATACCGCTACAGGGAGGTTAACTGGGTAAATAGAATTCTGATACAGGGAGGGTAATAAATAGAATACCGCTACAGGGAGGTTAACTGGGTAAATTGAATTCTGATACAGGGAGGGTAACTGTGGTAAATAGAATACTGATACAGGGAGGTTAACTGTGGTAAATAGAATAATGATACAGGGAGGGTAACTGTGGTAAATAGAATAATGATTTAGGGAGATTTATGTGGTAAATATAATAATGATACAGGGGGGTAACTGTTGTAAATAAAATACTGATACAGGGAGGTTAACTGTGGTAAAAAAAATAATGATGCAGGGAGGGTAACTGTGGTAAATAGAATAATGATACATGGAGGGTAACTGTGGTAAATAGAAAAATGATACTGGGAGGGTAACTGTGGTAAATAGAATAATGATACAGGGAGTTTAACTGTGGTAAATAGAATAATGATACAGGGAGGTTAACTGTGGTAAATAGAATAATGATACAGGGAGGTTAACTGTGGTAAATAGAATAATGATACAGGGAGGGTAACTGTGGTAAATAGAATAATTATACAGGGAGGTTAACTGTGGTAAATAGAATAATGATGCAGGGAGGTTAACTGTGGTAAATAGAATAATGATACAGGGAGGTTAACTGTGGTAAATAGAATAATGATACAGGGAGGGTAACTGTGGTTAATAGAATAATGATACAGGGAGGTTAACTGTGGTAAATAGAATACTAATACAGGGAGGGTAACTGTGGTAAATAGAATAATGATACAGGGAGGTTAACTCTGGTAAATAGAATAATGATACAGGGAGGAAAACTGTGGCAAATAGAATAATGATACACGGAGGGTAACTGTGGTAAATAGAATAATGATACAGGGAAGTTAACTGTGGTAAATAGAATAATGATACAATGAGGTTAACTGTTTTAAATAGAATAATGATACAGGTAGGTTAACTGTGGTAAATAGAATACTGATACATGGAAGGTAACTGTGGTAAATAGAATACTGATACAGGGAGGTTATCTGTGGTAAATAGAATAATGATACAGGGAGGTTAACTGTGCTAAATAGAATAATGATACAGGGAGGGTAACTGTTGTAAATAGAATAATGATACAGGGAGGTTAACTGTGGTAAATAGAATAATGATACAGGGAGGGTAACTGTGGTAAATGGAATAATGATACAGGGAGGGTAACTGTGGTAAATAAAATAATGATACAGGGAGGTTAACTGTGGTAAATAGAATACTGATACAGGGAGGGTAACTGTGGTAAATAGAATACGGATACAGGGAGGTTAACTGTGGTAAATAGAATACTGATACAGGGAGGTTAACTGTGGTAAGTAGAATACTGATACATGGAGGTTAACTGTGGTAAGTAGAATAATGATACAGGGAGGTTAACTGTGGTAAATAGAATACTGATACAGGGAGGTTAACTGTGGTAAGTAGAATACTGATACAGGGAGGTTAACTGTGGTAAGTAGAATACTGATACAGGGAGGTTAATTGTGGTAAATAGAATACTGATACAGGGAGGTTAACTGTGGTAAATAGAATACTGATACAGGGAGGTTAACTGTGGTAAATAGAATAATGATCTAGGGAGGTTAACTGTGGTAAATAGAATACTGATACAGGGAGGTTAACTGTGGTAAGTAGAATACTGATACAGGGAGGTTAACTGTGGTAAGTAGAATACTGATACAGGGAGGTTAACTGTGGTAAGTAGAATACTGATACAGGGAGGCTAACTGTGGTAAATAGAATAATGATACAGGGAGAGTAACTGTGGTAAATAGAATATTGATACAGGGAGGGTAACTGTGGTAAATAGAATACTTATACAGGGAGGTTAACTGTGGTAAATAGAATACCGCTACAGGGAGGTTAACTTTGGTAAATAGAATTCTGATACAGGGAGAGTAACTGTGGTACATAGAATACTGATACAGGGAGGTCAACTGTGGTAAATAGAATAATGATACAGGGAGGTTAACTGTGGTAAACAGAATAATGATACAGGGAGGTTAACTGTGGTAAATAGAATAATGATACAGGGAGGTTAACTGTGGTAAATAGAATAATGATACAGGGAGGGTAACTGTGGTAAATAGAATAATGATACAGGGAGGGTAACTGTGGTAAAAAGAATACTGATAAAGGGAGGGTAACTGTGGTAAATAGAATACTGATACAGGGAGGTTAACTGTGGTAAATAGAATAATGATTTAGAGAGGTTAACTGCGGTAAATATAATAATGATACAGGGAGGGTAACTGTGGTAAATAGAATACTGATACAGGGACGTTAACTGTGGTAACTAGAATACTGATACAGGGAGGGTAACTGTGGTAAATAGAATAATATTACAGGTAGGGTAACTCTGGTAAATAGAATATTGATACAGGCATGTTAACTGTGGTAAATAGAATTCCGCTACAGGGAGGTTAACTTTTGTAAATAGAATACCGCTACAGGGAGGTTAACTGGGTAAATAGAATTCTGATACAGGGAGGGTAACTGTGGTAAATAGAATACTGATACAGGGAGGTTAACTGTGGTAAATAGAATAATGATACAGGGAGGGTAACTGTGGTAAATAGAATAATGATTTAGGGAGATTTATGTGGTAAATAGAATAATGATACAGGGGGGTAACTGTAATAAATAAAATACTGATACAGGGAGGTTAACTGTGGTAAAAAAAATAATGATGCAGGGAGGGTAACTGTGGTAAATAGAATAATGATACATGGAGGGTAACTGTGGTAAATAGAAAAATGTTACTGGGAAAGTAACTGTGGTAAATAGAATAATGATACAGGAAGTTTAACTGTGGTAAATAGAATAATGATACAGGGAGGTTAACTGTGGTAAATAGAATAATGATACAGGGAGGTTAACTGTGGTAAATAGAATAATGATACAGGGAGGGTAACTGTGGTAAATAGAATAATTATACAGGGAGTTAACTGTGGTAAAAATAATAATGATACAGGGAGGGTAACTGTGGTAAATAGAATATTGATACAGGGAGGGTAACTGTGCTAAATAGAATAATGATACAGGTAGGTTAACTGTGGTAAATAGAATAATGATACGGGGAGGTTAACTGTGGTAAATAGAATAATGATACAGGGAGGGTAACTGTGGTAAATAGAATACTGATACAGGGAGGGTAACTGTGGTAAATAGAATACTGATACAGGGAGGTTAACTGTGGTAAATAGAATACTGATACAGGGAGGTTAATAATGGTAAATATAATACTGATACATGGAGGTTAACTGTGGTAAATAGAATACCGCTACAGGGAGGTTAACTTTGGTAAATAGAATTCTGATACAGGGAGAGTAACTGTGGTACATAGAATACTGATACAGGGAGGTTAACTGTGGTAAATAGAATAATGATACAGGGAGGTTAATTGTGGTAAATAGAATAATGATACAGGGAGGTTAACTCTGGTAAATAGAATACTGATACATGGAAGGTAACTGTGGTAAATAGAATACTGATACAGGGAGGTTATCTGTGGTAAATAGAATAATGATACAGGGAGGTTAACTGTGGTAAATAGAATAATGATACAGGGAGGGTAACTGTGATAAATAGAATAATGATACAGGGAGGTTAACTGTGGTAAATAGAATAATGATACAGGGAGGGTAACTGTGGTAAATGGAATAATGATACAGGGAGGGTAACTGTGGTAAATAAAATAATGATACAGGGAGGTTAACTGTGGTAAATAGAATACTGATACAGGGAGGGTAACTGTGGTAAATAGAATACGGATACAGGGAGGTTAACTGTGGTAAATAGAATACTGATACAGGGAGGTTAACTGTGGTAAGTAGATTACTGATACATGGAGGTTAACTGTGGTAAGTAGAATAATGATACAGGGAGGTTAACTGTGGTAAATAGAATACTGATACAGGGAGGTTAACTGTGGTAAGTAGAATACTGATACAGGGAGGTTAACTGTGGTAAGTAGAATACTGATACAGGGAGGTTAATTGTGGTAAATAGAATACTGATACAGGGAGGTTAACTGTGGTAAAAAGAATAATGATACAGGGAGGGTAACTGTGGTAAATAGAATAATGATACAGGGAGGTTAACTAAGGTAAATAGAATACTAATACAGGGAGGGTAACTGTGGTAAATAGAATAATGATACAGGGAGGTTAACTGTGGTAAATAGAATAATGATACAGGGAGGAAAACTGTGGTAAATAGAATAATTATACACGGAGGGTAACTGTGGTAAATAGAATAATGATACAGGGAAGTTAACTGTGGTAAATAGAATAATGATACAAGGAGGTTAACTGTGGTAAATAGAATAATGATACAGGGAGGTTAACTGTGGTAAATAGAATAATGATACAGGGAGGGTAACTGTGGTAAATAGAATAATGATACAGGGAGGTTAACTGTGGTAAATAGAATAATGATACAGGGAGGGTAACTGTGGTAAATAGAATAATGATACAGGGAGGGTAACTGTGGTAAATAAAATAATGATACAGGGAGGTTAACTGTGGTAAATAGAATACTGATACAGGGAGGGTAACTGTGGTAAATAGAATACGGATACAGGGAGGTTAACTGTGGTAAATAGAATACTGATACAGGGAGGTTAATAATGGTAAATATAATACTGATACATGGAGGTTAACTGTGGTAAATAGAATACCGCTACAGGGAGGTTAACTTTGGTAAATAGAATTCTGATACAGGGAGAGTAACTGTGGTACATAGAATACTGATACATGGAGGTTAACTGTGGTAAATAGAATAATGATACAGGGAGGTTAACTGTGGTAAATAGAATAATGATACAGGGAGGTTAACTGTGGTAAATAGAATAATGATACTGGGAGGTTAACTGTGGTAAATAGAATAATGATACAGGGAGGGTAACTGTGGTAAATAGAATAATGATACAGGGAGGGTAACTGTGGTAAAAAAAAGTATACTGATACAGGGAGGGTAACTGTGGTAAATAGAATACTGATACAGGGAGGTTAACTGTGGTAAATAGAATAATCATTTAGAGAGGTTAGCTGCGGTAAATATAATAATGATACAGGGAGGGTAACTGTGGTAAATAGAATACTGATACAGGGACGTTAACTGTGGTAACTAGAATACTGATACAGGGAGGTTAACTGTGGTAAATAGAATAATATTACAGGGAGGGTAACTCTGGTAAATAGAATATTGATACAGGGAGGTTAACTGTGGTAAATAGAATTCCGCTACAGCGAGGTTAACTGTGGTAAATAGAATACCGCTACAGGGAGGTTAACTGGGTAAATAGAATTCTGATACAGGGAGGGTAACTGTGGTAAATAGAATACTGATACAGGGAGGTTAACTGTGGTAAATAGAATACTGATACAGGGAGGTTAACTGTGGTAAGTAGATTACTGATACATGGAGGTTAACTGTGGTAAGTAGAATAATGATACAGGGAGGTTAACTGTGGTAAATAGAATACTGATACAGGGAGGTTAACTGTGGTAAGTAGAATACTGATACAGGGAGGTTAACTGTGGTAAGTAGAATACTGATACAGGGAGGTTAATTGTGGTAAATAGAATACTGATACAGGGAGGTTAACTGTGGTAAAAAGAATAATGATACAGGGAGGGTAACTGTGGTAAATAGAATAATGATACAGGGAGGTTAACTAAGGTAAATAGAATACTAATACAGGGAGGGTAACTGTGGTAAATAGAATAATGATACAGGGAGGTTAACTGTGGTAAATAGAATAATGATACAGGGAGGAAAACTGTGGTAAATAGAATAATTATACACGGAGGGTAACTGTGGTAAATAGAATAATGATACAGGGAAGTTAACTGTGGTAAATAGAATAATGATACAAGGAGGTTAACTGTGGTAAATAGAATAATGATACAGGGAGGTTAACTGTGGTAAATAGAATAATGATACAGGGAGGGTAACTGTGGTAAATAGAATAATGATACAGGGAGGTTAACTGTGGTAAATAGAATAATGATACAGGGAGGGTAACTGTGGTAAATGGAATAATGATACAGGGAGGGTAACTGTGGTAAATAAAATAATGATACAGGGAGGTTAACTGTGGTAAATAGAATACTGATACAGGGAGGGTAACTGTGGTAAATAGAATACGGATACAGGGAGGTTAACTGTGGTAAATAGAATACTGATACAGGGAGGTTAATAATGGTAAATATAATACTGATACATGGAGGTTAACTGTGGTAAATAGAATACCGCTACAGGGAGGTTAACTTTGGTAAATAGAATTCTGATACAGGGAGAGTAACTGTGGTACATAGAATACTGATACATGGAGGTTAACTGTGGTAAATAGAATAATGATACAGGGAGGTTAACTGTGGTAAATAGAATAATGATACAGGGAGGTTAACTGTGGTAAATAGAATAATGATACTGGGAGGTTAACTGTGGTAAATAGAATAATGATACAGGGAGGGTAACTGTGGTAAATAGAATAATGATACAGGGAGGGTAACTGTGGTAAAAAAAAGTATACTGATACAGGGAGGGTAACTGTGGTAAATAGAATACTGATACAGGGAGGTTAACTGTGGTAAATAGAATAATCATTTAGAGAGGTTAGCTGCGGTAAATATAATAATGATACAGGGAGGGTAACTGTGGTAAATAGAATACTGATACAGGGACGTTAACTGTGGTAACTAGAATACTGATACAGGGAGGTTAACTGTGGTAAATAGAATAATGATACAGGGAGGGTAACTCTGGTAAATAGAATATTGATACAGGGAGGTTAACTGTGGTAAATAGAATTCCGCTACAGCGAGGTTAACTGTGGTAAATAGAATACCGCTACAGGGAGGTTAACTGGGTAAATAGAATTCTGATACAGGGAGGGTAACTGTGGTAAATAGAATACTGATACAGGGAGGTTAACTGTGGTAAATAGAATAATGATACAGGGAGGGTAACTGTGGTAAATAGAATAATGATTTAGGGAGATTTATGTGGTAAATAGAATAATGATACAGGGGGGTAACTGTGTTAAATAGAATACTGATACAGGGAGGTTAACTGTGGTAAAAAAAATAATGATGCAGGGAGGGTAACTGTGGTAAATAGAATAATGATACATGGAGGGTAACTGTGGTAAATAGAATAATGATACAGGGAGTTTAACTGTGGTAAATAGAATAATGATACAGGGAGGTTAACTGTGGTAAATAGAATAATGATACAGGGAGGTTAACTGTGGTAAATAGAATAATGATACAGGGAGGGTAACTGTGGTAAATAGAATAATTATACAGGGAGGTTAACTGTGGTAAAAAGAATAATGATACAGGGAGGGTAACTGTGGTAAATAGAATAATGATACAGGGAGGGTAACTGTGCTAAATAGAATAATGATACAGGTAGGTTAACTGTGGTAAATAGAATAATGATAAGGGGAGGTTAACTGTGGTAAATAGAATAATGATACAGGGAGGTTAACTGTGGCAAATAGAATAATGATACAGGGAGGTTAACTGTGGTAAATAGAATAATGATACAGGGAGGTTAACTGTGGTAAATAGAATACTGATACAGGGAGGGTAACTGTGGTAAATAGAATAATGATACAGGGAGGTTAACTGTGGTAAATAGAATACTAATACAGGGAGGGTAACTGTGGTAAATAGAATAATGATACAGGGAGGTTAACTGTGGTAAATAGAATAATGATACAGGGAGGAAAACTGTGGTTAATAGAATAATAATACACGGAGGGTAACTGTGGTAAATAGAATAATGATACAGGGAAGTTAACTGTAGTAAATAGAATAATGATACAAGGAGGTTAACTGTGGTAAATAGAATAATGATACAGGGAGGTTAACTGTGGTAAATAGAATACTGATACATGGAAGGTAACTGTGGTAAATAGAATACTGATACAGGGAGGTTATCTGTGGTAAATAGAATAATGATACAGGGAGGTTATCTGTGGTAAATAGAATAATGATACAGGGAGGGTAACTGTGGTAAATAGAATAATGATACAGGGAGGTTAACTGTGGTAAATAGAATAATGATACAGGGAGGGTAACTGTGGTAAATGGAATAATGATACAGGGAGGGTAACTGTGGTAAATAAAATAATGATACAGGGAGGTTAACTGTGGTAAATAGAATAATGATACAGGGAGGAAACTGTGGTAAATAGAATAATTATACACGGAGGGTAACTGTGGTAAATAGAATAATGATACAGGGAAGTTAACTGTGGTAAATAGAATAATGATACAAGGAGGTTAACTGTGGTAAATAGAATAATGATACAGGGAGGTTAACTGTGGTAAATAGAATAATGATACAGGGAGGGTAACTGTGGTAAATAGAATAATGATACAGGGAGGTTAACTGTGGTAAATAGAATAATGATACAGGGAGGGTAACTGTGGTAAATGGAATAATGATACAGGGAGGGTAACTGTGGTAAATAAAATAATGATACAGGGAGGTTAACTGTGGTAAATAGAATACTGATACAGGGAGGGTAACTGTGGTAAATAGAATACGGATACAGGGAGGTTAACTGTGGTAAATAGAATACTGATACAGGGAGGTTAATAATGGTAAATATAATACTGATACATGGAGGTTAACTGTGGTAAATAGAATACCGCTACAGGGAGGTTAACTTTGGTAAATAGAATTCTGATACAGGGAGAGTAACTGTGGTACATAGAATACTGATACATGGAGGTTAACTGTGGTAAATAGAATAATGATACAGGGAGGTTAACTGTGGTAAATAGAATAATGATACAGGGAGGTTAACTGTGGTAAATAGAATAATGATACTGGGAGGTTAACTGTGGTAAATAGAATAATGATACAGGGAGGGTAACTGTGGTAAATAGAATAATGATACAGGGAGGGTAACTGTGGTAAAAAAAAGTATACTGATACAGGGAGGGTAACTGTGGTAAATAGAATACTGATACAGGGAGGTTAACTGTGGTAAATAGAATAATCATTTAGAGAGGTTAACTGCGGTAAATATAATAATGATACAGGGAGGGTAACTGTGGTAAATAGAATACTGATACAGGGACGTTAACTGTGGTAACTAGAATACTGATACAGGGAGGTTAACTGTGGTAAAAAGAATAATATTACAGGGAGGGTAACTCTGGTAAATAGAATATTGATACAGGGAGGTTAACTGTGGTAAATAGAATTCCGCTACAGCGAGGTTAACTGTGGTAAATAGAATACCGCTACAGGGAGGTTAACTGGGTAAATAGAATTCTGATACAGGGAGGGTAACTGTGGTAAATAGAATACTGATACAGGGAGGTTAACTGTGGTAAATAGAATAATGATACAGGGAGGGTAACTGTGGTAAATAGAATAATGATTTAGGGAGATTTATGTGGTAAATAGAATAATGATACAGGGGGGTAACTGTGTTAAATAGAATACTGATACAGGGAGGTTAACTGTGGTAAAAAAAATAATGATGCAGGGAGGGTAACTGTGGTAAATAGAATAATGATACATGGAGGGTAACTGTGGTAAATAGAATAATGATACAGGGAGTTTAACTGTGGTAAATAGAATAATGATACAGGGAGGTTAACTGTGGTAAATAGAATAATGATACAGGGAGGTTAACTGTGGTAAATAGAATAATGATACAGGGAGGGTAACTGTGGTAAATAGAATAATTATACAGGGAGGTTAACTGTGGTAAAAAGAATAATGATACAGGGAGGGTAACTGTGGTAAATAGAATAATGATACAGGGAGGGTAACTGTGCTAAATAGAATAATGATACAGGTAGGTTAACTGTGGTAAATAGAATAATGATACGGGGAGGTTAACTGTGGTAAATAGAATAATGATACAGGGAGGTTAACTGTGGCAAATAGAATAATGATACAGGGAGGTTAACTGTGGTAAATAGAATAATGATACAGGGAGGTTAACTGTGGTAAATAGAATACTGATACAGGGAGGGTAACTGTGGTAAATAGAATAATGATACAGGGAGGTTAACTGTGGTAAATAGAATACTAATACAGGGAGGGTAACTGTGGTAAATAGAATAATGATACAGGGAGGTTAACTGTGGTAAATAGAATAATGATACAGGGAGGAAAACTGTGGTAAATAGAATAATAATACACGGAGGGTAACTGTGGTAAATAGAATAATGATACAGGGAAGTTAACTGTGGTAAATAGAATAATGATACAAGGAGGTTAACTGTGGTAAATAGAATAATGATACAGGGAGGTTAACTGTGGTAAATAGAATACTGATACATGGAAGGTAACTGTGGTAAATAGAATACTGATACAGGGAGGTTATCTGTGGTAAATAGAATAATGATACAGGGAGGTTATCTGTGGTAAATAGAATAATGATACAGGGAGGGTAACTGTGGTAAATAGAATAATGATACAGGGAGGTTAACTGTGGTAAATAGAATAATGATACAGGGAAAGTAACTGTGGTAAATGGAATAATGATACAGGGAGGGTAACTGTGGTAAATAAAATAATGATACAGGGAGGTTAACTGTGGTAAATAGAATACTGATACAGGGAGGTTAACTGTGGTAAATAGAATACGGATACAGGGAGGTTAACTGTGGTAAATAGAATACTGATACAGGGAGGTTAACTGTGGTAAGTAGAATACTGATACATGGAGGTTAACTGTGGTAAGTAGAATAATGATACAGGGAGGTTAACTGTGGTAAATAGAATACTGATACAGGGAGGTTAACTGTGGTAAGTAGAATACTGATACAGGGAGGTTAACTGTGGTAAGTAGAATACTGATACAGGGAGGTTAACTGTGGTAAGTAGAATACTGATACAGGGAGGTTAACTGTGGTAAATAGAATAATGATACAGGGAGGGTAACTGTGGTAAATAGAATACTGATACAGGGAGGGTAACTGTGGTAAATAGAATACTTATACAGGGAGGTTAACTGTGGTAAATAGAATACTTATACAGGGAGGTTAACTGTGGTAAATAGAATACTGATACAGGGAGGGTAACTGTGGTAAATAGAATACTTATACAGGGAGGTTAACTGTGGTAAATAGAATACTGATACAGGGAGGGTAACTGTTGTAAATAGAATACTGATACAGGGAGGTTAACTGTGGTAAATAGAATAATGATACAGGGAGGGTAACTGTGGTAAATAGAATACTGATACAGGGAGGTTAAATGTGGTAAATAGAATAATGTTACAGGGAGATTAACTGTGGTAAATAGAATACTGATACATGGAGGTTAACTGTGGTAAATAGAATACTGATACAGGGAGGGTAACTGTGGTAAATAGAATACCGCTACAGGGAAGTTAACTCTGGTAAATAGAATACCGCTACAGGGAGGGTAACTGTGGTAAATAGAATACTGATACAGGGAGGTTAACTGTGGTAAATAGAATAATGATACAGGGAGGTTAACTGTGGTAAATAGAATACTGATACAGGGAGGGTAACTGTGGTAAATAAAATAATATACAGGCGGGTAACTGTGGTAAATAGAATAATGATACAGGGAGGTTAACTGTGGTAAATAGAATAATGATACAGCGAGGTTAACTGTGGTAAATAGAATAATGATACAGGGAGGTTAACTGTGGTAAATAGAATAATTTAACAGGGAGGTTAACTGTGGTAAATAGAATAATGATACAGGGAGGTTAACTGTGGTAAATAGAAAACTGATACAGGGAGGGTAACTGTAGTAAATAGAATAATGATACAGGGAGGGTAACTGCAGTAAATAGAATAATGATACAGGGAGGGTAACTGTGGTAAATAGAATAATGATACAAGGAGGTTAACTGTGGCAAATAGAATAATGATACAGGGAGGTTAACTGTGGTAAATAGAATACTGATACAGGGAGGTTAACTGTGGTAAATAGAATACTGATACAGGGAGGTTAACTGTGGTAAATAGAATAATGATACAGGGAGGGTAACTGTGGTAAATAGAATACTGATACAGGGAGGTTAACTGTGGTAAATAGAATAATGATACAGGGAGGTTAACTGTGGTAAATAGAATAATGATACAGGGAGGTTGACTGTGGTAAATAGAATACTGATACATGGAGGTTAACTGTGGTAAATAGAATACTGATACAGGGAGGGTAACTGTGGTAAATAGAATACCGCTACAGGGAAGTTAACTCTGGTAAATAGAATACCGCTACAGGGAGAATAACTGTGGTAAATAGAATACTGATACAGGGAGGTTAACTGTGGTAAATAGAATAATGATACAGGGAGGTTAACTGTGGTAAATAGAATACTGATACAGGGAGGGTAACTGTGGTAAATAAAATAATATACAGGCGGGTAACTGTGGTAAATAGAATAATGATACAGGGAGGTTAACTGTGGTAAATAGAATAATGATACAGGGAGGTTAACTGTGGTAAATAGAATAATGATACAGGGAGGTTAACTGTGGTAAATAGAATAATTTAACAGGGAGGTTAACTGTGGTAAATAGAATAATGATACAGGGAGGTTAACTGTGGTAAATAGAATACTGATACAGGGAGGGTAACTGTAGTAAATAGAATAATGATACAGGGAGGATAACTGCGGTAAATAGAATAATGATACAGGGAGGGTAACTGTGGTAAATAGAATAATGATACAGGGAGGTTAACTGTGGCAAATAGAATAATGATACAGGGAGGTTAACTGTGGTAAATAGAATACTGATACAGGGAGGTTAACTGTGGTAAATAGAATACTGATACAGGGAGGTTAACTGTTGTAAATAGAATAATGATACAGGGAGGGTAACTGTGGTAAATAGAATAATGATACAGGGAGGTTAACTGTGGTAAATAGAATAGTGATACAGGGAGGTTAACTGTGGTAAATAGAATAATGATACAGGGAGGTTGACTGTGGTAAATAGAATAATGATACAGGGAGGTTAACTGTGGTAAATAGAATACTGATACAGGGAGGGTAACTGTGGTAAATAGAATAATGATACAGGGAGGGTAACTGTGGTAAATAAAATAATGATACAGGGAGGGTAACTGTGGTAAATAGAATACTGATACAGGGAGGGTAACTGTGGTAAATAGAATACGGATACAGGGAGGTTAACTGTGGTAAATAGAATACTGATACAGGGAGGTTAATAATGGTAAATATAATACTGATACATGGAGGTTAACTGTGGTAAATAGAATACCGCTACAGGGAGGTTAACTTTGGTAAATAGAATTCTGATACAGGGAGAGTAACTGTGGTACATAGAATAATGATACAGGGAGGGTAACTGTGGTAAATAGAATAATGATACAGGGAGGTTGACTGTGGTAAATAGAATAATGATACAGGGAGGGTAACTGTGGTAAATAGAATACTGATACAGGGAGGTTAACTGTGGTAAATAGAATACTGATACAGGGAGGTTAACTGTGGTAAATAGAATAATGATACAGGGCAGTTAACTGTGGTAAATAGAATACTGATACAGGGAGGGTAACTGTGGTAAATAGAATAATGATACAGGGAGGTTGACTGTGGTAAATAGAATAATGATACAGGGAGGTTAACTGTGGTAAATAGAATACTGATACAGGGAGGTTAACTGTGGTAAATAGAATAATGATACAGGGAGGGTAACTGTGGTAAATAAAATAATATACAGGCGGGTAACTGTGGTAAATAGAATAATGATACAGGGAGGTTAACTGTGGTAAATAGAATAATGATACAGCGAGGTTAACTGTGGTAAATAGAATAATGATACAGGGAGGTTAACTGTGGTAAATAGAATAATTTAACAGGGAGGTTAACTGTGGTAAATAGAATAATGATACAGGGAGGTTAACTGTGGTAAATAGAAAACTGATACAGGGAGGGTAACTGTAGTAAATAGAATAATGATACAGGGAGGGTAACTGCAGTAAATAGAATAATGATACAGGGAGGGTAACTGTGGTAAATAGAATAATGATACAAGGAGGTTAACTGTGGCAAATAGAATAATGATACAGGGAGGTTAACTGTGGTAAATAGAATACTGATACAGGGAGGTTAACTGTGGTAAATAGAATACTGATACAGGGAGGTTAACTGTGGTAAATAGAATAATGATACAGGGAGGGTAACTGTGGTAAATAGAATACTGATACAGGGAGGTTAACTGTGGTAAATAGAATAATGATACAGGGAGGTTAACTGTGGTAAATAGAATAATGATACAGGGAGGTTGACTGTGGTAAATAGAATACTGATACATGGAGGTTAACTGTGGTAAATAGAATACTGATACAGGGAGGGTAACTGTGGTAAATAGAATACCGCTACAGGGAAGTTAACTCTGGTAAATAGAATACCGCTACAGGGAGAATAACTGTGGTAAATAGAATACTGATACAGGGAGGTTAACTGTGGTAAATAGAATAATGATACAGGGAGGTTAACTGTGGTAAATAGAATACTGATACAGGGAGGGTAACTGTGGTAAATAAAATAATATACAGGCGGGTAACTGTGGTAAATAGAATAATGATACAGGGAGGTTAACTGTGGTAAATAGAATAATGATACAGGGAGGTTAACTGTGGTAAATAGAATAATGATACAGGGAGGTTAACTGTGGTAAATAGAATAATTTAACAGGGAGGTTAACTGTGGTAAATAGAATAATGATACAGGGAGGTTAACTGTGGTAAATAGAATACTGATACAGGGAGGGTAACTGTAGTAAATAGAATAATGATACAGGGAGGATAACTGCGGTAAATAGAATAATGATACAGGGAGGGTAACTGTGGTAAATAGAATAATGATACAGGGAGGTTAACTGTGGCAAATAGAATAATGATACAGGGAGGTTAACTGTGGTAAATAGAATACTGATACAGGGAGGTTAACTGTGGTAAATAGAATACTGATACAGGGAGGTTAACTGTTGTAAATAGAATAATGATACAGGGAGGGTAACTGTGGTAAATAGAATAATGATACAGGGAGGTTAACTGTGGTAAATAGAATAGTGATACAGGGAGGTTAACTGTGGTAAATAGAATAATGATACAGGGAGGTTGACTGTGGTAAATAGAATAATGATACAGGGAGGTTAACTGTGGTAAATAGAATACTGATACAGGGAGGGTAACTGTGGTAAATAGAATAATGATACAGGGAGGGTAACTGTGGTAAATAAAATAATGATACAGGGAGGGTAACTGTGGTAAATAGAATACTGATACAGGGAGGGTAACTGTGGTAAATAGAATACGGATACAGGGAGGTTAACTGTGGTAAATAGAATACTGATACAGGGAGGTTAATAATGGTAAATATAATACTGATACATGGAGGTTAACTGTGGTAAATAGAATACCGCTACAGGGAGGTTAACTTTGGTAAATAGAATTCTGATACAGGGAGAGTAACTGTGGTACATAGAATAATGATACAGGGAGGGTAACTGTGGTAAATAGAATAATGATACAGGGAGGTTGACTGTGGTAAATAGAATAATGATACAGGGAGGGTAACTGTGGTAAATAGAATACTGATACAGGGAGGTTAACTGTGGTAAATAGAATACTGATACAGGGAGGTTAACTGTGGTAAATAGAATAATGATACAGGGCAGTTAACTGTGGTAAATAGAATACTGATACAGGGAGGGTAACTGTGGTAAATAGAATAATGATACAGGGAGGTTGACTGTGGTAAATAGAATAATGATACAGGGAGGTTAACTGTGGTAAATAGAATACTGATACAGGGAGGTTAACTGTGGTAAATAGAATAATGATACAGGGAGGGTAACTGTGGTTAATAGAATAATGATACAGGGAGATTAACTGTGGTAAATAGAATAATGATACAGGGAGGGTAACTGTGGTAAATAGAATAATGATACAGGGAGGTTGACTGTGGTAAATAGAATAATGGTACACGGAGCCTGGATTGAGTGTTCTCATGTGTCTATTGTTCTGTTTTTTTTTCTACTAAACTGATTCATTTATTGCACTTAACTCAGAATAATTTTGCAGTTATGTATTGTATGTGTGCATCCTGGATTATGAAAACTGTCTGCTTTCATTGGATTATAAATATCGTACCATATCTCAAAGTGAAACCCAAGGTAAAAGTTATGTTATCATACCCACTAGAAAGATAGTCATGTGATGGGTGGTCAGGGTCTGTAGGGAGAGTTTCCACATTTCTGGACACGCACGCTTTGAGTGAACGCGCAGGGACTTGTGCATTCTACTGGCCACACAATCCCCTAATCACAACTAACATTATAATAGGCTATTTGGGAATATATTAAAGAAGCTTTAATGAAAACATACTTTATAAAATATACTATCTAAAGAAAATTTACTGAAACATTTAAAAGCAGCATAATATGGAGTTTACTTTCCAACCCATTAAACAAACAGTAATTCATTCTATCAGGAAACATGAAAAACACAAAAATATCTTCTTGTTACTTAATTCGAAAATAAATGTAGCTAAATGCTTCTATTTTGTTACATTATCTTAGATCTGCTCAAAACAAAGTAACGAATTATTTTCATCCATCACTGTTAATGTATAACCGAGCCCAATGTAATTACTAACACTGATGATTTATAATAGAAACTTGTACATTTCATTAATCAATCAATGATAGGAAAACTATTATTTATAATTGTACGCGGATCTCATATTGGACGCTAAATTCAAACTACATGCTACTAATTGGTCTAACTTATTAAATTCAAACTACATGCTACTAACTTATAAAAAAATATTGTATCTTACATTTTTCTTTAATACACTGATAACAACATAATGTGAAAGAGAAATAAATGAAAACATTTCTTTGTATAGAATGAAACAGTTGGGCACAAGTACTTTTGTTATATTGTCATACACATTGGAACACAAAGGACCATGTCACAGACGTTTTATGTATGATAATGTTTATATACACATTATTACAGAAATGCAAAAAATTGAATATTGTTTGGCAAGCATAGCACATACAAATATAATGTTATCCTTATACTTTTCCGCATACACAAATTTTCATTTATAAAAATCTAACTTAAAAATATATTTTTTTAGGAAATGCAATTAGTGAAAAAAAATTTTATACAAGAGAAGAAATAAAAATATATTTGAATATCAGCATAAATCTTAAGTCGTATTGAGTGTATGAAATGGCATATTAAGACATCAAAGAGAGTGTGGAAAATGTCATATTAAGACATCAAAGATGGAGAGTGTATGAAAAGTCATATTAAGACATCAAAGAGAGTGTGGGAAATGTCATATTAAGACATCAAAAACAGAGAGTGTGGGAAATGTCATATTAAGACATCAAAGAGAGTGTATGAAATGGCATATTAAGACATCAAAGAGAGTGTGGGAAATGTCATATTAAGACATCAAAAACAGAGAGTGTGGGAAATGTCATATTAAGACATCAAAGAGAGTGTATGAAATGTCATATTAAGACATCAACAACAGAGAGTGTGGGAAATGTCATATTAAGACATCAAAGAGAGTGTGGGAGATGTCATATTAAGACATCAAAGAGAGTGTGGGAAATGTCATATTAAGACATCAAAGAGAGTGTGGGAAATGTCATATTAAGACATCAAAGAGAGTGTGGGAAATGTCATATTAAGACATCAAAGAGAGTGTGGGAAATGTCATATTAAGACATCAAAGAGAGTAAGGGAAATGTCATATTAAGACATCAAAGTCAGAGAGTGTGGAAAGTGAGATTCATATCTATAGAAGGCCTTCAGAACTTGGACAACAAAAATAATATAAATTTACTCGTGACAAAATATTTATGCATATTTATTTGTAAAATATAAAGTCTTCTTTTGGACTATTTTTTCTAAATACATAAATGTATGTTATATTTATTATGTATTTTAATTGGAATATGGTAATGTAGGCCTAGATTTTTAGCTAAACAAAGTTTATGTTTGCAATCTGGTAAGTAATTTAATCTTATAATGTTATCTTTCATTACTAATTACATAAAATAGTTGAAATGTTATTAAATAAATACATTTACTTTTTATTAAACGTATAATACTTTGAACCTCGACTTCATGTGATTTCCTGTAAAGATATTTATACTTTGATACTCTGGCCATTCATTTTATGCTGAGATTTTCCTGTGTAATCTTTGACATTTTGCTCTTTTATTATTGTATTTTAATTTGTTTTCTTTCTTTGTTAAAAATACTTTAAATGTTTCTCTATCTATGTATATTATGCTAGTTTCTTTGTCTATGTTTTAATGTTTTCTTTAGATATTGGAACACATTTTGTTATATCCAGTTACATATTAGCCGAATTATATACTTTTCATTAAGTTGCATTATAGCCCAATTAAATACTTTACATTTAGTTACATTATAGCCCAATTAAATACTTTACATTATGTTACATCATAGTCCAATTAAATAGTTTACTTTAAGTTACATTATAGCCCAATTAAATACTTTACATTAAATTACATTATAGCCCAATTAAATACTTTACATTAAGTTACATTATAGCCCAATTAAATACTTTACATTAAATTACATTATAGCCCAAGTAAATACTTTACATTAAATTACATTATAGCCCAATTAAATACTTTACATTAAGTTACATTATAGCCCAATTAAATACTTTACATTAAGTAACATTATAGCCCAATTAAATACTTTAAATTAAATTACATTATAGCCTAAGTCAATACTTTCCATTAAATTACATTATAGCCCAATTAAATACTTTATATTAAGTTACTGTATAGCCTAATTAATTATATTTTACAACCTTGAAATAAAGGCTTGAAACTTGATGCAATTTTGAAATAAATACTTGAAGTTTGAAACAACCTTGAAATAAATGCTTGAAGTATGAAACAACCTTGAAATAAATGCTTGAAGCTTGAAACAACCTTGAAATAAATGCTTGAAGTTTAAAACACCTTTGAAATAAATGCTTGAAGTATGAAACAACCTTGAAATAAATGCTTGAAGCTTGAAACAACCTTGAAATAAAAGCTTGAAGTTTAAAACACCTTTGAAATAAAAGCTTGAAGTTTAAAACACCTTTGAAATAAATGCTTGAAGTTTGAAACAACCTTTGAAATAAATGCTTGAAGTTTGAAACAACCTTGAAATAAATGCTTGAAGTTTGAAACAACCTTGAAATAAATGCTTGAAGCGATCTATGCACTGTTTTCTTTGTTTTTGTCCTGATTAAGTTTTTTTTGTAATTCAACTTTTTTAATGACGTATAGAGAAAGCCTACAAGTAGAACAATTTAGGGTATAGACATAGACGTAGATGTCACCTACAAGTATTCTAAGTTAGTTGTTTTATAGACACAGATTTAGCAAACACGTAGTTTAATTCAGTATATTAGGCCTATATAGGTAGCATACAGTTAGTAGGCCCTATGTCAGGGTAGAGACTAAAATGTAGCCTGCAAGTAATATAAGTTAGAAAATAGTCAAAGATGGAGCCTAAAAGTAGTTTAAGTTATCGTATAGAAACATCATCATCATCATTAAACCCTTGCCCGATATGGTCACCGGGGGGGGGGGAGTGAATAGACACCTCAGCAGTCATATTTCTCCATTTGTGCCTATCTTGAGCGGCTGTCAAAATAGTTTCATCAACTGTAGCCCTGTCCAGTCTTTTATGTAGTCGAACCAGCATCTCCGCTGACGAACTATCGGACATCCACCTTCTACAGTGCCTTAGAGGATTGTTTTTGGCAGGTTATAATGCCGCAACACATGAGCGAACTATGTCAGCTTGTGCCGTTTGATTGTTGCCATAATGTTTTCTTGAGTGCTCGCAATTCAGGATATTCTGTCCCAGACAGAATCATTAGTCCTGTGTCCTAGTTAGAAGACTCCAAGTATTTTCTCATGCATTTATTTTTGAATGACTGCAGCTTGTTTTCTGGGGCTTCTAGCAGTGTCATCCGTATAGAGTATAGAGTATAGAACAATGGTTTTCACAAGGGCTCTGTAAAGCCTGAGCTTTGTTGGGAGACTAATGCTTTTGCTCGTTCAGATTCTGTTTAGTCTAGCCTTTGCGGCCATTGATGAGCATATCCTGGCTCATACGTCTATGGGCAGTAGTGCTCCTAGATATTTGAAATTCTTTACTTCTTAACTTTATAGACACATAGTTAGCCTACAGGTCTAAGTTTAGAATACAGAGAAAGATATAGTCTACAAGTAATATAAGTTTGAGTATAGACAAAGATATCATACTCTACAAGTGGTATAAGTTAGGGTATACACAAAGATATTATACTCTACAAGTGGTATAAGTTAGGGTATACACAAAGATATTATACTACAAGTGGTATAAGTTATGGTGTACACAAAGATATTATACTCTACAAAAGGTATAAGTTATGGTGTACACAAAGATATTATACTCTACAAGTGGTATAAGTTAGGGTATACACAAAGATATTATACTACAAGTGGTATAAGTTATGGTGTACACAAAGATATTATACTCTACAAGTGGTATAAGTTAGGGTATACACAAAGATATTATACTACAAGTGGTATAAGTTATGGTATACACAAAGATATTATACTCTACAAGTGGTATAAGTTATGGTGTACACAAAGATATTATACTCTACAAGTGGTATAAGTTAGGGTATACACAAAGATATTATACTCTACAAGTGGTATAAGTTAGGGTATACACAAAGATATTATACTCTACAAGTGGTATAAGTTATGGTGTACACAAAGATATTATACTCTACAAGTGGTATAAGTTAGGGTATACACAAAGATATTATACTCTACAAGTGGTATAAGTTAGGGTATACACAAAGATATTAATAATATTATTCTCTACAAGTGGTATAAGTTACGGTAGAGATGGAATAGATAAAGATATACTCTACAAGTAGACCAAGATTAATTCACTAATTGCCTCAACTAACCATTATAATTATTTTTATAACTAATTCACTGCAAACCGTTCAGCGTATACACATAAATATGTATTACAATTATTATATATGCTATGTGCAGTTATTATTGTAATAAAGTATGCCCCCCTACAATAACAGTAGCATGAGAAATATTGCTGTAACATTTCAATAGCTTAAAACAATTCTTACCTTTATAATCTACTTGCATAGCTTTGAAATAATTGTAAATTATACTATATGCAAATATCCACCCATAGCAATATGTAGTAGGTAATAGTGTTTTATTTTTTTATATTGTATTTTTAGCTCATACATATTAGATGTGTCTATATTTAAATGATAAACTACTGAAGGATTCTTTTTTTCTGCACTACAAAACATAACATGGTTTCATTTACTTCGAAAGATCAATGTGGACTTACATTTTAATGGTTTATTGGTAGCCAACATGTACTGTCAAATATGTAATAATAATTGTTTCATTTGTCTTGAAATGTATAATTGATCTAGTTCGAATATAATCTACGCATCTCCCTTGTTCTGTAACTGTTGTTGTCGCTTTTGTCCGTAGACTTATTTATTCGAGTAGGTCTATAGACTAGACTACTTTCTACCGGTTATGTCTGTAGATTACTTTCTACGGGTTAGGTCTATAGACAACTTTCTACCGGTTAGGTGTTTAGACTACTTTTAACCGAGTAGATCTGTAGACTACTTTCTGCCGGTAAGGTCTGTAGACTACTTTCTACCGGTTAGGTCTATAGACTACTTTCAACCGGTTAGGTCTGTAGAATACTTTCTACCGGTTTGGTCTATAGACTACTTTCTACCTGTTAGGTCTGTAGAATACTTTCAATCGGTTTGGTCTATAGACTACTTTCTACCGGTTTGGCATATTGACTATTTTCTACCGGTTAGGACTGTAGACTACTTTCAACCGGTTAGGTCTATAGACTACTTTCTATCGGTTTGGTCTAAAGACTTCTTTCTACCGGTTAGGTCTATAAACTACTTTCTACCGGTTAGGTCTGTAGACTACTTTCAACCGGTTATGCATATAGACTGCTTTCTATCGGTTAGGTCTATAGACTAGGCTACTTTGTATCGGTATGGTCTAAGGACTTCTTTCTACCGGTTAGATCTATAAACTACTTTCTACCGGTTAGGTCTGTAGACTACTTTCTACCGGTTATGCATATAGACTGCTTTCTATCGGTTAGGTCTATAGACTAGGCTACTTTGTATCGGTATGGTCTAAGGACTTCTTTCTACCGGTTAGATCTATAAACTACTTTCTACCGGTTAGGTCTGTAGACTACTTTCTACCGTTTATGCATATAGACTGCTTTCTACCGGTTCGGTCTATAGACTAGGCTACTTTGTATCGGTATGGTCTAAGGACTTCTTTCTACCGGTTAGATCTATAAACTACTTTCTACCGGTTAGGTCTGTAGACTACTTTCTACCGTTTATGCATATAGACTGCTTTCTACCGGTTCGGTCTATAGACTACTATATACTGATTAGATAAATTTATCACTATCTACAGCAGTTTTACTTTTACCACCTGTAACAACATGTCAATAAATCCATAACATCCATATTGTCAGGTTGTTTGGTTAGATAAATGGAAAACAGTGTTAACCTTGAATGAAAACAGAATCATAGATGATGACAGATTTAAAGTTGCTCGCCCAAGAGATGGACACTGGGATCTTCATTTCGACAAGGTCAAGTACGGAGACCAAGGGCTATTTACTTGTCAGATCAACACTGATGTTCCAATGGCACAGACTGTGCTTTTGTCAGTCATAGGTTAGTCAGATTTGACAAAAACACTCTGAATAATCTTGTCACCATTGATTAGAAAAGGTTCTTAGTGAAAAATATCATTAATAACGTCTGTATTTCATTCTACTTCGAAATTGTGTTTAATTTAAATTATTTGAATATGCTATTAGTCTTAGTTCTGTTCATTCAAATATTTCAATCTTAAATACTACATTTATTTGGATCTATGGTATTTTAAACAAGAAACTCTAAATATGTAGTTACTATAACAGTGTTACGTCATATTTACTATTATATAGTAAATAAAGTTATAAGATGGACCTTTCCTTTGATTAAAGTTATAAGATGACCTTTCCTTTGATTAAAGTTATAAGATGATCTTTCATTTGATTAAAGTTATAAGATGACCTTTCCTTTGATTAAAGTTATAAGATGACCTTTCCTTTGATTAAAGTTATAAGACGACCTTTCCTTTGATTAAAGTTAAAAGATGACCTTTCCTTTGATTAAAGTTATAAGATGACCTTTCCTTTGATTAAAGTTATAAGATGACCTTTCCTTTGATTAAAGTTATAAGACGACCTTTCCTTTGATTAAAGTTAAAAGATGACCTTTCCTTTTATTAAAGTTATAAGATGACCTTTCCTTTGATTAAAGTTATAAGACGACCTTTCCTTTGATTAAAGTTAAAAGATGACCTTTCCTTTGATTAAAGTTATAAGATGACCTTTCCTTTGATTAAAGTTATAAGATGACCTTTCCTTTGATTAAAGTTATAAGATGACCTTTCCTTTGATTAAAGTTATAAGATGATCTTTCCTTTGATTAAAGTTAGAAGATGACCTTTGCTTTGATTAAAGTTATAAGATGATCTTTCCTTTGATTAAAATTATAAGATGACCTTTCCTTTGATATCGTCTTGACAGTGCCACCAAGAATACTATCCGACCCAAATGAATCAGTGCTGATTTTTCGGGAAGGAGAAAAGGTCACTTTAACCTGCAATGCCACAGGAATGCCGAAACCAACAGTTCGATGGTACAGGCAGTCAGGCTTGAAAGGAGAATCTAGAGAGAGTGAGTCATGCACGACACTTCCTAGTAAGGATGTTTGGACTCTTCATGCCAGCTTTCATAATACATGTGGGGGGGGGAGGGAATTATAGCACTTTTCTATTGTCTGATGGGGGGGGGGAATTAAAGCAGTTTTCTATAGTCTGATTGGGGGGGAGGGAATTAAAGCAGTTTTCTATAGTCTGATTGGGGGGGAGGGAATTAAAGCAGTTTTCTATAGTCTGATTGGGGGGGGGGGGACGGTATTTTCGTCAACGGTATTTTCGGCAAGGTAATTTTGGCAAAAGTAAATTTGGAATAGGTAAATTCGGCAAAACTAGCAAAGCGGTAAAATTGGCAACGGTAAAATTGGCAATCATATAATATCTACTGTTTTTATTAAAAGTATTGGTAGGACTACACTCTATTCCATGTATCGGTAACCTATAGAATGCGTGCCATCCTTGGCACGCAAAACGGTTTTAAATGGCACATGATAGACCACCAAAATGGTGAAAAGAGCAGGAAAACATTAAGATACACTTTGGCACGTAATTTAATTTAACGTCCTCTAATGATCAAAAACGAACATTTTAAATAGGAGCCAAATGTACCCCCCTCCCCGCCTCAGGCGTTTCTCCCCCCCCCCCCCCAACCCCTGCCCACCCCACCCCCAAAGTTACGTATGTTTGTAAGGTAGCCCAACTGGCGATCACTTGGAGTTCTGTTTAGATCTTTACGCATCAATGCTTTCCCTTATCTCCAATACGTCCCTACAAACTTCCTCCTTTTATAGCACATTGGCGAGATTACGTAACTCTGACTACTTGACCTACACCATGATACTGGTAGTGTTTGCAAGAGCAGACGTAAAATGCCTCCCTTCCCTCCCGCCGCGGACTCCCCATCAAAGTTATGCCAATTTAAGTATTAGTGACCTCAGGCTAGAGCAGTAAAAAAAAGTGTGTGTGTGTGTGGGGGGGGAAGTTATGGGTTGAAAGCGGCTCCCACTGATATTTTTAATCCGTTTTTTTTTTCTTTCACAACACTGTTGTTGCTAGTTAAAACTTATTCTTTCTATAAATATATTTGTATTTGATTTTATTATAAACATTTTCACACAGTATTTTAAAAACATTATCTTGCATATTTACATTATTTTGCTCACGAGACTTGTATTTAAATAATATAAAATGTATGCCTAGTAGTATCTTTTTATAATTTTTATTCGTATATAGTCAACATGTTTATTATCAATTTGATGAACACGACATTGATATAGTTTCAAGTCGGACATGTGGAAATAGAATGGCGGGAAAGTAGACTTACTCAGAAAGAGAAAAAGTAGCGATTGGTAAATGCAGTATATTTATTAGTGCAGGATTTAGGATTTGTAACGTGACGTAACTTTGCCAATTTAATGGCGTAGCCGAGATTTTAATGTAAGAGTCGTTAGTGCAAGTCGGGAGGGGGAGGGGGGGGGGAGATCAGATAGTATAAAGTGGGTTGGAGAAAAGAAGTACAATGTGGGAAGTGGGGGGGGGTAGGAACTGAAACTTTGAGTATAAACTAAATGTAACCTCTCAAACAACGGGATCAAACCATTTCAAGATTATTTAGTTAATGACCTGAAAGCAGAAAATGGTGTCTAGTATTAGTAACCAGTGGAACCACAATCCAGGGCCCCTAATCGAGTGTGTATTGGTAAGAAATCAATGACAAATTCATAAAAATAATTGAAAATGTGTTTATATGATGCAGATTTGACATTGAAAACTTACATTTTTAAAATATTGCCATGTTTAGGCGATAAAAAATGTGAAAGAAATCATATTTAAATATATAGATGGGCTATATTTTATATTAAAATATAACATAGACTATTCCTAGCTATAACAATTTTAGGGGCGGGGGAGGGGGGAATCTTCATGAGAAAATCGTGGAATTAGCTCCTAACACTACATCATCCAAGGCCACTAACTAGTTTGTCTATCGGCATCCAAGGCAAGGAATTGTTGTTTTTTTCTATGTAAAAAGTAATAGGTCTAACTATGTGACGCAAATTTGAGAATGCTAAGCTAAGTCATGTGGTCAAGAAGAGGCCCGACAGTACGCAATTTAGCGAAATTTCATAGTTCAATGCGAATTGATCATGCCGATGAAGGGAAACTTTTGTCAGCAATATCAAAGTAAACCTGTTGACTTCTTTGAAACAATGAAGAGACTTTACCTATATAATATATATACGTAGTTCACCGATACCTAGAGAGAAAAAAAGATTTTAAAGACAAGAATAAAAGAAAGAAAAATGTAAGCTAAATCTCACCAGTTTATGAGTATTATTATCTTTTTTAGACCCTTAAACCATTGAAATAAATAGATCTGATAATGCACACTTTTTATCCCAGAGCATTCACAATCAACTTATCCTTACATTGTGGATTTTTTCCTCGGGTAGAACGGGGTCTCCACAGCATAATGAAGAAGAAGGTGAAGACAAAAAAAAATGTTATCACTATAGTTTATAATAGCTATAAATCAACTCCATTAACTTTAAAATGAGGAGTTTCACAAGGAATTATCTTACGTTCATTAACTAGTTCAAATTTACATAGATGATTTGCCTATTATTATTCATTGAAATTAAGTACTAAGGCTGTTTCTACAAGTAATTAATTTACACAGGGGTCCATTGTAAGCTTGATTAACTAATGAGATTACGCTGTCTGTTTGATGCCGTTTACTTCATAGTAGACAAGACTGTAGGCCTAACTAATCCTACAATCACTTTTAATTAAAACAAGTAGATGCGTGATTGATGCGTGTTGGCATTTTTACTGTGTTTTTTAGATCCACGGCCCAAGTCTGCCTTTGTAAGTACCATACAACAAACACCCACCATAAAACGGCTTCACACTTACACCACGTTGCTAGCTGCTGGGCAATAGGAAAAAGACCCCCTCCCGCCCCCCCCACCCCCGACTCTCGGTCAAGAAAACACGCGTACATCGGTAAACGGGGGTGGGGGCTGTGTCAAGACATTCGTAAATACGGACTTACAATGGTCTTGGCTGTGTTCGTTTTCGCTAGGTGGTAGGGGGGGGGGGGGTAATGTAAGTTGTGTAATTGTACGTTGGCTATGTTTCCCGTATTAACTAAACACACCAGCCAGAGTTTATTACGTAAGGACTTACTATGGTCGTGTCAGAACGGAGTAAGCGCCTGTAGAGAGATAGGCCTACAATAAAACGTTAATTTCCATACAATGGAAACTTTAGTTTCCAAAGACTTAAAAAGCGAGTTAGAAGCGTGGGCCCTAAACTTCACCAATGCATAACATTTCAGTTTAGAATGAGCCTTTTACACAAGTTAATACAAAACGGTTCTTTGCAAGTGTCCCTTATAATAGGCCTACTGTACTTAAGGGACCCCATATTAACTTAATCTTCCACGAAGACAACCTAGTTTTAAGCCATGAACTTCATTTAGTAGACAAGAGTGTAATCATATCTTCAGTTTCAATAAAAACAGTTGATATTATAAGTTTGCCAATTTTACCGTTGCCAATTTTACCTCTTTGCGAGTTTTGCCGAATTTACCTTTTCCAAAATTACCTTTGCCAAAATCCCCTTGCCTAAAATACCGGTTCCGAATTTACCATTGTCAAATTTACCGAGCACCCTTTTCTATAGTCTGATGTGGAAGGGGGGGGAATTAAAGCACTTTTCTATAGTCTGATGGGGGGGGGGGAATTAAAGCACTTTTCTATAGTCTGATGGGGGGGGGGGGAATTAAAGCACTTTTCTATAGTCTGATGGGGGGGGGGGGGGAATTAAAGCACTTTTCTATAGTCTGATGGGGGGGGGATTGAAGCATTTTCTATAGTCTGATGGGGGAGGGGGGAATTAAAGCACTTTTCTATAGTCTGAATGGGGGGGGGGGGGAATTAAAGCACTTTTCTATAGTCGATGGGGGGGGGATTAAAGCACTTTTCTATAGTCTGATTGGGGGGGGGGATTAAAGCACTTTTCTATCATCTGATTGGGGGGGGATTAAAGCACTTTTCTATAGTCTGATGGGGGGGGGGAATTAAAGCACTTTTCTATAGTCTCAAGGGGGGGAGGGAATTAAAGCACTTTTCTATAGTCTGTTGGGGGGAAGAATTAAAGCACTTTTCTATAGTCTGATGGGGGGGGGGGGGAATTAAAGCACTTTTCTATAGTCTGATGTGGGGGGGGGGAATTAAAGCAGTTTTCTATAGTCTAATGGAGGGGGGATTAAAGCACTTTTCTATAGTCTGATGTGGGGGGGGGGATTAAAGCACTTTTCTATAGTCTGATGTGGGGGGGGGGGATTAAAGCACTTTTCTATAGTCTGATGGGGGGGGAATTAAAGCACTTTTCTATAGTCTAATGGAGGGGGGATTAAAGCACTTTTCTATAGTCTGATGGGGGGGGGGGGGGAATTAAAGCACTTTTCTATAGTCTGATGTGGGGGGGGGAATTAAAGCAGTTTTCTATAGTCTAATGGAGGGGGGATTAAAGCACTTTTCTATAGTCTGATGGGGGGGGAATTAAAGCACTTTTCTATAGTCTGATGGGGGGTGGATTAAAGCACTTTTCTATAGTCTGATGGGGGGGGGAGAATTAAAGCACTTTTCTATAGTCTGATGGGGGGGGGGGAATTAAAGCACTTTTCTATAGTCTGAATGGGGGGGGGGGAATGAAAGCACTTTTCTATAGTCTGATTGGAGGGGGGGAATTAAAGCAGTTTTCTATAGTCTGATGGGGGGGGGGGGAATTAAAGCACTTTTCTATAGTCTGATGTGGGGGGGGGGGGAATTAAAGCATTTTTCTATAGTCTGATGAGGGGGGGGGGATTAAATCAGTTTTCTATAGTCTGGGCAAATATAACAATAGACATACAAATACATACATACAATTATGCATTTTTCTTATTGGTAGTGTAGCCAGAACTGTCAGGTTTGGAAGAAGTGTCTAACAGTGTAAGCTGAAAGGAACGAGTGTCTAATAGCGCATGCTGAAAGGAAGGCTAAATCGTTTAAGTTAAAACGCAATAGTGGTCAAAGGTAAAAAAAAAATTAGGGAAGGTGCTAATAGTCCCAAACAAGGACAAAAGTTGGCGAATTTGTCAGTGGAGATTGCGGACTAAACGAATTTTAGTAGGGTCACGTTTTGTAGGAATCTACCAGTAGAGGTCGCGCATTGTTAGAATCTACCAGTAGAGGTCGCGCATTGTTAGAATATATCAGTAGATGTCGCGCATTGTAAGAATCTACCAGTAGAGGTCACGCATTGTAAGAATCTACCAGTAGAGGTCGCGCATTGTAAGAATCTACCAGTAGAGGTCGCGCATTGTAAGAATCTACCAGTAGAGGTCGCGCATTGTAAGAATCTAGTATTAGAGATAGCGCATTTTAAGAATCTACCAGTAGAGGTCGCGCATTGTAAGAATCCACCAGTAGAGGTCGCGCATGGTGAGAATCTACCAGTAGAGGTCGCGCATTGTAAGAATCTACCAGTAGAGATCGCGTATTGTAAGAATCTACCAGTAGAGGTCGCGCATTGTAAGAATCTAGTATTAGAGATAGCGCATTTTAAGAATCTACCAGTAGATGTCGCGCATTGTAAGAATCTACCAGTTGAGATCGCACATTGTAAGAATCTACCAGTAGAGGTCGCGCAATGTAAGAATCTACCAGTAGAGGTCGCGCATTGAAAGAATCTACCAGTAGAGGTCGCGCAATGTAAGAATCTACCAGTAGAGGTCGCGCAATGTAAGAATCTACCAGTAGAGGTCGCGCAATGTAAGAATCTACCAGTAGAGGTCGCGCAATATAAGAATCTACCAGTAGAGGTCGCGCAATGTAAGAATCTACCAGTAGAGATCGCGCATTGTAAGAATCTACCAGTAGAGGTCGCGCATTGTACGAATCTACCAGTAGAGGTCGCGCAATGTAAGAATCTACCAGTAGAGGTCGCGCATTGTAAGAATCTACCAGTAGATGTCGCGCAATGTAAGAATCTACCAGTAGAGGTCGCGCAATGTAAGAATCTACCAGTAGAGGTCGCGCAATGTAAGAATCTACCAGTAGAGGTCGCGCCTTGTAAGAATCTACCAGTAGAGGTCGCGCATTGTAGGAATCTACCAGTAGAGGTCGCGAAATGTAAGAATCTACCAGTAGAGGTCGCGCATTGTAAGAATCTACCAGTAGAGGTCACGGATTGTAAGAATCTACCAGTAGAGGTCGCGCAATGTAAGAATCTACAAGTAGAAGTCGCGCATTGTAAGAATCTACCAGTAGAGGTCGCGCAATGTAAGAATCTACCAGTAGAAGTCACGGATTGTAAGAATCTACATAAATATATATAAACATAAATATATGAAAAATAAAGTATTTTAAATTAATTTTACCACTATTTGTTAATGGATTCTAATAATATTTTAGTATTTGATACTCTTAATGTTAATTACACAGGAATTGGTTATGCTGGAGAAATCCTGAACATCCATAACGTTACACGACATTGTGGAGGTGTGTATGAATGTGAAGCTGATAATGAAGTAGCGCCAAGCGTCAGGAAAGCTACAATAGTCAAAGTCAAATGTAAGTAGATTTTCGCAAACATTATACTCCATAAATAGGCCTACTGATAGGGGCGTCCATAAATGGCTTCACGCATTTAGAGAGGGGACATATGTGACTGGGAGGGATGGGGGGGAGTTTGACGTAAGATAAAAAAGAATTTTAAAATGAAAGTTTTACTACTAACTTAACTGCAGTAATTATATTGTCTATTGTAGTACTTATAACTTAACTTCAGTAATTATAGTGTTTAATGTAATACTTATAATTTAACTATGTTAATTATATTGTTTACTTTAATACTTATACATTAACTACATTAATTATATTGTTTATTGTAATACTTATAACTTAAATACATTAATTATAGTGTTTATTGTAATTACTTATAACTTAAATAAATTAATTTTTGTGTTAATTGTAATTATTGTAATACTTATAACTACAGTGTTTATTATAATACTTAAAACTTAACTACATTAGTTATATTGTTATACTTATAACTTATAGTGTTTATTGTAATACTTATAATTTAAATACATTAATTATAGTGTTTATTGTAATACTTATAACGTATAGTTTTTATTGTAATACTTATAATTTAAATACATTAATTATAGTGTTTATTGTAATACTTATAACATATAGTGTTTATTGTAATACTTATAACATATAGTGTTTATTGTAATACTTATAACATATAGTGTTTATTGTAATACTTATAACATATAGTGTTTATTGTAATACTTATAACATATAGTGTTTATTGTAATACTTATAACATATAGTGTTTATTGTAATACTTATAACTTATTAAACAATGACTAAAACACTGGACATGCTTCTTTTCACTTAGGAGTTATGGTTAGGGGAGGGAAGGTTGGGATGTGGAGGGTGCAGAGTTTTGTGACCTATTTTTGAAAGGGTGGGGATGTCTCAACTTTTTTGACGTCTTGTGACAATGGAAGGAAATGGAGTTAAAAACTGGTCAAAATCGAATGATGTGATTTATGGACGACTCCATGTCGATAATTATGTTCTATTTAAGACATGTAGATAAATGTGTTTGGCCTATAATGTAGAAAAGTTTAATACCTGTAATTACATGACAACCGTTGCTGTAGTCTGAATATATATATGTTACGGCCAAAGCCCGAAGTGCGGCCAGATCGCGATCTGGCCGAGGCGCTTGGTCAATGTCCGATGTGCTTGAAATTGTAAGTGTTTACACTACTTTGGCCGGCCACTGTCCGATGTACTGATACAAGAATGTTCGGTAGGCGGCACAGGTGTGATGGCGGCTTGCATATGGTAGCAAGGACAGTGATACATACGCTGTGACGATAATTTTCTGTTCATCTTTTGCTTTTCAGAGAAAGTTCTGCCGAAGTGGTCACTAATTATCAAGGAAATTAATTATCACACGATTTAGTAAGCTATCTACCTGGATAAAAACACCATTTGCGCCATAAATTGACTGGATGGTGTATGCGAGTCGAGGATTGACTTTTGATAAGCCACAAAGGTGGGAAGGCAGGAGCGACCGTATTTTTATCTAGCCATTGTCCGCGCGGTCTAGTTTCATGTGTTGTATAAACATGGGTGGGGCCGCCAGTCGCAATGAGATACCCTTGAGGTAACACGACTGCACCAATAAACTGAGGCATTTGACTTACAAATATACCGAGCATCGTTTGTGGATTATTTTACTTTGTGTACATGTGTGTTCTAGGTACTGTAGATTATAAGCGGTGTTCCAACAAAATTTAAATATAAATATCGTGCATCGAGTCCAATAGCGCTAAGGAATAAGTTCTGCTATCACGCCTATAGACTAACAAGCCAATTTTGTTTTGATGAGTAGAAAGTGCACGCAGGGACAGTGCAATTAATTGGGGGCATTCAGGCTCCGATTAGGCGCAACAACGTGCACTCTGCTGGCCACCCCATCCCCTGTCACAACATGACACTGCCTATGTTAATTGTGGTTTCATTGTGAGTATTGTATTCCTCGTCACGAGTTTGTATAACAGTATAATAACAGTCTATATGCATTTAACTGGGGCTGTATCCCATATAGCGGCGTTTCAATTTCAATAAATTTATATTATTGTTCTGTATGTTATCCCATGGCATCTACTGACGAGACTAGTATGCTGGACAAAGTTGGCGTACATGTAAATGCGGAACCAACATTTGATATGAAAACTATGTTCTTAGATACTTTGAATACGTTACTGCAAGAAAAAGCTAATAATAGCTGGATCATCAGCAGAGACGAATACTGTGCTTGTATAAAGGACTGTAAACATGCTAAAGCAAAGCAGAAAAAAGAAAGTGTTGACTATCGTCGACTAAGAAAGTATGACGTTATTTAGGTTGGTGGCAAAGAATAGCTTATTGTGCCAGTAACAAAAGACAATAGCGTTTTTTTGTACTATGTGCACACAGAAGAGTAATTGACGAACATGACTGATTTTGTAATTTAGTATAAGCTTAAATAAAGATGGATAATTTACTATAATAAACTAATTTGACTGATTTTGTAATTTTGCTTAATTATTAAACAATACAAGCCTAATGTGATAATTACGGTATACAAACACTCAAAATCTGCTCATGACCTTCTTAATCGGGCTTTGGCCGATCGCCCCTGGCCATTTCGCGATCTGGCCGGCCAAGGTCCGAAATCAAGAATAGTTCGGGCTTTGGCCGGTCAAATGTGAGGTGATATTGGCCACTTCGCGATCTGGCCGGCCAGATCGCGATCTGGCCGACTTCGGGCTTTGGCCGTAACATATATATGTATATATATATATATGCTGGTGTTTTTTATTGTATGACAATACAATTTTGTTTATTGTAATCAGATTCCCAACTCACTGTCTCAACTAAAAATTCATACCTAGACTAGATCTATTCATTGTTAGCAAAAGCAAGTTTAAAGATATTTATTTCATAAGTTATAAAGTCAAATATAAACTTAGCACATAAATTAAGTGCGATAGATTTTATAGTTGACTGGATCTACTGGCTTATCTGTATTATCATTATATTATTCAATTTGTGATTTTCTTAACCATCGGCAACCCGGTATCTAGGTCCTACATTTAAACAAATAAATAAAACCTCATAATATAGACAAAGTCCTAAAAAAAAAGAGTGTCCTTGAAAATATATGTTCTTAAAATAATGTCATTCAGGAAAGCTAATCTATAATATTGTTTTTTGACATTCTTCAGTTCAGCCGGAAGTGACTGTTTCTTCAGAAAGGATCGCCCAGTCTATTGGAAGAGAAACAGTCCTTGAATGTACAATAACAGGCTACCCTCAAGGGGAGGCTACCTGGATGTTTGGCTCAAAAAAACTGATTAATTCGGAAAAATACAAGGTACACTTTGGTTAGACCTTTAACTTATATATATATATATATATATATATATATATATATATATATATATATATATATATATATATATATATATATATATATATATATATAATAATAATAGTAGTAATGAACCAATTTTTACAACAATTATGTAGACTTTGTATAATCTTGTCAATACATTTCTATAGGTTAACATGTATATATATTTATAATCTTGTCAATACATTTCTATAGGCTAACATTTATATATATTTATATATAATTCGGTCATGTGTTGCGGCATAATAACTTTCCAAAAACAATCCCCCAAGGACAGGGCCGAATTTAGATGAAAAGAGGCCCTAGGCTATTACAAATATGAGGCACTTTCAGCTTCTATTTTTAAGTTTGTAAATTCCATGAGAGATAAATACGTGCGTTTGTCTCATATATTATTTGTGTAGAAATGAAACAGTTCTTCAGTAAGATTTTGGTTGACATCTTCTGCATATTCTTGCATTAACATCTCAACACTTCTTTGAAGTTCTAACCTTTGATAATATAAGATCAGCAAGAAAGAACAATATTTTCACTACATCATAATAAACAGAAGCTTTTCTTCTTAAATGTGATTCTAGTGCATCTAATATAGAAATAAATGATTTAATCCTAGATTTATCTCTTGAAGAGAGTTCCTCTTAGGCATCAGTGTCAGATGAATTTAAAAACAATGATTATTTAGAATTGGCATTATTTTTTATTTTATTTTGGCTCAAACTCTTTTTGCTGGCCAGAAATGATGTTTTTGCTATCTCTCCCGATATCATTGGAAGTGCTAACTTAGGTGTTCTGGCGGACGCGCACATTCACGATTACCTGTTATTTACTCTTGAAAAATGTCTCAGTATTCGATTCCAGAAATGGAGCATAAACACGAATTCAAATTCCATCTTCATTAAAAGATTTTTGGCCCTCAATCTAGTATCACCCTTTGTATTATAATTATCTGAATGTAAATAATTGAGTGCAAGGGTGATATCATTGTAATTTTCTAAAACAGCTTCTGTAGCTTTTGCGTGTGCCTCCCACCTAGTGTCTGATAAATATTTAGGCACTTTAGAATGAGGTTTCAACTGTGATTTCAGAACTGCCCATATTTTGTGGAAGACGGAAAAAATGAACAGCATCAAGGCAACAATCAACATCTGAACGACCTACTCAATTTAAAGAGTGACCAGCGCATGGAACAAATCTTGCAAACTTTTTTTTTTCGATAATTTTTTGCTGCATACCATTGTATCTACCAGCCATATTGGCTGCATTATCATAAGACTGTCCTCGGCTTTTTTTAAATCAATTTCAAGTTCAGTAGTGACAGTTAAATACTAAATCAGCTATGCTTTCTTTATGTTTGTTTATTAGTAATATGCGTAGAATTTCTCCTTATTTTCGGTCCAGTGTTTTAGTGTTCATTGTCTTTAAAATAGTGTAATTTAAATTTTCGAACAATTTGAATGTAGGCCCCTCTTGATCTTGAGGCCCTAGGCTGAAGCCTTGATAGCCTAAAGGAAAATCCGGCCCAGCCCAAGGCACTGTAGAAGGTGGACGTCGGAGAGTTCGTCAGCGAAGATGCTGGTTCGACAACATTAAATATTGGACAGGGCTGCAGTTGACTCAACTATTGACAACCGCCCAAGATAGGCAAAAGAGGAGAAAGTTGACTACTGAGGTGTCCATTCGCTCTCCCCAACGACAATGTCAAGGGATTGATGATGATAGTGAATCCTGTCTATATTTATATTTATAATCTTGTCTATACATTTCTATAGGCTAACATTTATTTATATTTATAATCTTGTCTATTCATTTCTATAGGCTTATATTTACATTTAAAGTTACAATCTTGTCTATAGGTCAACTCATTTGTATCTAAAATATAAAAGATGCCTTATTGGTCAAGAGTTAAATCATATTATCACGGAGTCTACGGCCAATCAACCAACCAACACACTTCTCATCCACTAAACTATGAAAAACGCAAGAAAATTTTCATAGTCCAGTACATGGACATTCCCATTTTATAGAAGAGATATTAAAATAATATTATAGTAACCTAGACTAGTTGCCATGGCATTGAAGAATTGTTCTCAAGCGACAAAATATGTAATGAGAACAGCGTTAGAGAGCACTGCCCTACGTAATTATTAAATTATACTGCTCCACTATTATTCAATAACTATTCAATTTGTATTAAGTTACTATTCAATTTTTATTCAATTGCTATTCAATTATTATTCAAATATTATTCAATTACTATTACTTGATTATTGTTTCTTAAAACGGCCTTATGGTGTCTACAGCACTAGCGTAGCCAGTGGAGTAGCAGGAAAAGCGGGGAGGGGAGTAGCGCTGATGTTCAAAGTAAAGTCTCTCCAGCTTAGAGGCAGTGACCGCCCGCAGCGGGCAAATGCTGCCTCACCTGCATTCATGGATACTAATGAAATCTGGCCTCTCATACCTAAATCTTTCTAAATGGGCACTTTCACATATAGGCCTATGTACTTTTTTCAGAATTATGGTCTCCTTGTTTCTGATCTTATCTAATATATTACAGACGCTCCTTTCTAAATAATATTACTGCGTCCTACGCTCATCCGTGGTCTGAGTCTAGTCTTGCATTTTTTTTAGTGGTATGAATGATATTAGGTTACTGGTTTTCCTGGTTTGTTCAGGAAACCCATTCCATGTCCGGATGCCACTCGGGCAGAAAGTGTACTTAAATGCGTTTGTTCTCCCATAAGGAAAGTGTTTTTGTCATTATGTTTATCTGAGCATTGCAACAAGTTGTTATTGTGTTATATTTCTAAATTAGAGTTGAATGTTTTATTTTACTCTTTGACCTTCTGATTTCTAACTCATTCAGCGTGCCAACAACCTGAAAGTAGACCCGGTCTTCTATATTTTTATATATTTTTATAGACAATAATTTATTTAGCGCCGTAGCAAGAACAAGGCCAAAAACAAATATTAACTTTTATAGAGAAAATCGATAAGCCTTTTATATTTAATTTAACAAAATAACACGGTTGTGATTATTATCTTTCATTTTTTTATTATCATTTATTTCAAATAAAAATTGTCATCAATGAACTTTCACATTAATGGTTATTGTCTAAAAATGTATTAACGTTGTCAAGATATCATTTCTAGAACCTGCAAAACATTCCTTCGATTTTGATCTCAGCTTGAGGTTATTTGTAATATAAATATCACCTCAGTAGAGCGGTAGATTTAGTAGTGATCATACATAGAAGGCAGTTAATGTAATGTTTAAATATGTACATATTAATTCTCCAGTCATATAATATTTATATAACTTTCAACTATATTTTATAAATGTTCGTTTTATTGACCTAGTCTAATTCTTAAGCATTTTATTTTTATAAAGGAAAAATAGAAAACTTTTAGAATAATTCACGCAAATAAAAAATTGTTAATTATCTACCTTTATTTTAATGAAAGTTTCCAAATTCGATTCTATAGTGAAACCAATCAAGTTATGTTTGTGATAACATTACTTATTCATACCTTCATTCAAATCTAGCATCGTGATATTTATTTCAACTATATAGTAATTAGAGTTGCACAATTAGTTTACGTTAAACAGTTGTAAATAAACATTTCCTGTACTGTTTAAGTCAATTTAAACTTTAATAATTACACTATTAACAATTACAATATTGCTAGTATATAAGCCTCTTATACAATAGTAAAATCCCTGTTTTAGAATTCATTAGGCAATATTTATGCTTATTTAAAGAACAGGAGCGTAAACACTATTTCAAATGTAATTAGTCCGTATTAATTAATGAGCGCCTTGTCATTGAGTGCTCTTCGCTAATACTTGTTAGCTGAACCAAAAGCTGAAAGTAGAGTGAATGCCCAGCAGTTGAGAAAAGCATTCGACCTGCAGAGTTTGCATTTTAAAAATCTTCTTCTTGGAGATATCTCGGGTGCCACTAAAAATCACTGTGCGTGCCAACTTTTTCACGCACGCCTTAGGGAGGCACCCTGCTCTAGAGTTTCTAGATTTAGAGGTTTTAACTATTGGCTATTGGTGTAACTTTTGTCAGTTGTGAAGATTCGCTAGTAATGAACCTTGCAACTCTTTTCTGTATTTGTTCTAATTTATTTATATTATGTGCATTCTGGAAATCAGCAGTATCAATCATTTTGCAGAATTTTCCGCCACTAATAGTTGCTCGGAAAAGGATCGTCAATAGTGAAAAAAAAATTTACGTGTAGCCTTCCCCGAGGCACATGGTATTCTTGTAAGACGAAATATTCTGTTAATCTTGAAAAAATGCTAAAAGCCTTTTTCTTAAAAGTTCGCTCCCCCAGCACCAAAACATGGCTACGCCAGTGGTCTACAGCTGTGTTTGTTAGTAGTCTACATTCTACATAATCGTCAATGTTAAGCTTGATATATTTTCTTTCTCTACAGTTGGAACTGTTTACTTTCTCTGATGATGAAAACAAAGTGGCTTTATATTTGACCGTTAAAGGGATACAGAAAAGTGACTTTGGAGAATATCTTTGTTTTGCTTCCAATGACATGGGTGAATCTAGTGATAGGATGCTTTTAGAAGGTACTTATTTTTAATTAGCATTTAGTATCAATTGTATTTATTTCTTTATTTGTGTGAATATCGTATTAATTTTAGGACTTCTATTTTACCAGAATACAAAGAAAAATTAAAGAAAACAACAAGCTCTATCATCACTTCAACACTTGGGACAACAAGTACTTATCATTTTTTAAATAGTCGGGCAAACCAATCACCACATAATCATATTAGTCAGGTAAGTTTTTTAACGTACAGTTTAATTATTATATTCATTCTGTTGTTTGCTCATGGCTCAAAGTGACGCAGAAATGACCTGTTGTATCTTGTTCATATATCTTGGCTTATGATTGTTATTGTTACAGACCATCACACATATAGCCTACTGTCAGATACATCACACATACACTGTCATCTACATCACACATAAACTGTCAGATACATCACACATAAACTGTAAGATACATCACACATAAACTGTCAGATACCTCACACATAAACTGTCAGATAAATCACACATAAATTGTCAGATACATCATACATAAACTGGCAGATACATCATACATAAACTGTCAGATGATCCATCACATATAAACTGTCAGATACATCGCACATAAACTGTCAGATACATCACACATAAACAGTCAGATACATCAAACATAAACTGTCAGATACACCACACGTAAACTGTCAGATACATCACACATAAACTGTCAGATGAACCATCACATATAAACTGTCAGATACATCACACATAAACTGCCAGATACATCACACATAAACTGTCAGATACATCACACAGAAACTGTCAGATGATCCATCACATATAAACTGTCAGATACATCACACATAAACTGTCAGATGATCCATCACATATAAACTGTCAGATACATCACATATAAAAGTTAGTCAAACAATCATCAGTGTATGAACTATTAAAAACAAATCACCAGTCAATCACCTATAAAACACCATCAGATTATCAACTATCATAGGTTCATAGGCCAATGAAAATTGTATCAAGTACTAAACATCAACTATTGGTACTACACTATATCTACATTTATATTACATAAGTATTGACCATATATATATATATATATATATATATATATATATATATATATATATATATATATATATATATATATATATAAAGAGAGTTGCCTGTATAATAAATAATAATAATAACTCGTTAGCATAATATGTGGCAAACATTTTTTCAAAATATCTCTTTCCATGCAGAAGTCAAAAGGAAGAAGTGGAGTTGTACTTGAGAAAAATGAAATTATCAATGACAATGCTGAGAATCAAAAACCCTTAACATCTAGACCAGGTAGAACATTTTGAAAAAAAGCATAAACAATTTGTGTGTGTATATAAACAATGTGTGTGTATATAAATAAATGAGTGTGTGTGTGTAAACAATGTGTGTGTGTTAATAAACAATTTAAGTGTGTGTGTATATAAACAATGTGTGAGTGTATATAAACAATTTGTGTGTATATATAAACAATGTGTGTGTGTTTATAAACAATGTGTGTGTGTGTGTAAACAATGTGTGTGTGTTAATAAACAATTTGTGTGTGCTTGTAAATAATGTGTGTGTATAAGCAATTTGTGTGTGGGTAAACAATTTGTGTGCGTGTAAACAAGATGTGTGTGTAAACAATTTGTGTACAAACTTTGTCTGTGCGTGTTTAAACAATGTGTGTGTGTACGAATAAACAATTTTCGTGTGTGTATAAACTGTGTGTGTATATATAAACAGTGTGTGTGTTTATAAATAATTTGTGTGCGTGTGTGTATAAACAAAGTTAGTGTTTAAACGATTGTGTGTGTATAAACTTTGTGTGTGTGTGTTTAAACAATTTGTGTATGTGTATATAAACTTTGTGTGTGTGTGTGTGTTTAAACAATTTGTGAGTGTATATAAACTTTGTGTGTGTGTGTTTAAAAAATGTGTGTGTGTGAATAAACAATGTTTGTGTTTAAACAATTAGTGTGTATAAACTTTGTGTATGTGTGTTTAAACAATCTGTGTGTGTGTGTTTAAAAATGTGTGTGTGTTTGAATAAACAAAAATAAGACTTACTTTACTCCATTGGACTTAAAAAATAATTTCATGATTGAAAGTCGTTATCTCGAAATCCTTTTTTTTTTTCAGAAGCTTCCTTGCAAATCTTGGGAAAAAATTCTGCATCAGTAACCATGTCTCCATATACAATTATAAGTCAAAGCTTTTTTATTATCTGTTCTACACTAATACACTATATTAGCAAGTGATTTTGTAATAGCAATAGATTAATTTGAGTAGAATTTATTATGGACAAATGAACATTGCGAACACAATGTGATGTTATTTACACACAATGTTCTATCATCTGCTGGTACATATTCAACCTAAAGTTGATATCAGCTCAAACTAATCCCAAATTATTCATTGGTTGCCTAGATAATTTTTTTTAATATTTATATCATTTTTTATTTTGTACATTTTATAGACATTTTAATTGTGTAAATAATATAAATATAATGCTTTGGTTTATTTTGATATCAATATAAGGAACCCAAATTTATCTTTAAACAAATTTATAAGACTTTCTAGACTATATTTAGATCTACAAGTACTGATACTTATACATGTAGGCCTACTGATACTTATACATGTACTGATACTTATACATGTACTGATACTTATACATGTACTGATACTTATACATGTACTGATTCTTATACGGTAGACTAATTATTTCTAGCATTTAATTTTTTTTTAAACCTTACGATAACTTCTTTTTTAAACTACCGGTATTGGTATTTTTAGTCTTTGGGTAGCCTATTATTATTTAGCATTTTAATAGTATTGTTTATCTTTAATATGTGAACAATGTAGGCCTACTGCTTTTGTTTAGGTATATAAATGAAATGTAATGAAAATAGTAGGCCTACCCTAGTTGATATAGGTAGATAATATTAAAAGAAAATTACAACATTTAAATCCCAGAACAAGTAGACCCTGTTCCTCTTTAGCCAGAATTGTTTCCCTTGACAAGGGAGCAATCAGCAATCACTGGCCTTTGTTTATTTATTTTTATCTCATTGGAGAAAGACTATGGTGTATAGCTGTTTGTCAGATCTAGGGTTTGTAACAAAAATATATTAGGCTTGTCTGAATGTAAAGCTTTGTTAAAATATTGGAGTTATCATTCACTGTAGAGTCTTTTCCAACTACTATATCTACTAAAACTCATTCTAAATCATATTAGAAATCAGCATAATTCACGTTTATTGTAGGATTAGATACAGCCTAATGGTTCTCATATTATAAATAGTGACATTGTAAGTGTATTATTATTAAAATATATCTTTAAATAGCTTCCATTCATCATAAGAGCTATTGCTCTTCTAATACTGGCTTTAGATTTGGCTATGTTCTCTGTAATATGAGTCCTAGGCTTAAAAAGATATTCTGTATCATTGAAACTAAATTTTCCTTTTTGTTATATAAATATAGTAACATAAAAAGATTCAAAAACGACAGTAAAGTACAGTATGTATAAGGTGTACATTTTCAGTTAACCCACCTATTGTGATGTGCTACTCATCGGCCTACACTCCACTCACCACAATGATGTTTTCCTAACTTCTGGCCCAGGGTTAGTTTTAAAAAAAAGTGGCCGCCATCTTGAAGGGAATTAAACCACTAATAAACTCTTTATCTAACACACTCCATTCTATTCGTAAATATTTTCAAAGGCAATGTTCAAAGTATCAAGCAGTTTTACTCAATGACAACTACTTACTACTAGATCTATAGCAATGTT
This sequence comes from Anisus vortex, assembly GCA_949126835.1. Taxonomy (NCBI): domain Eukaryota; kingdom Metazoa; phylum Mollusca; class Gastropoda; family Planorbidae; genus Anisus; species Anisus vortex. The sequence continues at coordinate 15,706,023 of OX421501.1, forward strand.
GTGAACATTGGTTAATCGCACATCCATTACAATAATATAGTTTCTTTACAATTGTTTGATTTTAATGTAGAATTATTTATAGTATTTATTTGTTAACTTAGTTCATTAAGCTACTTTCGTACTAAATATCCAATTGTGATTGGTCAAACTCTGGAATGAACAAGTTTTGAACATTATACGAGAACAAGTGTTGTCTTCTGTAATTCTTAACTTTATTCATTTTTTTGTACAGTTCACTTACAGAACCGGGTGAATTTGCAGGAACTGGGTTTTCGATGCTGAACCGGGTACCGATTCTTGACCCACGTCTGAGTAATTTTGAACATTAAAAAAAAAAAGATTTTTATTAGTATTGTGTATAAAAACAACAACTCCAATAATCCATTTTGAAATTATTAAAACTGAAAATTAAATGTTGTAATATTTTCTTATGTTATTGATAGGTCCATTTCTTTTCTGTATTATTAAAGTATAATCATAAAAAACACAAAATGTCCGAACTTCATCGTTTAGCATTTTTATGGTTAGAATAAATTCAAACAGACAAACCGGAAGTTTCATTCATTGGCTACAGTTTTGTCTGGGCACTGCAATTTAGATCCTAGAAATAAGAGACTTAGACGAGAAACATTTTTGTCTTTTTATTTTTACTTTTTTTTACCAAATCAACTGATCTAATTACTCAACTTTATAATTTTATGATAAGCCTAATTGTGTAACGTTTTAATTCATAGATAAATGTAATCCATAGATGCTTTTGTGTTGTTGAAAATTTTGAATAATAATTGCTACCGGGTTTCGAAGCCCCTTCAGAACCGAGTCTTGGGTTCTTAAACAAATCGTCTACCCAGTTCTCAATGAATTATGGTTTTTGATTTGATCATTGATAAGTAAAAACTAAATATATTTCATCTGATGTTGTAGAAAGTCCTCATCTATTTCGTTGTTTATTTTTATATTTGCCTATTCCATTTTCCCCTCAATATTTCTCATCACATAAAAAAGGTTGTCTTTAACTATTATTCCATCTAAATATTTATGATATTGATATATGAATAAATGTTGCTGTGAATAGGTTCCTTTTTAAAACACTATTGAAATTGACAGTTTTATTTTCCATTTAGAGAATTTTCCATAGAGAATGCATACCGAATCCTTCTTTCATTTTAAATGTAGTTTTAAGTCTGTAAGTGAAATAATATTAAGTCTTTAATTTTTAAGTTATACTTTTTTATTGACTTTATTAATATTTGAAATTCTGATTTATTACGGTAAGTTAAAAGACTTGTAAAGATATTGCTGCTGAGAGTTAACACCCTTGCCCTTTTACAAGTCAGTCTTATATCCTATACTATAATACGAGCAAAAATTGTATGTATGTATGTATATATATATAGTACCAGGTGACCGATCATTCGATCGGTAATAAATACAATTTTAACTCGTATTATAGTATAGGATATATGTATGTCTGAAAATTTTCTTGAAAAGCGCTCTAACGATTTTCTTCATGTTTTAATGCACGACTTGTTTTGCCTAAAAAAAATTTACCGCTTTTCGGCCCCACAAATAAAAATCGGAAACGAACGTTAGACAAAAATACCCATAAGGTTTATCGTAGGTAATTGATTTTGGCCGTGAAAACATGCCATTTCTCGACCTACATGTAGCGCGGCTTTCAAGAACGGTGTTGTTTTTTTTGCGTCGCAGTTATGACGTTTCGGAAATACCCGTACAGCAACAGAAAGAAGTTTAATTTCTTGTTTAGATTACTGTTGCGCACAGATGATAGGTGTAATTTAAAGCATGACCAAGTGTAATTTAAAGCATGACCAAGTGTAATTTATGTAATGCAGGGGTGTGCAAACTACAGCCAGTGGGTGACAAATAATACTATGCGGCCCTCGAGGCTTATTTAGATGATGTCTTCAATATATTTTATTTTAAATCAAAACTAATAAAATATTTACGTATTAATTAATAGTCTTATAATAGTTTGCCGTTTAAATAATAACAGGATTAGATGAAGTTTCACCAAACTAAATGTCTATTTTTAACTTTCTTTGATCTAACATTGTTAGTAAAAAAAAACACACGTCGAAATCTTTTTTTTTGGGGTATAAAAACTTTATAACTGTATATAGTATACACTTTAGTAGAAAACACTACACTGTATATAGTGTACACTGTCGCTGTAAACTCTACGCTGTATATAGTGTACACTGAAGTAGAATACATTACGCCGTATATGGGTGTTGTCATTGATGATGAAGTAAACCTCCGTTTCTCAAAAGCCAGTGCAACCTTTGGAAGTCTGAACAAAAATGTTTGGAACAGAAGGGTCATTAGCACCCAAACCAAAATAAAAGTCTACAGAGCAGTCGTGCTCCCTACTTTACTATATGCATGTGAGACTTGGACTGTTTATCAACGACATGCTAAGCTCCTAAATCACTTCCACACAAAAAGCCTGAGAAAAATCCTAAATATCAAATGGCAGGACAAAATTCCAGACTTTGAGGTACTCGCCAGGGCAGGACTCCCAAGCATCCACACAAGTCTGATGCAGTCTCAACTTCGCTGGGCTGGGCATGTTATACGCATGCCTGACTGCCGTCTTCCAAAGAGGCTCTTCTATGGCGAGCTAAAAAACGGTCAGCGAGCTCGCGGAGGTCCAAAAAAGCGATATAAAGACACCCTCAAGGCATCACTCAAAGCGTTCTCCATTAAAGAGGACTCCTGGGAGGTGACAGCCAAAGACCGTGCCTCATGGCGCTCAGCGGTCCATGAAGGAGCAGCTCTTTGCGAAGAGCAAAAACAGAGAGCAGCTGAGTCCAAGAGACAAGCCAGGAAAGATCGTGCCCTAGAGCCCATTGTCGACGCTCTGACCTTCCCCTGTACGGTTTGCAGTCGCACCTTCCGCGCAAGGATAGGCCTCTTTAGCCACATGAAAACCCACCGCACAGCCACACCCCATACTTCATAGGACGACAAAAATGGTCATCGTCGATCACGACGGACGAACAACAACAAACTCTACGCTGTATATAGTGTACACTGAAGTAGAATACATTACGCCGTATATAGTATATAGTGTACACTGAAGCAGTATACACTACGCTGTATATAGTGTACATACTTTAGCAGTCTACACTACGCCGTATATAATGTACCCTGTAGCGATATACGCTACGCCGTATATAATGTACCCTGTAGCGGTATACACTACACCGTATATAGTGTACACTGTAGCAGTATACACTACACCGTATATAGTGTACACTTTAGCAGTCTACACTACGCCGTATATAATGTACCTACCCTGTAGCGATATACGATACGCCGTATATAGGCCTAATGTACCTTGTAGTGATATTCACTACACCGTATATAGTGTACACTGTAGCGGTATACACTACACCGTATATAGTGTAAACTGTAGCATTATACACTACAACGTATATAGTGTACACTGTAGCATTATACACTACAACGTATATAGTGTACAGTGTAGCATTATACACTACAACGTATATAGTGTACACTGTAGCATTATACACTACAACGTATATAGTGTAAACTGTAGCATTATACACTACAACGTATATAGTGTACACTGTAGCATTATACACTACAACGTATATAGTGTACACTGTAGCGGTATACACTACTCCGTATATAGTGTACACCTTAGTATACACCTCACCGTATATAGTGTACACCGTAGCAGTGTACACTACTCCGTATATAGTGTACACTGAAGCAGTATACACTACACCGTAAATAGTATACAATGTAGCAGTATACTCTACACTGTACATAGTATACACTGTATTAGTATCCACTTTTTTTTTTATTCAATTCACATGTTTACGAATGTTTCATTAAAAATATGTATGATACCAAAGTAAGATATAGATCTATTAGAATATGTTAACATTGTCAATTCGAAATCTGGTAAGCTAGAAAAAATGTATTCATTTCATTCGTTTTGTCCTTATAACAATGGTCAGAAGTGTAATATACTGTTAGTTTTATTGAGGGGGGGGGGGATTAAACAAATCATCTAACGTAGCATTGCCGTTGCAAGGGATTTGGGGGCCCGGGGGGGCTTGGCCTCTTTAGGGGCCCCTGCATTTTGACATTCGACATTATGACATAAGAAAAAAACAATTCGGACACTCCTTTGGGGGCCCTCCTCAAGTAGGGGCCCGGGGGGATTTTCGAATTTGGACCCCCCTCCCCCTCCCCTAGCTACGCCACTGTAACGTAGCCTAATCTTTTCATTTGCAGTCTTTTCAATGAATAGGCTAATTTTACCTTTAATTATTTAGTATTTAACTAGTGTAATGCTCAAAATTTAAACAATTTTTTAAAATGTTTTACTATACCATTGTTTTAATTAATCGATTTTATATTTTGCCGCGATAGTTTCTTTTGAATAGTAACACATGGAGGATATTAGATAAGGATTACACCAAACTATATATTGTTAATTTTTTGTCAAACAATGTTTGGAATAATACATTGAAAACATTATAAATAATAAATAAATACTTTTTTGTATAAGATATTTTTACAAGTGATTTACAAAATAAACTTATGATTTATATATGTGCCCAAGTAAGAAATATTATACCATGTTAAGAAGTCAATATGAAATCTGGTAAACTAGTAAAAATGCATTACATTTATTCGTAGACCTTTTTAATTTATATCAAACATACTTGCGGCCGTAACTCATTGTTAGCTTGAATGGGGTGAGGAAGGGAATTTAAAAAATTGACATAATTTTATAAGAGGGGTCACTAGAAAGTTTGACAGTTGTTAAAGTAGGGGAAGGGGTAGAAGGACTAAAAATTGTGACGTAATTCGCGATATTTTTAATTTAATCTGTTCATTTTCAGTCTTTTAAATACATAACATAATGACATAAATGAGATATATTTCTGTTGGATTTAAAACTGACCACTCTAGCCTACATGTTGTTTTTTTTAGGGGAGGGGGGGGGGGTTATTGGGCAAAATCTAGATTGTATATATGTTACGGCCAAAGCACGAAGTGCGAGGCGCTTGGCCAATGTCCGATGTGCTGTAAATTGACAGTGTTTACGCTACTTTGGCCGGCCACTTCGCGATGTGGCTGGCAATCCCTGGCCAATGTCCGATGTACTGATACAAGAATGTTTGGTAGGCGGCACAGGTGTGATGGCGGCTTGCATAGGGTAGCAAGGACAGTGATACATACGCTGTGACGATAATTTTCTGTTCATCTTCTGCTTTTCAGAGAAAGTCTTCTTATCTTATACATTACAGACGCTCCTTCTATAAAGAAGATTATTGCGTCCTACGCTCATCCGTGGTCCGAGTCTAGTCTTGCATTTTTATTAATGTTTTAAATGATGTTAGGTTATTGGTTTTCCTGGTTTGTTCAGGCAACCCATTCCATGCCCGAATGCCACTCGGGAAGAAAGAGTACTTATATGAATTTGTTCTCGCATAAGGGACAAGGAAGGTGTTTTTGTCTTTATGTTTATCTGAGCTTTGCAACAGATTGTTATTGGGTTCATTTCTAAATTAGAGTTTAATGCCTTATGTATTATTACTACTTTACTCTTTGCCCTTCTGTCCTCTAGTGTTTCTAGGTTTAGTGATTTGACTAATGGTGTTACTCTTGTCAATTGGGAATATTCACTAGTTATAAACCTTGCAGCTCTTTTTTGAATTTGTTCTAATTTTTTAATGTTTTCTTTAGTTGATGGGTCCCATACAGATCCTGCATATTCTAGTATAGGCCTAACTAATGTGAGATAGCATTTTAGTTTTATATTCTTATTACATTTGTAAAAGTTCCTTTTTATGAATCCTAATGTTTAGTTTGATTTTTTAATTACTTCATCAATGTGAGGGTTCCAAGATAACTTATCATTTATTATTACTCCTAGATACTTAGCATTAGTAGTTTGAGTTAGTTCTTTACCATGAATGAAGTAGTTTGTTATTATTTGTTTCTTTTTCTTGGATACCCTTATTAGTTGGCATTTTTCTGGGTGAAAAGACATACTCCAGTTTGATTCCCATTTTTGTAGTTCATCTAGGTCTTTTTGTAAAAGTTCACTATCTTTTCCTGTCTTTATTATTCTATAAATTATGCAATCATCGGCAAATAATCTTACTTTTGTTCCTGTGTTGATGCAATTTGGCAGATCATTAATGTAAATTAGAAATAGTAGGGGCCCTAGAACAGTTCCTTGTGGAACTCCTGAGTTTACTGTTATTGGTGATGACTTAGAGCCATTTATTATCACTGTTTGTTCTCTGCCTATAAGAAAGTCCTGAATCCACTGATGTAAGGGACCAGAGATGCCAAAGTATTTAAGTTTTTAAAGAAGACTAGAATGATGAACTTTATCAAATGCTTTTGAAAAATCTAGTAATATAGCATCAATTTGGTTGTTATTATCTAATCCCTTAGACAAGTCATCTATTAAGCCTATCAATTGAGTCTCACATGATCTATTTTTCCTGAAGCCATGTTGGTGTGGGCACAGTGCATTTAGTTTGTCTAGATGATTTACTATACTACTATATATTATATGTTCAAGTAATTTACATGTTATGCTTGTTAGAGAAATAGGTCTATAATTTCTGGGGTCAGATTTATCTCCTTTTTTGAAAAGGGGGGTTACATTGGCTAATTTCCAATCTTTGGGCACTTTGCCCTGGTTTAGAGAGGCCTGAAAAAGTATTTTAAAGATTGGAGATATTTCATTAATTAGTTCTTTAAGCAGTCTTGCTGGTATTTCATCTGGACCAGAAGCTTTGTTTACTTTTAAGTTGGTTAGGAGTTGTTTAATGCCTTTTTCATCTACATTTATATTTCCTATCTCTTCTAGTTTGTTTAAATTTATGAATATTTCTTTGTCACCTGGATTTGAAAAAGATGATGCAAAGTGTGTGTTTAGGATATTAGCTTTAGTTTCATTATCATTATAAGTTTCATTGTTTTGGCCTTTTAGTGGAGCTATGCCTGTAGTGTCCATTTTTCTTGATTTAATGTAGGACCATAAGTTTTTATTATTATCTTTAGAAATTACATTGTTTACATATTCATTCTGCAGCTGTCTGCTTAGTTTCTGAGTTAAATGTTTAATTTTTAGGTATTTTTTATGTAGTCTAATTGAATTAGTGGCCTTAAACTTTTTGAATAGATTTTCTTTTTGTTTACACAGTTTCTTTAGTTTAGTGTTAAACCAACATTTGTTCATTTTATTTGATGTTTGTTTTGTTGGCACAGTCCTGCCGAAGTGGTCACTAATTATCAAGGAAATTAATTATCACACGATTTAGTAAGCTATCTACCTGGATAAAAACACCATTCGCGTCATAAAAGGACTGGATGGTGTCTGTGAGTAGAGGATTGACTTTTGATATTATTGATAATCCACAAAGGTGGTCAGGCAGGAGCGACCGTATTTTTATCTAGCCATTGTCCGCGCGGTCTAGTTTCATGTGTTGTATAAACATGGGTGGGGCCGCCAGTCGCAATGACAAAGAGCGTGTTTGATTTTATGAAAAGAGGGAGTGTCAATACTGTACAGGGCAGGGTCATCATTGTTCTCGTGACCTACACCGACGACCGGGAAAACACCCTCCCAGCCCCACCCATTGACGGACCCTCGAAGCCACATGCGACTGGAATGTTTGGACAAAGGGATGGGAGAGAGATATGTGACTTAAAGTCCACCCACTCCTTTCTCATTGGTCCATGTTATATTTCGTGGGTAGGTCTTCCTTGTGTAAAAAACGCCCCATAACACGACTTTACGCACTTATTTCCTTATGGATTTTAGTTGTAACAAGTGATTATAGATCTAAAATGTACTATGATAGATGAACATGGCTGATTTTGTAATTTAGTATAAATAAAGATGGATAATTTACTATAATAAACTAATTTGACTGATTTTGTAATTTAGCTTAATTCTTAATCAATATAAGCCTAATGTGATAATTATGGTATACAAACACTCAAAATCTGCTCATGACCTTCTTAATCGGGCTTTGGCCGATCGCCCCTGCCATTTCGCGATCTGGCCGGCCAAGGTCCGAAATCAAGAACAGATCGGGCTTTGGCCGATCAAATGTGAGGTGATATTCACTGATATTGGCCACTTCGCGATCTGGCCGACTTCGGGCTTTGGCCGTAACATATATAAATATAAGACTACACAAATAAAAATCTGCATTGACTGTTAGAATTTAAGGCCTAAGTTATTCATAGTAGAAAAAAAGAAAAGACAAATACAATGTATTGTTCTGGTAAAGACGTATTTTTTTTTTAATTTATGCACTGTTGTTTTACATAAAAATTATTTAAGGTACAAGCGCCTACTCTTTATTACCGATCGAATGATCGGTCACTGGTACTAAAGGTACTTATTAGTTATATGACTGGCTTGTTAAAGGGGCAAGGATGTTAACTCTCAGCAGCAATACGGCCCTTGTACTTGCACTCTTCTTAACTAATTTTTCTAAACCTGCACTAATAACTTAGTCATTTTGACTCACTAAATAAGTTAAATAAGTAGTGGTTTTGTACGTCTTCTTATTACATTGTTGCCCCAATAGTTCTTCATCCGTATTTGTTTGTGTTAGAATAAACTGAATACTTAGTACCGGTATGTAATCGTAAGTTTTCATTATTTATAATTTATACTACTGTATGATACTGTATCAATATTTCAAATATTTGTATTGTCTGTTATTACCTCACTGCATTGAATTAGTGGAAAACGCACTAGTTATAAATGACCACATATCAAGTTTACTACTTCCTTCTATCACTAACACTACTAACAATTAGCCTACCGGTAACAGCCATAAGATAGCAGTGAAAATTTAGTGAGCTCAATTACATAGTAATAGTAATAGTGGTTGATTCACTGCACATTGAATATTTAAGATAAAAGAATTTAGTCATCAAGTTTCACCCAGTAGGCTATATTTTATTCTGGTGCTTGCTAGTTTCACTTACTTTGTTTTATGTACCCTAATAAACTTTCCATGTCTTTTTACTGTTTGTTTTTTAATTTATCACTTTAAAAAAAGGTTAAGCAGAATGAGTAACAATTAACTTACAGTTATAAATATAAATTTCTTAACGGATCTATGTTACAGTTATAAATTTCTTAACGGATCTATGTTACAGTTATAAATTTCTTAACGGATCTATGTTACAGTTATAAAAATAAATTTCTTAACGGATCTATGTTACAGTTAGGGCCTATAAATATAAATTTCTTAACGGATCTATGATAATGTTACAGTTATAAATATAAATTTCTTAACGGATCTGTTACAGTTATAAATATATAAATTTCTTAACGGATCTATGTTAGGCCTACAGTTATAAATATAAATTTCTTAACGGATCTATGTTACAGTTATTTTACATTTAATGGCTTTACTTTTACAAAGCTGCATTTCAATTAAAACTATTTGTGTTAGAACAGGTGTACAGTCCAGGTGTAATATTAGTAACAAAACTAAGCTACCTGTACTATTAACATGCCACTTGATAGGACACCATACACTTTCCCCTAGTATACCTTCACCAGGAGGGCTGGGGGTTGGCTTATATTGCGTTTTATCTACAGAAACCAAGTTAATGTTAAGTCTGCTATATCATACCTCCATAAATAACCAACGTGTGTATGTTGTATTGCCTGGCTATGCAGAAACCAAGTTAGGCTATATCAATCATACTAGGATTTCTAAATCATTCAGCGTCATAGTCATAGGCGTTTAATATTTAAACACAATATTTTATTACCAAACTTTCACATTAATTTATGATAATTATTTAGTATAAGCCTACATGATCATTTGGTTGTCAAGATGAGGATCTAGCAACTGCTTGTATTGATTATATTTTGTTCTCAGTTATAACTGAAATTTTCTTTAATTTGTTTCGGACCGCGAAATGGTTTAGAAGGCTATTGTTAAGCGGGATTGATATGTAGTAATCATACAAACTGGCTAGTTAATGTCATGTTTAAGAAATGTACATATTTTTAGTAACATAATATTTATATAATTTTCAAATACTTTTTACAGTTTGGTCATTATAAAGTTATAAGTTGTAGGCCCTTTAGTCTTTTATAAAAGAAAAATAATAAACTTAATATTAGAAATATTAGCGCAAATAAAACGGGCTAATTATTTCCCTTTAAGTTTAATTATAATAAAGTTTCTAAACTTGATTCAAATCCAATAGTGATGCCAAACAAATTATGTTTGTAATATAACAAATATTATTGACTAATTATTATTTCGTTATATAATTCCACCATTATGGACTTTCATAATATTATGCTATTAAAAAGTCTTATATATTTATTAAATTAATAAAAACAAATTTTGTTTTAGAATTACTTATATTTATGTTTAATTATAGAAGATGAGCATAAAAACTCTTTTAAATGTAAACAGTCTGTATCAATTAATGAGCGCCTTGTTTTGAATGCTCTTCGCTCATTTATAATTTATAATGGCAGATACATATTTAGTCATTTTTGAGTAGTTAAGTGAGGTGTAATTGACCTCTTTGACTTTGAATGCTTAACACAACTTTCATGTGCTAAATAAATACTGTTCACAGAGATGTAAGTGTACGTTGAACCAAAAACTGAAAGTAGAGCGAATGAATGCCTGGCAGTAGACAATAGCACATGATGAATGCCTGGCAGTAGAGAATAGCACATAATGAATGCCTGGCAGTAGAGAATAGCACATAATGAATGCCTGGTAGTAGAGAATAGCACATGATGAATGCCTGGCAGTAGACAATAGCACATAATGAATGCCTGGCAGTAGAGAATAGTAATAGCGCATAATGAATGCCTGGCAGTCGAGAATAGCACATAATGAATGCCTGGCAGTAGAGAATAGCACATAATGAATGCCTGGCAGTAGAGAATAGCACATAATGAATGCCTGGCAGTAGAGAATAGCACATAATGAATGCCTGGCAATAGAGAATAACACATGACTTTCCTAAGCATCTTCCTTCCAGATTTTCACGCAAAGTGGCATTGTTTTGGATGTTTAAAATTCAACTGGCTGCGCTCCACTTAAAATACATCTCTACATCTAAGAAGGTTGTAGTAAGATCGAGCAAGTTAGGCCTGATGAGTTATAAAAAAATGATTCCATGAATTTGAAAGTCGTTTAGAAAACTCCGCTCTGAGTGCTTCAAACTATATACTAAAAAGCCCAACTATATATCTTAATACATGCCTAAATAAAGGGAAGTAAATCTAGTTAAATGTTTTAAAATTGATTTCACTCAAGATGTAAGGAAATCAATTTCAGTGATCTCAGGTCAAGCGCTGTTTGACTCCTCCTTGTCAATGTGTTCAACTCACTGAAATGTGTCGCTATGTCATTCAGAAACACCAGCTTCAACAGTCAGTTTTCCTCATTCAGAACCCAAAAATCCATTTTTTTTAAAAACCACTTGGGGGTCCATCGCGTGCCAATTTTGGCACGCGCGCCTTAGGTGGCCGACCTCTGATTTAGACTACAGCATGGCTAGGACTAGGTGAAACAATTCCATCAATTCCCTGTACCGGGTATCTCTGTGGGCTGACATTTCAGGACACATTGAGGGTGATTCTCTGTGCTTCAACTTTAACCCATACACTTCAGCTTCTTCCAGACCCATAGAAATAGAGGCAATACCCCCCAGTGGGAACAGAAGCAAAGCCATCAGATGGGACAGAAGTAAAATTCCCCAATGGATACAGAAGCATTACACACCAATAACTACACTGATTCTTAACTTGATTAGAATTTGCCCCCTTTAGATTGTTGAGTAGCAATGTCACATTTGTAAAATGGCATCTAGCAAGCCCAGACAGATTTAAGACTTGAACTATTCACCAAACATTGTAATTGTATTAATATTAATATAATCAGCTGATATGCATGACAGATTTAAGACTTGAACTATTCACCAATTTATATAATCAGCTGATATGCATTACAGATTTAACACTTGAACTATTCACCAAACATTGTATTAATATAATCAGCTGATATGCATGACTAGGCTGTTGAATGAAAACAAAAGCTAAGTATGGTACATTAATTGTAAATGGAAACTTTCACCAAAAATATTTATTATTATTATCAAGATAATCATGTATAGGCCTACAGCTGAACTGGTTGATTTTCTATAAACTAAAACCTATGTACACACACAATACATATACAGAACACTAAACAAACAATAACTGTTATTATTCAAAGTAATATGGAGTGCTTGCATTCAAAACTTAAACCAGATTTTCATTTTGTGTATCACCTGTACATACCAGTAAATTTTGTTTTAAATTACTGTTGATTTCTTTCAATTGAAGACTATAAGTATAGTATAAGGCCTTTGGGTGATAATGACAAGGTTATTTCTCAGAATAGAAACACTAAAGGGCAATGAGCTTTCACTGTGGCCTATCAGGTTTTCCTAACAGCTGTGCAGTTTGTTGTATTGTATTTCACTGTGGCCTATCAGGTTTTCCTAACAGCTGTGCAGTTTGTTGTATTGTAAGCTTACTAACTATTAAGAGACTATAAACCTATTTAACAAATACAATTTATAGAGATGTTTACAAATAATTGTCATTTATCATTGAGATGAGTCATGCAATGTTTTCTAATGTAGGCTAAAAGATTGAAGAATAAAAAAAGAGAAATTAGTGCCAATTCTATTGAAAACTTGACAATATTTATGTTACTGATACTGATGAGAAATACATTTATTTTGATTCAAGCTATGTATGGCCATTGCATTCATTATTAAAATATTGAAACTAAATTATACTAAAGAATAATCTAAATTTTACAAATATATATTATACCTTTTTTTTTCTCTCAATCACACCAGCTTTGTTCTATTAGTACTGGTAAATAAAAAGTGCATTAGTTTTTAGTTTGTTCAGATCTGCAGATAAGGTGAAATACTTGCAATGACCATGAAACAAGATATTCACTCAGAGAATTAATTCAGTTGACATTTTTAAGTGCTAGAGTAAAGTATTGAAAAGTGTTGCAGTTTTATTTTTTTTATACCTTTCAAAAATCACAGACATTTTCTGTACAAAATAGACTTCTTTCAATTTTACTTATGAAAAAGATTAAAGTGTTTCTTTAATGTTGATTAATAAATATAACCAAATGACATAAGAAAGTCACTTGTTTATGTTAGTTACAGCCTTAATCCTTCTATATCAGGATATGTTTGTATTTCTAATCTAGGCACAAAGTATTGTCAAACAAGTTGTAACTATTAATAAATCTTTTACTAACATAAAATATAGGATGGTGGAATCATCAAATTTACCTATACAAAAAATCCTATTATTTATATTTTTTTTAAATCACTTTAATTGGAAAAAATTAGACTATTTAAAAATAAAGGTGCTGAAAAAATCTTTGGATGACAAAGTTGTTATAAATATGGTATTTAATTTTTAACATACAAAAAATATGTTTTTAAAATATATCCAATTCACCATTTTTTAATTCAAGAATACAAAAATGTATACACAACACTCATTCCATTATCTTAAAATATTTCAAAGCAAAAAAGTAACTTTACAAAATAGAATCAACCACACCAAAAATGTACATTGTAAGAAGTAAAAGAACACACAAATATGAATAAAACAATCACAAAGCTAGGGAACATGATACAGTCATTTTTTTTTTTGGTTTCTTTACACAAATGATACAGTTACAGACAATACAGCTCCAAATAAACTGACCAGATTTTTAATACATTGAAAACTAAATAATTGATTTTCATAAGCCAAAGCTATGAACATTATATGAAATTAAAAATAAGGAAGCAAAGAATATACTTGGTATATTATTTCAATAATAGCAATGGACACAAATGCTTCAGAAAGTCTTATCTGCCCATTTATAATAAGCTAAATATGATGCTGTCTTGTCTTGGTCTGAATAAACTCATTGCAACCTAAACAAATAAACAAAATTTAAACATTTTAAAATTATTAACTGAAATAATCATTTTAAAAATGATTGTATAAATGTGCAATAATTGACACTGTATAATGTATATTTAAAAAGAAACTCAACCAAAAGTTTGAATCTCATTAAACACATAGTCAGCACTAAACAATAATCACTGATCTATAAATAGAATGGATTGCGCCTTCTAAATAAATTGGTTTGAGCAAAGTGAAGACAGTGAAATCTAATAATGTACAGCGCACTTATCCATATAAAAATATTTTTTTTCTAAAACTGATCTATAAATAGATCAGAACGGAATCTATGTAGCTGCCGTTTTACACAATATACATATGAATTGATGCTGTGTAATAATATAATATTAATATTATCTGAATACCGGTAATATAAAACTAACAATAATACTATCAAATGGAAAAAAAAGAAAACAAATACCTAATAATAAAAAAAGTTAATAAAAAAGTAGGCAGCAATATTGCGCAGTACGGGAAAACCCGGTCCCTAAACACACTAAATGTGAAAGCATTTCAAAGGGACATAATTCGGAAATGGCACCCGTTTTATAACCTTAGCATACGGTGATTAGTATTAGGTCTAAGTTTAGTTTTAAAATAAATTAACGAATTAAGCAATATTGTTGATAAAATAAACATTTCTTTTGGAGGACTACGTTTCCATTTATGCATTTAACTTTTTATCCGATTAGTCAAACGGCTTAAGAGACTTTTGAGCAGAAACAAACATCTAAATAAATAAACAAACTCACTGTAATTATATATATTGATCAGTGACAGTAGGAAAAAAATGGCGGAAATTTCTTCAATAATGTTACTTCCGAGCCTTATCAACTCTTTTTATAGATCAGTGACAATAAAACAACAGATGTATGACAATGACATCTGTCCTGGATTACTGCCTACCCTTTTAAACCACAGCCTATCAGCAACATGTACACTGTAATATAATAGTACACTGTAATATAATAGTACACATAATATACAGCCAAGCATTATGCCTCAATACAGGAGGAATGAGATGAAAACCTACAGCAGCTTTTGAAATAAAAATCAAACATTCAGCCATAAAAGTTAAGACAACACAGGGTAGCATTAGAAGCAGTTCAAGGATACAAAAAATTGGAAAAACCACCGTCTGAACAAAAAGATCACTCAGCAACCAAACATAAAAATCTTTTTGAACAAGACAAGCTCTTAACTCATTTGCTGCTAACCTAGATTCCCATAACGCTAACACCCCTTAGAGTACTAACCAAAGGGAAGCAACTCCTCATTAAATTTAGTAATTTTTTTAAATAACTAAATATTACCCAATGTTAATAAAGTTTAGCAGAAAATTGGCTAAGTCCATATTAAAGTATTATGACAAAAGGCCAATAAAAACTACCCACTCATTGACAGCACATAGGAAAAAATTCAATATATATAATTACCGTGAGTTTGTTTATATGTTTGTTTATATATATATATATGTTTGTTCTCTATAGGCTCCTAAGCCCTTTGACTAATCAAGACAAAAGTTAAACGTATAAATTGAAAACGTCAAACAAAATAAATTTTTATTTTATGACTTATAATCATGAATGTGTTGATTTTATAAATCAAAAAAAGTATATCCAGCTATACAAATACAGAAAACCTTACGGAACAAATGGCCATTTCCGTTCATTTACTATGTTGAACGCGAGATTCACTAAGTTTAACGCGAGGGCCTTATCGGATTTTCCCAATTCTGCTGCTGTTTTTTTAATATGGTGAGACCTTTGTTCAAAAGTTACGCACCGCAATTTGGCTTGGAGAGTTTGAATGGTGTAGGATACTTTTTAAAAAAATAATTGCGTATCAGTATGACGTAATGTCTATCAAATCATTTCTTTTTTCATTATAGATCTAGATGTTTGCATTATATTTTGAGTAAAAGTAACCACATGTTTCAATTATTTAATGAATGCACGTCACTATTGAGAGCATCCTTTAATAGGCGACTTTCTACTCTCTATAAATTAAATTATACTAATTATAAAGGACAAGTGACAAGTTATAAATGATTACTATTAAATAGCACAAGCCTGACAGCAAAAAATTGTATGCATGTGCCAGGGCTACCGGATACAATATAAAAAAACTAAATACAGAAAGAAACATTATCAATACTGTTTTATTGATACAATAAGCAAGAAGAAAAATTAAATACCGAAAAAATCGTTATCACTATAGTTTTTATTGCAATGAAATATTATTTTCTAATTTTGTTTTTATAATTTACTTTTTTTATTGTTTTGTACTTGTGTTTTTTGTTCTTTTAGATAGTCTATAGTCTATTATTGTTAATTTAATAATGTTAATAACAAGTCAAGTCAACACAACTGTTCGCTACTTTTTAATATAGAATTTAAAAGTCTCTTTAAAAAAAAACTGACCAGCCTTTCGGCTCTTGTGTCTAGGGCGTAATGCTTAAGATTGAGCAATCTCTGTCCGGGTTCCAGCCACCCAACGACACGCCGAAGGTGCTGTGTAACAGGGAAGGTTTCCGCAACCCCAGCGATCGTTCACTGCGGTTCCCCTAAGGATCATTATCGTGGTGGCTCGCCAGAATACCTGCACTGTCACCCGGTAGCACAAATCCTATAATATAGGTACAAGCATCCAGGCACCGGGTGGTTCTTGAGACGGGATTGCAGCGTCCATTGCTTTCTCCCCACCGAGACCAGTGGCCTCTCGGCAGTGTAATGGATCTCGGACCCGCTGCGGGGGTTGTCCCCCATGCGTTTGCCCGTTGATGTATTCGTAATGGGAATGTATCCGCGGTTTACACACTTCGCCAGTCTTTTAGGCCAGAAGCTTGACAGCAACAATTCTTATGCATATGCCAGGGACAGGGCGACCAGAAACAATAAAAAAAGAACAAAAACTAAATACCGAAAAGAAACGTTCTCACTCCAGTTTTTATTGTAATATTGTCTTTTGTCTCTCTCTGAACAAAACACATTGTAGTCATTCTTTTCTCCGTCATTTTGACGGGAATAACCACTAGTACCATAATAAAAACATCTGTTTTTTTTAACGAAACTGACTATATTCCTACTTTTAACAGCAGTGCTGGTACTAACAAAAACAAAACGTGTGGCGAGAAATCAATAAATGACGAAAGGTTAGCCACGAGACAAAGAGGACACTTTTAGGCACATTAGTACGGAGGAGAAATGTCGCATGGAGTTGCACTAGTAGCAAATGAATTAACCAGATCATCACTCCTTCAAACTTTGAAACTTAAATTGGAACCTAAGAAACAATAGAGAAAGCTACACAAAATCAGCTACTTTCATCTAGATAGATAGGGCAGCATCTAAAGCCACAATAAATGTTGGCCTACGTGTTTACCTGTGCTTCCCTAACAAAAAATACCCCAAGGTAAGTGCACTATGTGATGACTACTACAGACGTTTTCAATCAGAAGTTGAAGCTGTGAATGCTGATTTACAGACTGTAAAACATTGATACAACTAAATAGCTCCCCCCACACACACACAAAAGAAAAATGGTAGTCCTCTTCACAGAATCTCATTTGATAACAAGCATTTTCGAAGCTTAAAAGAACTCACCTCATTAAAACTTACTATCAACTATCTTATTAGTATTATTACATACAAAATCAACTAAAGCCTCAATAGATAACAGGACATAGAACAAAACATCTGACAAGATGGTTAGAAAGGGAGCAGTCATGGACCAACCTCAAGAACCTGTCAGTTGCTAACACAGTATAAAATATGCTAAAAAAATAACTTCAAAGAAGTTTGGTTTAAAAAAAAAAATACTAATAACAACACAGAATACAAGCACACAAAAAAGATCTATAATAATATCTGTATGAATGATATTCCAACCACAATCATAAAGAGCTGTTAAAATAATAGACATGAAACAAATACTCTTACTTTTAATAATTCACTCAGAGTCTTCCAGTCCCCACTGAAATGTAGAAAACAAAAATTTTTAAACACTATATTTTTTTACTACTAAGTACTTAATACAAAATTTATTTTAAAGTTAAAAGATTGTAATTTGTAAATGTAGATATTTTAAACAATTTATAACTGCATACAATTCAGGATTCATGCAAATCATGTTAATAGGATTTTTTTCAATATAATTTGAAATTTTCTCCTTTTTTTAAATTGTATCTTTTGATGTACAGGGTTCCTGCACCAAAATCAAATCAAAATTTCAGGAGGTTTTCAAGAGAAAATCTAAAATTTCAGGAGATGCGGCAACACTGCATTCACTACATCACTAAACAATGACTCAAATACATATACAATTAAATAAAATATTTTAAAGTGCATTATAATGTGAAAGCTAAATATGTACCATTAAGCTATGTTCATTATATAGAGTCTTTTAACTGTCTTTAGAAATCTTATAATTAAAAAGAAAAAGTAAAAATAAAAGAAATTTTGTTTATGAAAATAAAAGGAGGGGGGGGGGGGGGGGGGAGGCAGAGATATAGTATCCTGTATAGGGGCATCTGTAACATATAGAGTGTTACATTAACAGGTATAGTTTAAAAAAACTATCACTATGACAAGAAAAAAAAACTGCTATTGTAAAGGACATGTAGATAATCCAATTTGATTACTTTCCAATCATTAGGATCATTTAGCCTATAAAATTTTTTTACAAAAAAAAAACCTTATAGCAGCTAGGTGTAGTTAGGTAAGGAGGGGCAAAATGGAAGCGGTCCACACTGATTTTTTTTGTTTTGTGGATGGGGGGAGGGAGTAGCTGATTCAACTGGTGCATATAATATCTCCCTAAACTACTGTATTAAAAAACAACAACACCTGTGGATAAGTTGCACCCTGACTTTCTGGGGGTTATACTGCCTTTTAACTTCTCAAAAATGCATAGGGCCTACCTTTTAAACATAAAAGTTACTAAATATTCACCCTAATTTGGAAACTTTCCTTAAAACATGGTTTCAACAGTGACGTAGCTAGAGGGGGGGGTCTAAATTCAAAAGTCCTCTCGGGCCCCTACTTGAGGGGGGCCCCCAAAGGAGTGTCCTAATTGTTTTTTCTCATGGCAAAATGCAGGGGCCCCTAAAGAGGCCAAGCCCCCGGGGCCCACAAATCCCTTACAACGGCACTGGATTTCAATCATGCATATAAGGCAAACACAGCGCTTCACTTATTTAAAAAAAACTATCAACAGGCCTAAAGCCATTAGCCATAAGGGAAAGTAAGGTATCTGTTTCTTCATCTAAGTCCCTGTCCATACTCAAGTTCCTATCCCTATAGTAACACTATAGTGGGTCGGCACAAAAAAAAGTCTTTTGAAGTAGGGGACGGTTTTGATGACACGTTTTGATGACACGCTATACAAGTGTCCTAACCTAATTACCATTAACATTGTTTGTAATGATTTCTAGTCAGATATATTCAGCATTGAGTGCATTTCATCAATGTATTGGTGAATAAAATGACTTAGACTACTAACTACTAGATTAGGCCCAGTCATTAGACTGATAAACTGATAGACCTGGGCCACACGGGCTAGGCCTACGCCTAGACCTTGCCTACATTTCCCACATTGATAAAATAAAAAAACACATTGTAGGCCTACCCATACGATATTATAACTAGTAAAACCATGTAGGGCCTACACCTTTAAAAAGTTGATAATGATATCGGCGCCAATCGGCATAGGTCAACATCGCGAATAACTCCTTTTGTAGGGTTAGCTAAATAGGACTACTGGAATTTTTACCATATGATACAAGTACACCGATATGAGATAGCGTCTTAAACGTCATCGTTTCCTTTTTAACTAATAAAAAAGACCTATTTATGTATATTTTGATATACATATATTTCAAAAGAAATAAATTCTGACAAAATATGTCGGTTCGCTGATCTCAAGTAGACTAGTAGGCGCGTAGCATGATCAGTCATTTTCAACATAGATCGCGAAAATAAGCTTATTAGTCCTTATCATTATCTAATCTAGCAGACACCAAACTGTGGGAGAGGGAGCGAAAGAGGAGGAAGAGCTGTGTGTATACCATCGCCACAAAGCGAGAAGGGATAGGCTTGGCGTAGCAAGCGTAAGCGTACACGCACGCGGGAGGTGGGGCTGTTGAACTAGGGACACGTGTTGGAGAAGGAAAAAATAGGGGTCAGCTCAATTTTTCAGGACATTTCAGGAGATTATTTCAAATTTCAGAAGGTTTTCAGGAGTTTTTGTCCTTTTTTGCAATTTTAGGAGAATTTCAGGACATCCTGAAATTTCAAGAGGCCGCGGGAACCCTGGATGTATATTAATATTAATGATCCTAAAATGAATGAGTAGACCCAGGTTACTATTAACTATAAATTAAAAAAACAGGATAATAGTAAATTATAATTTTAAAAACTGATGTATATTATTTGAATCAGCTGTGTAAAATTTAGCCATAATTTCTTTAACACTTAAATTGATGATTGTAATATCATTATTCAAGTTTTCTGGCAGTTTGATTGATTATAATTATATTTAATATTCAAAGTTAAATAATAAAGTATTGTTCTTAAAAAAAATATTAGACTGATTTAAATTCATCTGAAATTATATTTTTACAAATAATAAAATCCATTTAACATCATAAGAAAAAATTTTTTTATATAATACTAAATTGAAATTTCTCATTATATTATAAAAAAAATTTTTTAATCAAATCACTGTTTTAACAAAATATTATGGATTTAATTAGATATATTTAAGTGAAACAATTATAATCAATGACAGTCCTATCTAAGAGTGTGTATCTCCATAGGTCTATTGTACCTAATTATTACATTTATTAGCAACGTCAATTTCTATGCCAACAGTTAGGTACATAAGAATGAAGTTAAATGATAAGAACTGTTTACAGCAGTGGTCTCAAACTTGTGTCAAAGGCCAATTGTACTGCCTGCCAAACATTCTGAGATTTTCCAAAATATTGACAATTGACTTATAGTCGCAGATTCAGGATTGTTTAGTTTCTGATAGCAATGCAATTTATTTAATGTTTATTTAAACCTTTTTAAATTCTGACCAAAGAGAGCAATAGTGATGGTATTTTTTTGGCTTAATTTATCGAATTTCTGTAATTTAATCCGGGTGAGAGAAATCGGAAGTAAAGTTTAGCAAAGTTAATAATAAGATAAAGGATTAGAAATTGGAAGTAAAGTTTAGCAAAGTTAATAATAAGATAAAGGATTAGAAATCGGAAGTAAAGTTTAGCAAAGTTAATAATAAGATAAAGGATTAGAAATCGGAAGTAAAGTTTAGCAAAGTTAATAATAAGATAAAGGATTAGAAATCGGAAGTAAAGTTTAGCAAAGTTAATAATAAGATAAAGGATTAGAAATTGGAAGTAAAGTTTAGCAAAATTAATAATGAGATAAAGGATTAGAAATCGGAAGTAAAGTTTAGCAAAGTTAATAAGATAAAGGATTAGAAATCGGAAGTAAAGTTTAGCAAAGTTAATAATAAGATAAAGAATTAGAAATTGGAAGTAAAGTTTAGCAAAGTTAATAATAAGATAAAGGATTAGAAATCTGAAGTAAAGTTTAGCAAAGTTAATAATAAGATAAAGGATTAGAAATTGGAAGTAAAGTTTAGCAAAGTTAATAATAAGATAAAGGATTAGAAATCGGAAGTAAAGTTTAGCAAAGTTAATAATAAGATAAAGGATTAGAAATCTGAAGTAAAGTTTAGCAAAGTTAATAATAAAATAAAATATTAGAAATCGGAAGTAAAGTTTAGCAAAGTTAATAATAAGATAAAGGATTAGAAATTGGAAGTAAAGTTTAGCAAAGTTAATAATAAGATAAAGGATTAGAAATCGGAAGTAAAGTTTAGCAAAGTTGATAATAAGATAAAGGATTTTGGAAGAAACGTGAGGTAAGGAGGAAGCTACTAGAACTTTTTAGCAAAAAGAGTAATAGTTTATCCAAAGGTGGTAATGTGAATTAACGTCTATACTCCGTATAAGTCACCGGTGTATAAGTCACACCCCTAGTAAAGGATTTTTCTTCTATGTTGTCATTGGCCGGCATACAAGTCGCACCCTTACTTTCAGGTGTTACACTGCCTTTAAACTTTTTAAAAATGCATACCTTTTAGACATAAAAGTGACTAAATATTCACCCTAATTTGGAAACTTTCTTTAAAAGATAGATCTAGTCTCAATCATGCATAACGCAAACATAATCACATAAAGGCAGTGTGTCATTTATTTTTAACAGGCGATCTATACAGCCATTAGTCATATGGGAAAGTTTTTGCAAGGCATCTGTTTCTTCATCTAAGTCCCTGAACGTCTCTGCCACTAGACTTGGAGGCGCCAATATTGATAGACTTGCTATGCAAGTGCCCTAATTACCATTTACAATGTTTGTAATGATTTCAAACGTGTACTGCGCAAACAAAATTTAAAAAGCAGTCAGTTGTGGGCTTTTATCTTCGCGACAGAAAATAAGCTGTTTTTGTTTTCAACTCCTACATGCAACTAAGGAAAAATGAAACACACTATTGACATTTCATGCATTATTTCTATATAGATTTGAATATTTTGCTGAAATGTGTCCATCAGCCGATCGTAGTTTTGGAAACATAGCTAAGCCATAGCGTGGTTTTATTAGAATGCGAAACACTGCCTTAGTAGGTTAAAGCTGATAGCCTATAGGCCTTGGCCATAGGTCCTAAATAAAACGCATCTTAAGCTACTAGTGTACAAACTACCTATACTATAGCATACATGCCTACCCCTCGAGTAAAAAAATGGGTAACAAAAACAAAAAAAATGGGTAACAACCACAGGATTATTATTTTAAAACTCTATAATTAAACTAATTAACAGTGTAAATAATCTTTAATGAATTGGCTATTAAAAGGTATTGAAAATATAGGCTTATGCCGTAACTAGGCCTGTCTTCACTATTTACAATAGTAACAAGATGGTCTGCAGGGTTAATTTTGGACTATCAATTTTAATTTAGCTTGGGCAGCTAACTCTCTTAAAATCTAAAGTAGTTTTCTTTTGTCAATTACCAGACATGCCTACCCCTAAGGACTAAAAAGAGGAACAATCTTGATGAAAAAGAGGATTTTTCATCAAAAAAGCGGAACACTCTTTATCTGACAATCTTTTATAACCAAAAAAAAAAAAAAAAAAAAAAAAAAAAAAAAAAACAGAAAGCTAAAATCTAGGCCTATTATTATTATTAGATTTAAAATGTAGGTAGGCTTACGTTTCACAGACAATTCGCAATGGATCTAGATCTAGTAGGCCTACAAAGAACATTAAATTCACATTTGCTGAATAAACTCCTCTGAATATTCCTTCCAATAACACTGAATTAGTTCTTTTACAATTTGAACAAGTCATATTTAAACTTTCTGAGTCAGGACGTTTAGACATTTTCACAATCTTAGCAATACAGTAAAGGAAAAGAATATTAATTGCCAAACACGAGTAATACCGCAAAAAACGTTAGAAAAGCCCACAATATCTCTTTTAATAAACCCAGAAAACCCAAGTAATGATAATTATAGCATTGCGACTTTTGTGTGCCTTTGTTTTATCAACCTAGACACGGACTATATTTCAACCCATGAAAAACCCAAACTTTCCAATTTGGCGTAACAAAACTAGTAAAAAGCGTAACGGCGTAACAAAGTGTGTTTTTTAATCAAAAAGCGGAACAAATACGCCAAAAGCGGAACGGTAGGCATGTCTGAATTACTATCACATTGAAACCTTTCAATTTCAACCAGGGCTATACTATAGGCCTACTGTCTAGGCCTATAGTTAATTAACTTCTTGTACGTTTTTGAAAATGTTTTATTAAATATGCTAATAAATCCCTCGTGATAAGTCTTGATTCTGTTATTCTATCAACTAACATAACATGCACACGAGTTACAACTAAATTGAACTTTTTGTTTTTACCGGCATTGTCGCCAATGACTTTGTGTCTTATTTTGTTGAGTCAATTAGTCTTAAATAAGAAAGTTAGCATTTTTCCTACTTAAATAAAATTCCTGTTTATTCCTTGCGAAATCATTAATATCCTTTTTTCAGACACAAACTATAAGCCTTTTCCTCTTTAACACGCTCGGATTTATTTTCATTTTTATCCCTTAAAGCGCGTAGCTATTTTTACAAAAATGCATTAAAAAGTGTAGCTAAAACTGACGGGCATTAAACTTTCAAAACCTCTTGCTTTTATTTTGTTTTCTTTTATGATATTTTTACATTAGATATATAAACCTATACATTTTATTAAAGCTTATAGTTTGGGGAATTGGAAAAACATATTGATTGTTTAATATCTAGCATCTAAAATGTAAAAATGTAATAAATACACGGCAATTTTTGTTTACAAAAACTTCAAAAAAATATTTTCATTAATTTAACACACAACTAAGTAGTAAAAATAGAATAAAAATATTAAAAAACACTTAAATTTTAGACATATATGTATTAAATTAAAGAAATGTATTTAAAAAAAGTATATTAGTAAGTATTAGAGTCTCCTGTAATATTTACAAATTAGTCAGGGTACAGTCCGACATTGCACTCAGTAAACCTAGAGCGCACCCACCCAGTTCGGAAAAAAAATATTATAAATGTTGTTTAACTATCACATTTTTTACAATTATGATGAAAATATACTAGTTTTAACCTAGGCCCGCAAAATAAACAGATTTAAATACAAATTTATTTCAATAATAACTAAAATAAAAACGATCATTAGCTACGCCCATCTTTCGAAAACGATGTTTTTGCTCACAACAAACACGAAGCTAATTTATTGAACTATTTACCGGCTATTTGACCTAGTTCAGTATTTTGAAAACTAAATCATTAAAATAATATGAATTCAACAAACTTCTTACTGTTTAGAATTTCATCAAAACCAATAAAATATAATTGAAATTATGCATCAATTCCATCGGAGCTTTTTGAATAGTCACTAACACCTTCGTTCATTTTGCGAATCCAGGAAAATTTAACGTAAAAAATGGCTGCCTTTCACTACCAGAAGAGACGGAAGTTGTTAAACTTTACGGATGTGTACGTTTTTACGAAAAAAACAAACAAATGAAAACGACACAATGTAGTCGAAAAAAAGCTAAGCCACGATAGTGGCTCCACGCACTTAACGTATTGTTAACGCTGAGCCACGATCGTGGCCCTACGCGCTTTAAGGGTTAATGCTGTCCATTGGCCGCCATTTTGAAAATTTAGTAATATTTCGCTCAACTTGTTATTTTGTTACTAGACTAATTTCTGACTCCTATTAGTGAAAATTATAGTGTGAGAACAGTGAGAATCAATTAAAATAATTTATAAATTAATTTAAAATGTTACTATATATAACTTTTTCTAAATTCAGAAGCAATCAAGAGAGCAAAAAAAAAAAAAAAATTATTTTTTCTAATTTTTAACATTTTGCGTATTGTTAGACTCAATGCGTATTTTTAGGACGGCCTGTAAATTTTAACGTTTTTGCGGGACAAATACGCAAAATGCGGGACGGTAGGCATGTATACTATAGGCCTAGATAGGCTTAAAAAATTACAAATTCTTTCCATATTGTAATTTGTGTTCAATAGGCCTACAAAAAATGCAGCCTTAACCGTTTGGCCCTTGGAGTCGCTGCGCGTCACCTCTACTGATAGACCCTTGGAGTCGCCACGTGTCGCTGATTACGGGTTGTTTCGCATTTGATCCCGCTGCGAGTTTTTAAATGCTTATTAAAGGCATTTTTTTACTCTGACCAAAGAGAGTGATAGTGACGCTATTTTTAGACGTTTGTTCTGTAGTTTTAGCCAGGTCGATCGAATATCAGTAAATTTGATGGTATTTCGGAAATATTTAGAGACGCATACGCTAGGCTGATGAAGGAAAGGCTTTATTATTTCGATAATGCCAAGATAATTGAGTTATTTTAAGCATTGCAGAAGTTGAATAGGCTTTGAATAGTAGGATTTGAGTCCGATACGATGATAGCCTAGTTCCATGACAAATTATCGGAACCGATCGGCATAGGCTGAGCTATTTATTTTATTTTCCTTTTTATTTATTACTTTATTTCCATCTCTACTGGTTTGAATTAGACTTTATATTTTTATATATTTACTATGAAGAATTTAAAGCAGTTGCTTTGATAGTTTTTTTACAGTAAATTTTTTAATAATATTTTTACTCCCTTTATTTTAAGTTGCAATTTCTGTCTGGTTGCAATCTTGATAGCAAGACTTTGCTTTGATTTTTCGACCACTTCCCGTGGTCCAATCGAGCTGAAATTTGGACAGCAGACTTGCCCTGACTAACAATAAATTTTATCAAATTTTCAGTTAAAACAACTTAATTATACTATACTTATGACAATATTCATTTCTTAAAAGGAAAGTATAAGTAAAATTTTGGTTTCACTTTAAAAATGCCTGTGCAACTTTTTATAGTTTTTCGGCGCCAAACTAGTAAAAAAAAATTATGCGCTAAGATTATTTTTAGAACAATTCATACGGAGTAAGGAGATATTTTTTAGATTTGCAACACAGATATTTTTCTGTACGTTTCATTTCCAGTAGTCAATCAATTATTTAATTACATGATGGTAAACTTAGTTTGCAAATAAAGGGAGCAGAAAATGGTTTTCTTGTTTGTGCGATTTTTTTTCAATTTACGGAGTTATGCGACTTGACTCAAGGTTTGCAGGGTAGAAAACTGTTGATTAATTAAGGGGCAAAAGGTTAAACATACACTACATTCAGCAATACAAAATCAATCCAAAAGTTCAAAAGAAAAGGGTGTGGAGTTTGAAAAACCTCAAATATTTATCCATTTCAATAGCCTAATTCTACATCATAACAGCCACCGATACAGGTGATAATTGCAACTTAATGACAGAGTAGTAATGTTTTTGAACTTTTCAAACAAAAACAGTTGCACCCCTACTTTTGATCAAAATTTTAAGTTTAAAAAGTATGACATATACGCAAGTGTATATGGTAGTTCATAAACCTTATTTCATTTCTTTATTCAGCACATTTATTAGAATTCAACTGATGTTGTTAATTTTGTATAGAGAGTAACTTCCTAAATATTTTTTTGACAATGCCTGGCCTTGTCTATAATAATGACAGAATAGTAGTAATGTGAAAGACATCCCAATAAATGTGATCAAGCAACCTACTGAGTTCTCTCCCCCTGGATAGCTTTCTCCACCATTGAGATTCATGTACATTCCACCTTGTCCAGCCATCTGAGATTGTGATGAAGGATGACTATAATTACTTGAACCTATCAAATACAAGTAATTCAATTATAGTCTTACTGTAGGCTTTAATTAGTTAAATCATCACAAATTTCTATCAATGAAAAAATGGAAGAAGATATAGGGTACAATTATTTATACAAGATTAGTATTTAATAAATGTTCAATTAGTTCACAACTAATGAAAAACATGAAGAAAACACTTCAACAAAGTTTTGGTTAACTGAGATGAGAATGGACAAATAAAAAGCACGAGGTTTTGTCGCTTTAATAAACAACAGAATGCACAGTGAATTGAGTAAACCTGATGCATTCAACAAATCAAATGAAAGGTAAAGGTATATACATGTATTATATGTCATTTGATTCAGAATTGAAGGCAAAATAGACTGCATCAAGAATGAGTAATCATTTAGTGTTTGTTATATAATACTTAATTATAATTATTGAGTAATCATTTAGTGTTTGTTATATTATTATGGTTCCTGCACCAAACTCAAATCAAAATTTCAGGCGGTTTTCAGGAGAAAATCTAAAATTTCAGGAGGCGCGGCAAAACCGAATTCACTATATCACTAAACAATGACTCAGATACAAATAAATTAAATATAAGATTTTTAAAGACATTACAATGTGAAAGCTAATTATGTACCATTAAGCTTTGTTCATTATATAGAGTCCTTTAACTGTCTTTAGAAATCTTATCATTTTAAAAAAAAAGTACAAAAAAAAAAAATTTTGTTTATGAAAATAAAAGGAGGGGGGGAGGCAGAGAATGGAAATATAGTATCCTGTATAGGGGCATCTGTAACATATAGAGTGTTACATTAACAAGTATAGAGAACATATTTATTTGGGCCTACATTGAAATGTATATAGAAAGCTTACAGATTTACAAGTTAAAAAAAACTATCACTATGACAAGAAAAAAAAACTGCCATTGTAAAGGACACGTAGATAATCCAATTTGATTACTTTCAAATCATTAGGATCATTAAGCCTATTAAAATCCTGCTACAAAAATAAAACCTTACAGCAGGTAAGGAGGGGCAAATAGTGCAAGGGGGGAGGGAGTATCTGATTCTGAACTGGTGCATATAATATCTCCCTAAACTACGGTATTTAAAAAAAAACACAACACATGTGGATAAGTTGCATACTGCCTTTTAACTTCTCAAAAATTCATACCATTTAAACATAAAAGTTACTAAATATTCACCCTAATTTGAAAACTTTCCTTAAAAAAATGGTTTCAATCATGCATATAAGGCATACACAGCGCTTCACTTATTTAAAACAACCGATCAATACAGGCATTAGTCATAAGGGAAAGTAATGTATCTGTTTCTACATCTAAGTCACTGTCCATACTCACGTTCCTACCCCTATAGTAGGCTAACACTATAATGAGTCGACACAAAAAAAAAGTCTTTTGAAGTAAGCCGGCCTATGCTTTCGAGACAGAACGGCGCCGGTTTTGATGACGCGCTATACAAGTGCTTAACCTAATTACAATTAACTTTGTAATGATTTCTAGTCAGATATATTCAGCATTGAGTGCATTTCATCAAAGTATTGGTGAATAAAATTACTTAAGACTTCTAGATTAGATAAGACTGATAAACTGATAGACCTAGGGTAGGTATTTGCATTGGTCGGCGGCCATATTGGTTTTTGCTAAGTGACATCTTTTGTACAAACTCGCCAGGTTTTTCGAGTTCTTTTGACTAACGCTATATATACATTTGAAAAAACTAAAAAACGATATCGGAACTTTGTACTATCATACTTTACTATTCATTTTCATTGAAAGCGAAAGTAAGGCAACCCGTGGCTATAAATATTTTTTAAAGATCGCGACTTTTTTTAAGCTAAAAAAGCAGCATAAAGTAGCTAATTTTTACCAATATATTTAAGTATTCCAGTCTAAACGACGTTTAATGAAACCTATATGACGCAACAGAATATTTTTAGATCTTTAATTTCATATATAATGTTTGTTTGTAAAACATTGCAAAGTATTTTTATAATTTTGCGAACTTCGGCACTATGATATCACTATGAAATGTCGGCAAAAAACCTATTTTCGATAGCGCCTATTTAACTTATAATTCGGTGCCGATTTTTATAGATTATGTAATTATCTCACTTGTATATGAGTAAATTAAGATGTTTATTGTATGAACTGTGATTTAAAATACCCTGATTATGAAATAATGGCCTTTTGCGATTCTAAAATATAGAAATATAAATATTAGAAGACTATTTATGACTTTTTTTTTTTACTTAGGCCTATGGTCTATAGTCTTATAAAAAGTATTATTATACGGTAACTTATTATACTTATAGTAGCCTACTTATAGAGTTATGGCTCAGTGCTATCTAAAACATAGATTGTGACTAGGCTTATCTAGGCCTATGGTCTTTGGTGGGCCCTATGGTTGCTATGGCGGCTATGGACACTGTGCAGTATGCTATGGTCATGGTCAAAGTCTCAAAGACAAAGAATAATTTCTGTATTATGTCACATTATGTGGCTAGGTTGAGGATTTAGAATCAATTTAGTCAATGGACAGTCAACTTTAGTCTAGGTCTAAGTCTTTATTTTATACTTCTCAAATTTAGTTTATATGCCTACTTTAACTACTTAAATATTTGAAACAATTTAAGATCAATTAATAGTTTGAATGTCCTGATAACTTAAGAAAACTTAGAAAGTAGGCCAATCAAACATTTAAATGTCAAAAATGATGATACAAATCATACTACATGAACATTATCATCAGTTTTATAAAATTCATGAAATAGGCCTAATATGAATAATATAAATGAATCTCAATTCATAGCCGCCTTAGGCTTAGGGATTATAAGTTTAAGTCGTAGATGATGGTATTATTTTAATAGCCAAAGTGTTTCTGTTGTGCTTGTATTGTGTAAATAAAATTGAAACAACTAACAAACAGATGAAAAATAAAATTCAAGTTTGAATAATTTTATTTATAGACAAAAATACGCTGAACATACAAAAACATTTACCAGAAAAATTGTACCTACCTGGTGGCCAAGTGGCGAGTTTATTAATCGGTTATTGTTTTTTGAAATGATATAGTTGTGAAAAAGGAACAAAAGAGATGAATTAAACTCTTTATTCTGAGCATTTTGATATATAACACAACATATATTTTTAAATTTTGAAAATTCCTCTCCCCCCCCCCCCCCGATCCTGCTCCGCCCCCACATTTAGAAAAAAATGCCAAATCAGCACTAAATATGAATCCATATGTTGCTTTTAAGGTTATTTACATAGAGTGGGATGAGATGAACATTTTGTATTATATAATTGATGGTATATTTTGCATATTTTCTGACTTATTGTGAAAAGCCCACTTTTTAAAATAAATTTCCTATATTTCTTTGTTAAGATGTCCGGTGAATTTTCTTCACCTTTAAAAATTCATATCTTCGCTTCTAATTGACCTAGATATATAAATTTGGTATCAAAATTCAGCATTTAATGTCCTCTATCTCATGAAATAGGTTTTATTCATCTTAAAAATTTTTTAGAAAATTATGCAAGTAGCTAACCTAGGGCCACACCGGCTAGGCCTATGCCTAGACCCAAAATCGTCTGCCTACATTTCCCACATTGATAAAATAAAAAAAAACACATTGTAGGCCTACCCATAAGATTTAATAATTAGTAAAACCATGTAAGGCCTACACCTTTAAAAAGTTGATAATGATATCGGCGCCAATCGGCGTAGGTTTACATCACGAACAACTCCTCTAGTAGGGCTAGCTAAATAGGCCTACTGGAATTTTTAGCATATGATATAAGATAGCGTCTTAAATGTCATCGTTTTCTTTTTAACGAATAAAAAGACCTATTTCTGTGTATTTTGATATACCGGTAAATATATTTCAAAATAAATCAATTTGGCAAAATGTGTCGGTTCGCTGACCCCAAGTAGACTAGTAGGCGCCGCGCGTAGCGTAATCAGGCATTCTCAACATTGATCAGTAATCAGGCATTCTCAACATTGATCGCGAAAATAGGCACCTTAGTCCTTATCATTATCTAATCTAGCAGACACCAAACTGTGGGAGAGGGAGTGAAAGAGGAGGAAAAGCTGTATGTAGCCTATAGGCCTACTATACTTGGCGTAGCAAACGTAAGCGAACAAGCGGGAGGTGGGGCTGTTGAACTAGGGACACGTGTTGGAGAAGGAAAAAATAGGGGTCAGCTCAATTTTTCAGGACATTTCAGGAGATTATTTCAAATTTCAGGAGGTTTTCAGGAGTTTTTGCCCTTTTTTGCAATTTCAGGAGGATTTCAGGACATCCTGAAAGTTCAGGAGGCCGCGGGAACCCTGTATATAGTACTTCATTATAATTATTCTATCCATAAAGTGAATTTTTTTGACACAGCATCATCATTGATAATGCCCTCTTCTTCACTCTGGATAAAAAGAGGACGTGAATTGAAACACAAGTTACTAAAAATAAAATAAAAGCTTTTTTAAAGGTCTGCATTTTCAGACACACCAATTTTGCGGAATAAATGGACCTAATGGGAAATTATGGGCATTGACCAAATGAACATGCTACGTTAATGCAAAGGAGTTTTAAAAAAACTCTGTTCCCCAGACAGTATCCAGACATCTTATAGTTTCAGTGATCATGAAAATAACCCACGATTATTTAAAGTATTCAAGAGTTTAAAAATAATTATCTAAATTGATAATGAAAAAATGAAACAAACTGGTGATTAATGAATAAAAATGTCCATTTAAAATAGAAATGTGCGGAAGCCAACCTGTTGGTGAAGAAGGGTCTGTCACTATTTGTGAAGAGGCTGCAGAGGCTGCTTTGGCTGCATATAGATTAGCCTCTTCTTGTGCTTTCCCGATATTTTTCTTGTATCGTATACGTTTGTTTCCAAACCAATTAGACACCTTAAAATAAAATGAATTACACTACACAAACAGAGAAAAAACGTACATGCAGTGTGATTAAAAAAAAAGAAAACTGCCATACAATAAACTGTGTTGGGGGTAGAACAATACGTATTGTAAATGTGTTAAAATGTAATCCAGATGGCAATAATTATTTATATAAATAGTTTTATAATTAGTATTCTTTTCTAAGATGCATTCCATGTTAAAATATAAACTAAGTGAAGCATGCAAATTAAGTGGAAAACTGATAGTCTAAATTCTAAATGGAGAAATAAATCAAATATATAGTAGCTCTAGGCAGATGAAATTTGTATGAGAAACAATGGTCTGCACATCGACAGCCTAATGTCTAACAATGTACTAGTAATTATTCCTCAATGACAATAAACAATGTATATTAGGAGTTTTTGAAAAGGTGGCTAAGTTTTTTTGAGAGAGAGAAATCTTTATTACAAGCAAATTGCATGAATTGAACACTATGCTATATTACATAGGTTATAATAATTAAGAGAGTCTTGACTACTCTGTCCTCAATAACTGCTAGAATGTACAAGTCGCTATATATTTACTTACTTGGATACATTGAAAGTGGTGACATATGTCAGGGCTCCTCAAATTATTTACCTGCAACCTTCTGGTACTGTCATATTTACATTAGTCACTCTTAAAATGAAACTATTGTACTATTAAAGCAGAGAATTTAATATGAAAAGCCCTGACAAAGCATTTATAAGAATTAAAGAGAAAATATTAACTTTAAACAAGATGATTCCTAATAGTGCTGTTTCTCAAGCTGACTGCTGTACAGAAGACAAACAAAGCTGAAATTCATTTCAAAGTGAATAGACAGAATGAGATGATAGGCTTAAATGATGGTGGAGATGAACTAAGATCGTGACAAAAGTGCCTGCTGGTTTAGTCAGATATCAACTAACCTGTGAGACATTGATGCCACACTTCCTAGCCAATTCTTCTTTAGCTTCTTCACTAGGATAAGGGTTAGATAGGTGGGAGTAAAAATACTCATTCAAGATCTCAGAGGCCTGTTTGCTGAAATTCCTCCTCTTGCGTCTACACCAACAAAAGAGAGAATAAAAAAGGGAAACAAAATTCGCGAGCGCTCAGCAAGAGGGTGGACCTGGGAACATACACATACACACACAAAACAATGGTGTACTTACAGTAAGCTGAACTGTCTTCATTTGATCAGGAACAACTCCAAAGAGTAAGTAGAGGGTGTTAAGCTGAGACTAAAGAGAACCAAGACTCCCTCTGATAATATATATGGCTAAACTAACCTGTGATACAGATATTCCACACTTTCTGGCAAGCTCCTCCTTTACTTCTTCACTAGGGTATGGGTTACTCAGATGGGAATAAAAATACTCTGTCAGTATCTCTGTAGCATTCTTGGTGAAATTCCTCCTTTTTCGTCTAACCAAAAAAAAAATTTCAGAAAAGCAGATGTCTTCGAAAGATTTTAATCAACAAAACTGCTTAAGTAAAAACTGTTTTGTTTTCAGTCACTTACCTTAATACATCAAGATTTTTAAGCCATCAAATTTCTTTCACATGCACAAACATTTGTAACTAATTAACATGTAACAAATTAGTGTGTTAAATTTTTTTATTATTTTTTTTTATTAAATTCCCTTTACTTAACAGTAATTTATACTTATGAAAAAGATTTTGTTTGATAAATACAGTCAATATTATCATGACTATGTCTATTTTTTTAACAATGTAAAATAATCAAAATATGGAACTAGCTTTAACGTTGACTTTGTTTTCTTTTCAATGAAAAATTTGAAGATGTATCAATTTGTACCTACCTGGCATCTAAGAAACGAGATCTCAGAATCATAACAGCCTCACATGTACTTTGTTTTAGTTGCATCTCAATAGCTGAAAACTTTTTTCTGATTATTCCTACCATTCGTTCAATTTCTTTTGGCTGTATGGGCCTTGTTCGACTTTGTTCACGCAGTAAGTTAACTACATGAGTTGTGAATTCATTGCAAGCCTGAAAATAAAAAGCCAAATCGTTTTGATGGTCAATATAGAGGCAGGTTTTGCGATAAGTATATTTCAAGAGTTCCCATTTTTTTTTAAATAATGACAAACTATATTAGTATTACATAACATTTTAAAAGCTGATAGCCCTGAAATCCAAATATGTCACTTATATTATATTCAGATATTTTATAATTAACAATTTCAAAATTGTGAAAGTCTGTCAGTCCAGACGTTGTCAAGGTTACAAAATTAGGTAGACTAAACAGAAGCAAAATAGCATTAGTGCCAAGTCAGATTTACTTTTTACTGGACAGTTTTGGTAATTTTTAAAAATGAAAAATCAAGCCATTTAGTAGTGTGACAGATTATAACAGTTATTTTAATTTGGTTATCCAAATCTTAACACTCAAACAACGGCTAACAAAGATATGGTACTCTGGTGCACCATAAAAAATGAACTTTAAAATTATTATTTTTTGTACCTAACATCTTTTTTATATAATTAAATAACATTTTAACATGTTTTGAAAAAAAATATAACGTTTTAGTGAAATTTTAATTAAAATTGCTTTAAAAAATAAATACATGAAATTGAGGGCGACCCTTCTACGCCATATTGTCTTCTTGACAACAACGCGTTTCAACACACTCGGTAATTTTACATTAAAATGGACTCCCATTCCAATTTTCAAACTGATATTCAACTGATTATGAGTTCTGGATTCCAACTAATGATTCTGGTCATTCGGAAGATGAAAATGTAACTTTGCAGACTGATTTGAATGCATCAAACACTGACATGTAAGTATGGCTTGTGACCTAGATTACTTTCTTTGTGTGTGGCTTTACTAAATATACAAATATTTTTGATGTTATTTTAGGTAAACAGTGTTTTTATATTTAGTCCCATTTTCTATGTAACCAATTAGTTATTAGAAAGTGTTTTCACTATCAATAAAAATGCAGGGCTGTGGAGTCGGAGTCGAGGAGTCGGAGGAAATTTGGGTACCTGGAGTCGGAGTCGGCAAATAATGCACCGACTCCGACTAAATTTAGATTGGAAAAAGACAGGGCTTCATTTATTTTAAACAACCGATCAGGCCTACTGAAATTAGTGAAATGAGAAAGTAAAATATCTGTTTTTTCCTCTAAGTCCCCATCCCTACTCAAGATCCTATCCCTATTGTCATACTATAGCGGGTCGGCACACAAAAAAAGTCTTTTGAACTCTTTGAAATGCGTCATTAGACTGAACGTCATATAGACTGCTCGGCGTCGGTATTGAAGACACTATACAAGTGCCCAAATTACTAATTACCGTTAACATTGTTTGTAATTATTTCAAATGCTAGGACATGGCAAGCGCGGTTTTCTCGGAATGCTAAACACTGCCTTAGTTAGGCTATAGGCCTAGGCCATAGGGCCTAAATAAAACGCATCTTAAGCAAATAGTGTACAAGCATACCTTTATGAGAAGCCTAGAGAGGCTTTTACACATTTACGATTCTTTCCATAATGTAATTTGTGTTCAATAGGCCAAAAAAAAATGGTAAAGAGTACAAAATCATATTGTATTCACACAAATCAACCCCTTGAATGCCCGGCAATTCTGCAAACACTAATTAAGTTTGAAGTTTTTTTCAAATATACCTACAAAACTAATCACATTTGGCTGTTCCGGCATGTGACTTGTGACATAGCGCGGGGGGTGTGGGAAATCGAAATCCGACTTTCAACAGGTTATGTAGAACCGATAACCGTTTTTAACATACTTAGTTCTGCTGTTACAGGGCACGCAGCACCCATGTGTAACCTAGCTTCTACTGGTAAGGGATTAACCGTTTGTCCATTGGAATCACCGATCGTCACCTCTACTGATCAGGCCCCACGAGAGGGGGGTACAGCCGGTATGCCGTACCGGGGCCCTCAAGAGTTTAGGGGGCCCATGAATATTTAAAATTAAATACAGTAGACTGTTGGCTTTCCAGCCAGTAGTCCTGTGGTAATGACATGTAGATGTATGTTGCCTTTCTTTCCTTCAAGGAATGTACAAAATACATTCGCATATTAATACAGAGGAGTCGGAAGCAAAAAAAAAATGAGGAGTCGGAGTCGGAACATTTATCTACCGACTCCGCAGCCCTGTAAAAATGTGTTAGGCCTAAGTAAACAATATAGGCCGGATCAGCTGTTTTTTGTTTACATCAGTTGAATCCTATTTATATTATTTAAATGGCTCAGGAGAATTTAGAATAATTACAACAT
Source organism: Anisus vortex (assembly GCA_949126835.1). Classification (NCBI taxonomy): domain Eukaryota; kingdom Metazoa; phylum Mollusca; class Gastropoda; family Planorbidae; genus Anisus; species Anisus vortex. The sequence goes on from OX421501.1 coordinate 15,742,655, forward strand.
TAATTTAAATTGCATTTTTTAGTTATTTGTAACTAATTGCTATATATAAATACTTATACTATTTTTATTCTATTACAGTTTCTATGGCCTATGGACCTATGGATATGACAATGTGGACACTATGCATGAGCAGCTTGACCCATTTCTTCCTGTGATTGTTCCTGGAATACAACTGATGTTAGGACAAGGGATGAAGCCTGGAATTTTACAATGGCCATGACTTTTTTAAAGCTTTATTTCACTTAAGATTTGGTAACTAAAGTGTGTGAGTCTACTAACTATTCCGTATGAGAACATGTAGGCCCTACCCCAAAAACCTAAAGGTTTGTTTGACCCAACTGTGGAGAGTTTTATAGGTTTTGTGGTCTAATTATGTATACAGATATTGTCCCTTCTCCAAATGTGGTTAGGTTCTGGTAAAAAAAAAGTAGACACAAGTGACCAATTAATTAGTAAATATAATGTTTACGGAAAAGCAATAAGCATTGGGATACCATACTTTTTTCATTTATTAGATATAGCTAGGGTAAATTCTTATATTTTGTTTCAACTTGAAGGGATAAAAATCCAGATTGGGTAGAATTAAATAGAATCATTAACTTATTAAATTTGGCCAATTGAGTTAACAGTACTGGATAGATTTGGGAAATATTGGCATTTTTTATCCAATACCTAGCACTGCTAAACCACCAGTTTTATTTTAAGCATGCAATGGATCCAGAATTTATGGATAAACCGGGCAACTGTAGAGTATATTATGACAGTGAAAAAGTTGTGAGAAGGAAAAGTGAAATGTAAGTTGTGTGAAATATTTTGTTTCCAGAAAGGTAGGTATTGTATGTTTGTTTACCATAAATTGCTATAAATCAATACATATCAATGAATCTTATTTTTTAAATAAATAATTTTCATTTGTGTATTTACTAGTATTCATAATTTTAAAATATCTTTAAATTTCTTTTTTATATTTAAAACAATCCGGTAACAATGCCCCCCGCGCCCCCGCTTAATTGCTAAAATGAAAAAAAATTAACTGATATTAAAAGAAGAGCCATAAAAAATTTATTTCTGTATATATTTACTTCAAATTTGTTTTATCTTGTGTAAAATTGATTTTACTTTAATAAAATCTACATTTTGTTGACTTATGGGAGCCTAATTTGTTTTGATTATATTTGTAAATGTTGAAACTTTTTATTTTAACTATCTAAATATAATATTTTTACCTAAATTTTCATTCATAATTTTATTTTTCCACAACAAATAGTTTTTTTTCGCCTTATAGCATTTAAGTTAATTCACTTTGAAACAAAATGTGACCAAATACTTATATTTTATTCTCATACAACTTAAAAAATTAAGGGTCTCAATTGCCTCCCTCCCCTCCTAATCGCTAAAACACACAAAATCTATTAATATTACACAAAAATTCAAAAAAAAATTATTTCTGTACATATTTACTTCAAATTTGCTTTGTCTTGTGTGAAAATGATTTTACTTGAATAAAATCTACATTTTATTTACCTTCGTGTTCATACCTTTTTTTTCTTATATTTGTAAATGTTGAATATTGTAACTTTAGCTAAAAAAAAAATCATTTTTTTCCCCAAATTTTCATTCAAAATTTTTTTCTACTAAAATATATTAGATATTTTTCCTAATAACATAAAGGTTCATTCATTTTCAAACAAAATGATACCAAATACTTATATATTTAGCCAAATACAAGTTAAAAAATGTAGTCACAAAGATAAAACATTAGTTACAAAAAAAATTGAAAAAAACTGCAGTTGTTTGAGAGTTAATGTTGCGTCTGAAATTCCAAAAGGGACAAAACTCTTTTTTTTAATTATCCTCAAAAAAGATTTTTTTTGATTGCCAAACTATTCGTTGCCCATATTTTTGTTTTAAATGCGCAACATGTAATGAGGGGCTCAAAAGCATTTGAATACAGCAAAATATGCACAAGTAGAAAAAGGATTATAAAAGCCATGAAGTGCAGGTCATGAAAACAAAAGCTAAGGAAACCCTGACCCAGGGTTCCTGCACCAAACTCAAATCAAAATTTCAGGAGGTTTTCAGGAGTTTTTGCACTTTTTTGCAATTTCAGGAGGATTTCAGGACATCCTGAAATTTCAGGAGGCCGCGGGAACCCTGCTGACCTAAAACTAAATGTAGAATAATGCATGCGCAGATACTTAAAATAATATTTTCCTGTTTTTTTTTCTCTTTTTTTTATTTCGCCATTAAACGTTTTAATAAAAGATAATTCTGATTTTTTAGTTTGTTATGGCCAAAAAAGTCTTGATTTTGGTCAACAAAATCTACTAAAAATTACGAGGCTAGCTTAAATGCGATCGGTTGACAATTTTCCAAACTTTAATATTTTTATTCTATAAAGCATTAACGCAGTGTTTAATATATTGATTACCTTGTAAAACATGATGTAATTGAAGATAGAAATAGCCATATTTTTTTCTCAAATATTATCAACTTAACCCTCTCTGTCCGTATTTTTTTTCAGGGTCTGCCAAAGTTTATTTTAAGATAAAATTTATATTTTTTAAATTGCCTTTTTGATTAAATGTACCAAATATTAAACATCAATTTAAAGGTGAATAAGTGCTGAATCTAAAAAAGTATGTTTTGTTCTTAAATTACTTGCGTAAATAATTGGAAAGAAAATAGTAAAAAAAAATTTTTAACAATGAAATTTGTCTAGCCAAAAAATATATATATATATAAGTAATAAATATATGTATAAACTATAACAAATATTTCAATAAATCCATGTTTATGTAAACTATTTATATAAGAAATATTTCAATAAATCAATGTTTATATAAACTATTTATATAAGAAATATTTCAATAAATCCATGTTTATATAAACTATTTATATAAGAAATATTCCAATAAATCCATGTTTATATCCATTATTTACTATTAGACTATCAACAAAATCACAAAAATCGATAGTTAATCCTTTTAATTAATATCCATTATCATTTGGCCAAAGCCAAAACAAAAACGACAGAGATCTTAATTCGCGAGCTGCTTTTTGCTGATGATACGGCCCTGATATCACACACAGAGACAGGCCTACAACAGCTTGTGTCAATGCCTGCAGGTGAGCATAAAGAAGACAAATATCATGACCCAAGACACATGTTCCCAGGGCTGCCTACCCCCAAAAAATTTTCTCAGTAACAAAAGCCTGAATTGTCAGTAACAAGACCCTCTTGTCAGTAACACTTTAATAAAAGACTGAATTCGCGTTTTCTAACGATATATAATCAGACTCTCGCACACTCTCATATATACTACATATATATATATAATATATATATTGTGTGCATACTGTATAGGCCTACAGCAAAGTGAGTGTAATTTTTAAAAGAACAGACGCTGTTGCAGAACATCATCAAGTTTAATACCATTTTATGAAAACTTTGTCTCCATTAGACAAGAGAGCCATACAAGTCAAGCTTCCAATGTTTCCATAGGAAGCTCTTTGGTCAGGCTTTGTCTTTCACAGTGGTCTGAGCTGAATGGAATGGTGGCTAATATAAGTATAAGCATGACCTTGGACAGATATGTATTAAGTACTAGTCCTTCTTTATCCTTCATCACCAGTTCTCTTCATGTGATATCAATAGCTATTTTTGAAGTTGTAGAAATTTCTAAATCTTTAATACTAATAAATTTTGCTATAACACAGTGACACATCTATTGTAGCTAATGGAAATTGTTGAAATGATTTAATATCATTGCTACCATCTGTAGAAATTGTAAATGGAACTGTTTCATCCTCAAGTAGGGGCCCGGGGGGATTTATGAATTTGGACCCCCCTCCCCCTCCCTTAGCTACGCCACTGTCTGTCACGTCGGAATGTTCAGCATCAATGAGAAAACCCAGGTTGTTGCGTCTCTTTACTAGTATGCGTCTCTTTACTAGTAGTCTAAGTCTAAGGTCTAAGGGCCAACGTTTATCAAGATACGATTCCCGATTTTCGCTTAAAATCCCTAATTCCTGGCAATATTTTTGAAACCTTGCTTGTTAAAGATCTGTGTGTGTGCTGGATGAGGATTTTTCTTTCTTTTTTTTTTATCAACGGCATTTTACACACGTAGTCGTAGGCCTACACTGCCCTAGGCCCAGTAAAACTGGTAGAGCTACAACGTCGTTGATAATTGGAACAGAGTGATCTTTTGCAATGACTAGACTCTAGTGTTTTTATTTTTAGCAGGCTGATTAAAAAAATTAATTTAGTATTATTTATTTAGAAACTCATCTTAAAGATGTCAAACATCGCGGCGCTATGCAACCAATAAAGAAAACGGAAATAGATTCCGACAATAAAAAAAAAGTGGGAAATATACGGTAATATTACTACTAATACCAACTACCGCATCGGACCGTAAAGACTGTTATCGTATTTTTCGGTGGGATTTTTTAAAGCGCCGTTGAGAAAACGGAAACGTATTTCACCGATAAAAGAACGAACGAAACATTCGGGAATAGGCCTACTAGTTACCGTATCGGACAGTAATGACAATTAAACTTATTTTTCTGACATTTTCGGATATTTTTTTGTAGCAAAATTTTTTTTTTCCACTGGACCATAAAAAGTGTAACAGATTTTAACCTTACCGTAACACCGTATTTTGGGTACCAAAATCGTAATGTTACGGCCGAAACCGTAACAGTAGGCAGCCCTGTGTTCCCCCCCTACTATTATCATAGAAAACAAAAACTTGGAGGTAGTCGACAGCTTCACTTACTTGGGGTCCAAGTGAATTTGAAATTCAAATGTTACTAATTAGAATTGTTGGCGACGTTAAGCTGTGTAGTTTTTTGTACTTACTAAAAATGTGTGTATTTTTCAAAGCACCTTTTTTCATTTTTTATTATGTTCATTGTGAACTAATAAACTACTTTACCTGTTCATATTTTTCCAGTTCTGTATGATATATTTGTCTAATTTGAGCCAGCTTAGCACGATAGTCTGAATGTTCGATGGCACTGTCTGGTTGTCCACCTGAAGCTGCAGCAGTAGCACTAGCTGCAGCTGTGGAGCCACCACCTTTCTCTGGTCCTGCTACACCTTCAGCAATAAGCATATTATCTAGTCTCATGAGTTGAGGATCAGGAGGCTCTTCCTCTTGTGTATTTCGAATACTTAATACTGGAGACATCAAAACATAGTATTTTAATATTCTTATATACTACTCTTTAATCTTGATAGAACACTGAATAAATATCTTTTCATTTTAAACCTGAAGTGAAAATTTTATACAGTAAGCATATTGTTTTGACATTTTTGTTTACATAATTATCATAAACTTAACAGGCTTGGTTTGAGGTTTCAATATAGCATATTTAGTATATGCTCAAATCTAATCCTGATTAAAGTTTAGACAAACAGCACATTTTTGAAGCTAGGACAATATGTCAGAAAGGAAGGCAATTTAACACAATTAGTGTCGTAAGTGATAACATAATGGACATTATGTGGCCAGCACACAATATGTCAGAAAGGAAGGCAATTTAACACAATTAGTGTCGTAAGTGATAACATAATGGACATTATGTGGCCAGCACACAATATGTCAGAAAGGAAGGCAATTTAACACAATTAGTGTCGTAAGTGATAACATTATAATGGAGATTATGTGGCCAGCACAAAGCCCAGCCACCTTTACTTTACCCCAACTAAAGTCAGGTAGCCTACCCTTCAGGGCTGGGTAGACTCAGCGATACCCCCCAGACCAGGGAAGAAATTCTAGCCTTCACCAGGATTGGAACCCAGGACCTTTGGTACTCCTGCCAAACACTCAGCCACCATGCCCATCAAAATAAATATAGCTAACAGAATATATCTTTTACAAAGCAAATTTAATTAAAGATTCAATATCTACCTGTTTTTTCTTTTATTTCACACAAAACATTAAACAAAGCAGGTTTCATTCTGTGACAATTTAGAGTGTGTTTACTGCAACATAAAAGATATATTTAGATGTTTTAATTTATATTTTATAAACTATATATGGGCATTGAAATAGACACTGTTATCAAAACGTTGCCTACCCCTGGCCTAAAGTAATATAGTATATTTTATATATATAGTAGAATAGTGGGCTGCCTATTGACCTGTAGATCATGCAAAAAGATGGAAATGACAAGATGGTTGGGGCACACACTCCAAAAATAAAAACCTCTAAAAAAAATAAAAAAATCTCTACTAGGTATTAGCCTAGTTATAATTGAATTAGTAGGCCTACACAAAAGTTATTCATTATTATACATAGGCCTATGGTCGTTATGTAGGCCTATAGTAAATTTAACGGAGTGATTATTCGCACAGTTCTTCATATAACGCTAAGCGTTATATGAAGATTTCTAGCTGCAGGTAACGCTCGGCGTTATTAGAAGATTCGCACAGGTATTCATATTCTACTGGCGCATGCGCATAATCGTTTGTCTTTCCCTATTGGCCTATATATATTGTTTATTATTAAAGTTTAACAAGATTTCATGGCCTAATGGTTAGTGCTGTCAGCTGGCAACCGGGGTGTCGCAGGTTCTACCCCAGCCTTCTCCACTTTATTTTTTATTATTAATATTCAATTTGAGTACAACGGGATACGTATATACGGTAAATAGCCTACAGGAATATTTTGGTTGTAAGTAACCTTTAGTCATGGTCAGCCAGAAAATACAATAGCTGACTCCTAAGCTGCCTAAGCCTAGGCCTAAATAATAAATACTTTTTCTTACGATAAATGGTATGATAGGCCTAGTGATGATAATAATAATAGTTCTAAAGTGTGCGCAAATGTCTATTTCAAAAGACAATTGTGTTTGAGTACAAATGGATATTTAATATTGTTTTAAGTGTGCTGAAAGACAAAAATTATGAAATCAAGTAGGCCTAGCCTAAATTTCCATTTATTTCAAATTGGATCAATAAAGTAATCTTATCTAATAAATACTGCGGGCCACGGATGAGCGTAGGACGCAATAATCTTCTTTATAGAAGGAGCGTCTGTAATGTATAAGATAAGATAATTAATTCAAACAAAAAGGTTAGGCCTATTTAGCCTAGATGTTAGTATTAGTAGGCTATTGTTAGTTAGGGTCGATAGGCCTACTTCAAGTCAAATTCAAATAGGGTTAGGCCCTGTTAGGGCTTTATTTTTATCAATAAATACCTCCTTCTAGCTAGGAATATGATCCTAAATAATAGACTTTAGGCCTATCACTATCTATAGATTAGTAGGCCTATACTATAGGCTACTATAACTATAAGTTTAAGATAATAAGAATAAGTGTATAAAAGTTAATATGTCATAAGTAGGCCTATAGCCTAACTCTCACAATTGTTCGAAAATTTGGGTCTGCTGTTAACACTCGGCGTTTTTCGAAAATTTGGGTCTTCCGATAACGCTCTGCGTTATTCGAAGATTTGGCTTTGGTTCTTCCGATAACGCTCGGCGTTATATGAACAGTTCTTCTAATAACGCTTCCCTAAATTTAATTTAGGCCTAGATCTAGATTAGATAATGTGTTAGGCCTAGCCTATTTGAAAACATGAAATAAAAGTTACTTTATATTTTTTTAATTAATCAATATTTATTATAAAATAGTACTAAATAGTAGGCCTATTGAGTAGGCCTATTATTAATTTTTATTTTATATTATCAGTATTTATAAATGTAACATAAGTATAAGTTAATAGATCTATATACTAATATAGTATATAATATAAATAGGCTATATACTTATATAGGCTAGTAGGGATTAGTAAGGCAGTAAGTCTAAGTTAATTATTTATATAATTAGTTCATCAGTGATTTTGAGTGGCTTTGAGTTTTGAGAAAATAAAATCGGAGCTTACCGAGCTTGTGCTTCATCTAAGCTTTGATCTGTTATTGTCATAATCTGCTGTAGAACATCTCCAATTTCTTGTTTCCTTTGCTCACCATGATCGGTTGTGCCATATCCACCGTCATACCCTTGTTGAGGCATCACGCTGGACATATTGACTTGGCCCTGTGAAGGATGCGTAAGTCTTTGTTGATCGTCCATCTTGAATGATATAGCCTATAGATCTAGATCTAAGTCACAGAAAATGTTTTTACTCTTTAAAACCCGAGAAAAATTAATAATACTATAGGCAAACTCTGCAGCTGTATATTAAACGCAGAGCTTGTTTAGCCTAATAATATTTTTTCCAACTAGATTATATTACTTCATTTCAACTCAGCTAAAAGTAAAAGCAATGGCGGCCTGAATACATAATGAATGGAATAAAAAAAAAAGTAGCCAATCACAATGGTGTTGGTTCTTTTTATCCTATGCGCAACAAAAATGCGCCAACGAGCTATGTTGTCTCGTATCCTTTTATATTTGCAACAAGAAGGTAAAGAGGGGCGAGTTTGACAGATTTGATTGATGATTGACAGTGTCTGTCAAATTTGACAGCCTCAACATAGCGCCGGAGTTCATTGAAAGAAATACTTTACAAGTCAGGATAAGCATGGAATATGGAACTTGATTATCCAATAAAGTAAAAAAGAAAAGTTTTGACTTTTTATTTCGTAGGCCCCTACTGTATCAAAAAGTGTGTTACTTTTGTGGGTTTTATTTTTGTCTAGCTTTGATTTTATTGCAGCGAGTAAGCTCATTTGTGCGGTGCATTTATAGGCCTAGGCCTACACATTGAGTGTTTCATTTAAATCAGGGGTGTGCAACAGGCGACCTGTGGGCCACAACCCGGCCCGCCAGACCAGTTGGTGTGGCCCCTGCTAATTGTGTTTTTTTTAATTATTCTGCACATGAATTTCGAATTTTTTTCATAATCGTGAAACCAGTTTTAAAGTGTTCGAATACACCATACCAAATGAAAAGGAGTTTCGAGGAATTAGGCCTACTTACAATTTTAAAGTCATTGAAGAATTTTTAGACACGGCCAGTATGTCTTCAACAACCACTGGCCATGACATTAGTGAACAAGTTTAAAGGCTGAAGGAGAAATTTGAACTTGACCCTTCCAAACTGTCTGGCTCAATGACAGGGAGAACCAATGGATTCACCAAACAGATTTTGGACACCATTGGTACAAAAGGGTTGTGGTTAACCACTGCATTAGGCCCTATACACCAGGAAAACTTGTGCACACTGCTGTCAGAAAGATGTGGTTCAGTGTGTGAATTACATTCGCGCTCGTGGACTGAACAAAGGTCAATTTAAGTCCCCTTTAGAAGAACTGGACTCTGATTACCATGATATTCTATATTTCACTGCAGTTCGTTGGCTCAGTAGAGCGGCAGCTTTGAAAAGATTTTGGAACTTAAGAAAGGAAATTGAACAGTTCACGATAATAATAATAATAATAATAATAATTGGTCATTTATATCGCGCCTCACTCCATGCTAATGCAAGCATGCTCAGCGCGCTCACAAAAACGAAACGACAATAACACTCTAAAATAGTTTTAAACAAGGTTTCGGCCGATGGAGGCACGAAACGACAATAACATTTTAAAATAGTTTTAAACAAGTATTTTGCTGATGGATGTGTACTTCATCAACTTAGTTGAAAAGAAAAGTCTTCAAATTCTTCTTGAATGCTTTTTTTGACACAGAGTTTTTCAGTGTCTCAGGTAAGCCATTCCACAGTGTAGGCGCCACAGATTCAAACGAGCGTACACCAAGAGTCTTTTTTCTGTGACCTTCCAAACCTGGAATTTCCAGGAGAGATTGTGTTGAAGATCGCAGCATCCTTAACGGGACATGCTTCGGTATAAGCTCTTTGAGATATGCAGGTGCTGTGCCTTCCACGCATCCATAGGTAAGGGACATAATCTTATGATCGATGCGCTTCGTCACAGGGAGCCAGTGGAGCTCTTTGAGAATTGGAGTGATATGGTCATGCTTCTTTACTCGTGACACAATGCGTGCTGCAGTATTTTGAACTTTCTGAAGTCTATCCAGTTGTTTCTGGGGTAAACCCCACAGGCAACTGTTACAATAGTCTAGTCTTGACTGTATTGTTGCAACAGCAAAAGCATTGGCTGTTTTTTTATTAATCAGAGGTCGCAGCTGACCCAGGGCACGAAGATGGAAGGAGCATGCCCTGACCACAGTACTGATGTGTGGACCCATTGTTAATTTACTGTCAATGATAAAGCCCAGGTCTCTGACAGTGTTGGACAAAAAGATATCAGAGGCCCCTACTTTAATAGATGGAATATCGACTTTCCTAAGATTGAAGTTTGAACCGCACATAATTGCCTCAGTCTTGTCGTCATTCAGTTTGAGTTTGTTGGCAGTCATCCACGCTTTCACCTCTAGACAGCATTCTTCCACCTCTTTAACAGCGGCAGCACAAGCATTATGATCAGGATGGAAGCTTTTGTACAGCTGGGTATCATCCGCATATAGTTTGCGAGATAATCCTTGGCTATCAATTATTCTGCCAAGCTGGCTAGTGTAAACAGCAAAAAGGATAGGCCCTAAAACTGAACCTTGAGGTACGCCACAGATGAGAGAAGTGGCTTTTGATAAGGTCTGATTGATAGAAACTCTCTGAGTCCTGTCTGCCAAGTAGGAAGTAAACCAATGAAGTGCAGTATCAGTGATGCCCATCTCGTATTGAAGTCTTGATAAAAGTAAGTCATGGTTGATAACATCAAAGGCAGCACTGAGGTCCAACAGAACTAAGATAGTCAGATCACCACGGTCAGCACTACATAGAACATCATTCATAACACGTAATATTGCCGTCTCACAGCTATGCCCAGGACGATAGGCAGATTGAAATTTATCAATCAGGCCATGTGTGGTTAGATGTTGTAAAAGCTGCTGAGAGACAACCCTCTCAAGAAGCTTCGATACATAGGGAAGGTTAGATACTGGCCGAAAACTCTTGCAGTCACTAGGATCGAGCCCCTTTTTCTTTAATAAAGGCTTGATGACAGCAGTCTTAAACATTTGTGGGACTGTGGCTGACTCCAGGCTACCATTTATGATACGCACTAAAACTGGAAGCAGAATTTCAAGGCAGTCCAACACAATCTTCGTTGGAATGGGGTCAACAATTGAGGATGTAGGTTTAGATACAGAAATAAGACGCCTCAACTGCTCTTCGGAAACTGGGAGGAAATTTGACAAAGAAATTCCAGAAAATGACTTCTCCACAGTGGGTGGAGTAGTATGATTATCAAAGCTGTTTCTAATCGTCTCGACTTTTTCATTAAAAAATTCATTAAGAGCCTCCGCAGCCTGCTCGCTGCTCATGTCAGGCAAAATTGGACTTAATTCATTTTTTCCAAGAAGATTCTGCACTATGGAAAACAGTTTTCGATAGTCAGTGCCCGCAGCCTCCAGAGCAGACTGAACTTGCTTTGCTTTCGCACGTCTAATCACATTTGTAAGCTTGTTCCTTGCCATCTTAAACATCTGTTTATCCACCTCAAGGCCACTCAGTCTCCAGTGTCTCTCTGCCTGACGTCGGGCTAATTTAGCCATCCGAACGGAGGGTGTAAACCAAGCGGTATTGGGTCTATCTCTAACATACAATTCAGTCCTAGGGGCAAAAGTCTCCAGCATGGAAGATAGAGTATTATTGTAGAGTAGAACTAGTTGAGAGATGTCATCAGGTGGTGATATAACCAAATCTGATCTTGAAAGATGATCGCGAAATAAGTCCATATCTATATTTCGTAACTTCCTGGCCTGAATTTTCTTTATTGGAACAGCAGGCATTTCCATATCTGTGGTAAAGGTAACAAGAAAGTGATCAGATATAAGATGATCTTCAACAATTACCGACTTAAGAAAACCATCATTGCAAGATCGTGACACAACCCAGTCTAAAATATGTCCATCCTTGTGTGTAGGTTCCGAAACATGCTGTACCAGGTTTGCCGAGTGCAACAATTGAACAAAGTCGCGAGTGTGCCTATTATCTGACTCATCCCAATGAACATTAAAGTCACCAAGAATGAGGAGATTCTTAGAACTTATGGACGACACACGTTTTCCAAAGTCCTCGTGAAACACGTTGTCATTCAAACCATTTGAAGCAGAAGGTGGGGGTCTGTACAGAGCCACGGTGCGTACTGTCATTTTCCTTTGAGAGATGGTGAATTGTATAGACTCAAAGGAATTAAAACTGGGGTTCTTGCACAATCTAACAATTAGGGAGGCCCGGTGAATCACAGCAATGCCACCCCCTCTCTGACCTGTTGACCGAGGACGGTGGAAGAAAGCATATCCATCAGGCGTCATGCCCCTAATGGCTACTTCATCTCCACCCTCGTGAAGCCACGTCTCAGTGATAACCATAATGTCAAGTGACTTCTCATTTATAACATCACATATAACTAAAGCCTTTTTGACGGAAGATTGAGTATTTAAGAGGCCGATGGTAACGCCTGCAGAATGAATAGTCGATATTACCGGGCATTGTTCGGTCACATTAGGGATTAGAGGTGTTAGCGAGGATGTTGGAGTAGACACGTCAAGGTGAAGCCGTCCAGCCCTCGTTCCTCTCTCTGTGGGTGCTTGAACCCCTACACCGAGCCGACGAATGTCACTGGATCCAGACTTGAAATGAGTATTATGTGGGTCAGAATTAGCACTCACTGCGAATGTAGTAGGCGCAGATTGGTGGGGATCAAGCACACTCGCAACAGGAGTAGCCCAGGCAGGTTTAGAAGACAGGTTATGCCAAATACGATGAAGATTTCCAGCCCTTGTCCCGCGTCTTGTAGGTAGACGACGCCCTATGCCAAAACAACGAATCATTTGAAAAACGTTGTTATCGACACGGGTATGGCACTCAGAGCATATTTTCCCAATACTACGGAGAAGGCTGTGATTCATTTTTAAAATACTTAAGACGATCAGAATAAGAAACCAAACACAACACACAATAGGACTAGTGTGTCGTCAGAAATGTTTGTAAACACCAGTTTACTAGAGCGGAACGGGTAATTATTTATACCAGTTGAGACCAGTTTAAGAAAAAGGCTCAGTCCTGTTTTACAGTAGGCTATTTATAGATTCATTAATAATTTAATTAATTAATCACTCCTTACACGTATCAAGAAACACTAAAATGATTATACTATTGTCAAGAGAAAACTTCCACAAATCCACTGGTATAAAAATTAACACTCTAAAGTGAACATAGAAGACACATAAATACTCCAAGTAGAGACGGAAAACACACTGCTGCCTGCTGGCGCAACACATTCACTTCATAAATAAGTAACAAGATGTTGCCTATTTAAGCAATGACGGCTGGTTAAAGGACCTTGCTTTTCTAACTGACATCACACAACATATGCTAGATTTCAATCTGAAACTACAAGATAAACATCAGTTGGTGAACAATATGTATGAACACATTTCTTCATTTAAAATAAAATTACAACTTTTTAAGACCCAGTTGAACAACACTCACTCATTTTCTTACTATGGCTCTCAGAAAAGCAGAACTAGCAGATTTTGATGGTTCCAAATATGCTGCAAGTGTTGACAAGCTGTGTATATAATTTACAGACAAATTTGATGATTTCAGAAAATGTGAAAATGATTTTAAGCTGTTTTCTCAATCATTTGATCTTATGCCAGATTACAGTCCTGAGAGCTTTTTGAAATGGACCTGATAGACTTGCAGTCTGATATGGACGTGAGAAGAGCATATGAGAGCAATGACTTGGTAACTTTTTACAAAAACTATGCATGTGGAAAGCACCTAAATTTAGAGCAGCATGCCAGGAAAATGATCTCACTTTTTGATATTGTTGTAAAAAAAACATTTCAAGGATGAAATTCACTATAAAAAAAAGTCGATACCGAAGTCAGCTCACAGATGAACATCTATCAAGTCAGCTTTGAAACCACATCAGTCAGAGTAGACATTGATAAATTGTGCAAAAATACTAAATTCCAAGTTTAAAATTAATAAAATAACACAATATTTGATTAGCTTTTATTTTTTACAAATGTATTTACAATGTAGGCCTACTTAACTCTAGTTATCATGAGATTACATTTTCCTATGGTAACTGGCCCTCTATGTCTTTCCAAAATTCCAATGTGGCCCAACATTAGAAAATGTTTCACACCCCTGATTTAAATGAATCTAATTTTTTCAATTGAATGCGGATTTTAAAAGCAAACAGTAGGCCTACAATTTTAATACAATGGTTGCCAATAATTGTCTAGATCTATTAGTAAATTAATCAAGAAAAAGTATTGAAAAAAAATGCAATTAATAGACTTTTTTTTTCTAAATGCAACAATTCTAGATCTATATTATTTGAAAACCAAACAGTCAAATCTACCGCCCAGTATCCAACCTGCCCTTCCTTTCCAACATCCCGGAACGTACACGTGTTATCCTCGAGCAGTTTAAATGTCCACCAGTCTCTGCATTCTCTGATTGATGCCCGCGCACCAGTCCGCGTATCGCACACCTATGGTGTGCCACAGGGGTATGTCCTCGGCCCAGTTCTTTTCACCTTTTACACTCAACCCCTATCCTTTGTCATCGAACGCCACAACCTCAAATATCATTCTTTCGCGTATGACACCCAGCTCTATAACAGTGCTGAGCCTGATGACTTTGACATAATCGATCCACCCCCAACAAATAGCCTACTGCCCGTATAATACAGATGTATGTGACAGGGATGGCGCTATTACTATTATGTAGGGCTACGCACAGGGCCGGATTTTCCTATAGGCTATCAAGGCTTCAGCCTAAGGCCTCAAGATCAAGAGGAGCCTACATTAAAATTGTTAGCCAAATTGGATTTTGATGAACTTATATAAAAAAAAATTTGTGAAAACGTTTTGAAAGAAATTCTTCTAATCTACTATTTTGTTTTAAATGTATACTTGGATTGAATCAGTTCTTAAATAAAATAACTATTAACATAAAATTTAAAATGATATAGGCCTACAATTTGATATTTTCTTTTTTGGGAACTGGATTTTGTCTGAATAAGTTCCATTTTTGGTTTAATTTAAGACTTAAAATTGATAATAATTCATACTTAAACTTTAAATGCGAATTATTATGAAATAAATTTGAATTCTTCTTCTTCTCCCTTCTTAAATGTTATGATAAGGAGGATTCAGACAACAAGTCCGATAGTTGTAATGAACTGCGCCGTGGCTGTCAGTTGCTCTAGTCCACCGAACAGTTTATCGTCGAAGGTAGCCTCCTGAGTAGAATGATACAGAGGGCAGGTCTGAAGGACATGTTCCGCATTTTCTGGAGCTGTTCCGCAGTGGCACATTTCGCTTGCTCCGATTCGTAGTTTGCCGAACATGTGTTGCTTCAGCCTGTTGTGACCAGTCCTTAGTCTGAATGGTAATGGTAATGGTAATTTATATAGCGCTTCTATCCATGCTATTTTAGCATGCTCAGTGCGCTCTAGAAGACTATTAATCTGTGAGAGGTTTCACTGCTGCCGGTTAAGCGCATGTGATAACAACTCAATATTAACGTCATCTAGTCCCAAAACTCCTGTAGGGCGACAGGGATCTGCCGGTGGCGGGGCTCTAACCCGCGACGTGTCAAGTGTTTTTTTGGTTGACAGTCTGGTGAGCTAACCGCTAGGCCAGCCAGCTTCACAATATGATGTGTTGAAATTGGCGGGAGAGTTTGTAGTAAGCATCAATCTTTGTGTTGTTTTGTTGCAGCTCAGACCATCTTTCGGATTCATTCCTTTTGAGAATTGCCTGAATTTAATCGGGGTGTAGAGATGGGTCTGTCTGTTTTGTCTGCCTCCAGCTTTAGCTAAGTTGTCGGCAGTGTCATTCCCTTCATTTGTATATGCCCAGGGATCCATTGGAGAACCAGTAATTTTAGTTATTTTGCTCAGTTTTAAAAGTTATGTTCTGAGTGACTGGTACAATCAGGGCTCTTGGGTTTTTTAGAGACCGGAGCACTGTTTTGGCGTCAGTGAGGATGACAGTCCGGCTGTTGGGGGATTGAGTGTGGCTTGTTAGTATATTTGCAGCAAGCTCAATTGCTTTTTTTTTCTGCTCTAGTGCTTTCTGAGAGGTTGCCTGTAACGGTGTTTTTTTCTAGGTGTTCTCCATTAGGCCACTCTATGAGAATGCCGGCTCCTCCATTTTTTCTTCTTTTTTTGATGACCCATCAGTGTAGACTCCGATCCAGGAATTTTGGGGGTATTGTTCTCTAATGATGTTGTTTACTGCTTCTTTTAGTATTTCAGGTGTGTAGTCAGATTTTTTCCCTATCTTGCTTAATTCGTCTCTGAATTTTAGGAGAGGGCTTGTGTCCCAGGGTGGGAAGTGGCTGTGGGGTTGAGTAGCTTCAATTGCAATGTTTTCTATTTTCTATTTTTTTTTAGATGTTTTGCTTCTTGTATAAAAATTGGATCTTTGAAGTCTTTTTGTTGAGTAGGTTTTGAGTAGCTTGGGTTTTAAAGGGTGATGTCCTGATGCTTTTAATTTGAATTGAATTTGGTTTAATCTTCGATTTATTAAATATTTTTGAATTTAATTTGATGTAAGATATCATTATTTTTTAATGCGTATTTTATTTTCGTAGTCAAAGATTTTCATTATTTGAATTTTGTTTCTTTGGAAATTTTGTGTGTTATGTTTGATTAGTTATTGTTACAAGTACTATATATGGTGCCGAGAATAAATGTCCAAATAAGTGTTCTCGACTTTTTTTAATTTATTATCCGTGCCAAATACAACATGTTTTATTTAACATATTATATACCACAGTAATGGTGTATTTTATTATCTCTCATGTAATTTACAAACTTAAAAATGGGAGGTGAAAGGGCCTCATAAGTGTAATAGCCTAGGGCCTCTTTTCATCTAAATCCGGCCCTGTTAACAGTAGGCCTACGCTTGGGGACCAGTCACTCATGTGTAGAGGGCTGTTACGCTAAAAGCATCTTCTCTGTTAAAAGCAGCTACTGTGTTGAAAGCAGCTGTATTAGCGGCAAAATAAAACAATGAAAATACACTCTGCGTATCAGATTTACATTACAATTCGTAACAGAAGCAAATTTATTACAATTTTAAGGTAGCGATAACAAATACTTTTATGGTTTGGAGTAGCCACAACGTGAGAAGCTGGACTAGAGGCTCGCGGCGTTAATAAGGTTGGGAACTACTGCTGTATACTCACATCGAGATCCCAAATTATGCAATCCATCCACAGGACGACCTCTAAGCTTATAACCTAGAGACCTGAGAATCGAAATAGCAGATGGTGTCCAGCGTCAATAATAAATTATAATAATAATTACTACCTCCTATCTATTTCAAGAAAGAGGACCAGACTCCCCACCAGTTATACCTTGCACGGTCTCACCCATGAGAGGGTATAGGCCCTACCTGATGCCAATCACATTGGAGTACATATCACAGAAAACTGAGGCACGCATGTCCTTTCTATTTTTGTCAACGCTAACGGAGACTGCGCCTTCGTCCATAGGAACCCTCCAAGGGATGTCACCCAAGGATTCAGACCTATTGCTATGAAAGTTGAACTCGACCTATCTTGTATTACGCTTAGACCGTGTGGGATCCCCAGCTAAAACATCTGGTATCCACTTTGGAGATGACCCAACAATGTGCAGCACGTCGTATCCTACAGGACTACGGCATCAAAACAAGCGCTTCTGCTCCATCTCCCTACAACACCACAGAGCGGTAGACAAGGTCACCGAGATGTACAGAATCATGAATGGCCACGTGGACATGTCCACACAGACAGGTCTCATCCAACAAGTGTCCCGCTCTACCAGATGTCATCAGCTCAAATTGCGTGTTCCATACGCACGCACCGACGTTTACAAATAGGCCTATTCTTTTTTTCCGTCAGCCATTACACCGTGGAACACACCGGATCAGGCCTCCATCACTGTCCCCTCTTGCCGAATTTTCAATCATCACTGGAGGATTGAAACTCCGTCGTCTGTTGATAGTTTATAACACTTGTTTGTATGTTATAAAAATATTTATAAGTGATTAATACACACTTTTGATCCCAGAACGTAATCAAATCACCTTTAAATTATGGACTTTTCCTCGGGTCTAACGGGATCTCCAGTACAATGAAGAAGAAGCTTACACACCTGTTTAGTAATGTATGTTATAAACATCTAATAAGCCTAAAAATGTGTTTAGTAATGTACGTTATAAACATCTAATAATAGTAATAAGCCCCATTGTTTTGTCCTGTTTTACCCCAACATAACCTTTTTCACAAAGCCTCCAAACCACACGCTGCTATGCTTAAGTAGGTCAAACTGATAGATCTATTGTTATTGCCCACAGAAATATCTATCAGAATGTTAATTCTTGTCTGACAAATCTGTATTTTTTTCTTAATGAACACATTTGCATCATAACCATAATAAACTAACCCATAAAAACAAAGTTTTTATTATACTCCCTTTCTTTGTAAACTAAGTTTATACTTAATTTATAATTTGATAGATTAAAATAAATATAAGTGATATCATGCCTTATGAATTTCCACACTTAAATTTTGCGCATTCTTTTTTTTTTCTAGCTTTGGCCCGCAAAAAAAACATAAAAAGATAACTCGCTTTGTTTCGGCTACATTGTGTCGTTTTCATTCTATTTATTTCGTAAAAACAAACATATATCCGAAAAGTTTATTTACTTTCGTCTCTTCCGGTAGAGGCAGCCATGTTTTACGTGAAATATTTTCCTCGATTCGAAAAATTGGTCGAAGGTATTCGTGACTATTCCAAAGGCTATGATGCTACAAATTTGATAGAATGTATTGTTAGTCGGGACAAGTCTGCTGCCCAAGTTTCAGCTCGATTGGACGACGGGAAGTGGTCGAAAAATCGATGCAAAGTTTTGCAAGCAGACAATCAGACAGACAGAGGAAGTTAATAGAAAGGGAGTAAAAATAGATCAAAATAGATAAAATTGAAATATTTGCCTCTCACTGGCGCACTCAGCTCAACCAAACAAAACGGAATTTGCCGACAAGGCAGTATCACGTGATCTCTTTATTAGACTCATTGCTAAAGAGCTCCCACTTTCTGTTTTTCAGTAATTCGTGTGTCTCGTTTTACCTCGCTATCTCATTTTACTCCAGCTTCCCCAACGTTATAAACATCTAAAAAGTCTATCCGCATGTGTTTAGTAATGGACGTTATAAACATCTAAAAAGTCTATGCATGTGTTTAGTGATGGACGTTATAAACATCTAAAAAGCTTACACATGTGTTTAGTGATGGACGTTATAAACATCTAAAAAGCTTACGCATGTGTTTAGTGATGGACTATTGACATCTAATACCAACGTTTTTTGTTTTTAAATTATCGTTATATCTTTTCTTTGTTAGCAAAGTAAACCGCCAGATTGGCTTAATGCCATCAGTTGGCCTATTGTCCCTTGAGCTATTCTTGTTGGAATACATATGATGTATCGATCTATGTAACTAACACTTGTTAATGTCATTTTTTTTTTAAATTTAAAATTTTTAATTATATTAGACTAACATGTCTGCGCATTATTCTAGTGTCACAATTATTGTTTTGAAAAAAAGATATATAAAGGGAGCATAATTATGGAATGTTCGACTGATATTGAAATTTCGCTTGTTACACCCCTTTCACAATTTTCATCTGAATTTACTTATAAGGGCAATAAAATTGTATTTAAAAATTATTTGAAAAAAAACAACTAATATAAACATGTAAAATTTAAAAACTCAATAAATATATGTTTTTTTTTAATTAATAAAAACAAAAAACGTCGTTAATGTGAAATTTTAATTTAAGTTAATCTATAAATATAAAGTCTAAGACTGTGAAACGACCGATCTACATTGGTAAAATTAAAGACAGGGCCTTTATTGTATTATGGGGCACGGTAGCCGAGCGGCAGCGCGTTCGACTGGCGATCCGAGGGTCCTGGGTTCAAATCCTGGTGAAGCCGGGATTTTTTCCCAGGATTTGAGGGTGTCCCTGAGTCTACCCAGCTCTGATGGGTACCTGACATTAGTTGGGGTAAAGTAAAGGCGGCTGGGCATTGTGCTGGCCCCACATCCCCTAGTATGCCGTGGCGACAGAAACTGGTGAACGCTGCTTCACCGGCCCTATGATCACTTTGGTCTGAAGGGTACTTTACTTTTTACTTTATTGTATTATATTGTACCTTTATGAATTATTTTTCTACATGTGTCCTACCTAGCAGAGTGGTTAGAATCACTGACTGGGTTCCATTTTCACCTGATAACTTTCTAAATGTTCTTCAAAAAAAAAAATACTGTGCCTATATTTTTAAGATTACAACTCTATTTTTTTTAATTATAAAGTTTCTCGGAATTTTTAATGTTTCCAATTATTTTCAATAAGTAAAACACTAATAATTAAATTGTACTTTTTTTTTAATTTATTGTATTTGTGTCGTAAGGCTTGACTATACAACTAGACTCTATATCTGTGGGCTATAATTTAGTATAACAATTATAATTGTAAAGTACGACCTAGTGTCTGAATATTAATTATGTAGGCCTAAATACTATAATTTTCATGATTACACCTTTTTTAAAATTGTACAGCATTTCTGGATCTTTAGTTCCTCTAATTGTTGTAAATAACAATTCGCCTACCGGTAAGAGTATGTTATCTAAATTAATCATTAAATCAGGTTATTTAACTTCAAATTGAATTCGCCTACCGGTTAGAGTATGTTATCTAAATGAATAATTAAATCAGGTTATTTAACTTCAAATTGAATTCGCCTACCGGTTAGAGTATGTTATCTAAATTAATCATTAAATCAGGTTATTTAACTTCAAATTGAATACAACCACATTTATATAGGCTAGTATCACTTTTTTTTTACTTTTTCAAAATGTGCCGTTTGTTCTTAATTGTGTGCTTAATAACACCGGGTAATTTTGCTAGTATTATGTAATATGTATATTAACAGCCAGGATTGCAAGGGTGTGAAAAGGAGGGGGGGGGGGGCTGAAATAAGGGGCGGTAGGGTGGCAAGGGCGACAAGTAGGGGGGGAGGGGGGCATTATTGCAAGGTCAAGAGTTAATAATAGAGAACGTTATGGGGCTTTTTCCAAACTGGTGCACAACTTCGCCCTAATTTATTGAAAAATTCATGTTGTATTTATTATCAATTCTTGACACAATTAGAATTTTGAAAAACAAAACAGTTTTTAAAAAAACGGAGCACTTACAAAAGCTTAGTCAAGTAGTTCAAACATTGAAGCAATATGGTCATATAAAATTCTATGGAAAGTCAAAGTAATCTAATGTTAAACAATATTAGTATTAGGTATAGTGTTCTAATGAAAACATTTGGCCAATGCTTTATAACGTTTTTTTTTCTTGTCAAATGCACTGCTGTTACTTACAGCAGGGCCCTCGAGAGAGAAAAAAGATGCCGGTACGAGATTTTTTTCTGCATTCCCCCCCCCCCCCCTTAATTTTTTTCTAAAACCAGTCATATCTAAAGGATTTATTTGTATTAGAGATCTACATACGTTTGAAAAATCAGGAATCTTTTTAAAAGGTCTGTGTAAGGCTACCATTTTGTTAAAGTGTCATAAGTCATAAGCAGTGCTTTTTTTTAAAAAAGAATAGGTGCCGATACTCAGTGATGGATTGCCTAACTTTTAAAGCAGTTTCGCATTTTATATTTTAATTCTTATTGCTCGCAATTTAAAAAAATTCTATTTTAGCAAATAAATATTATAATAAATTAATAATAAACGTTAAAATACAAGAAAAGTAATAATTGTTTCCCCACATTGAAAAAGGTGCCGGTACGCCGTACCGGTGCGTCGTACCGTCACAAAAAAGCATTGGTCATAAGTGTTAGATTGTAATCATTTCAATCACAGCCTTAAAGGTCTATTACAAAAATACTTTAATAAAATACATAGTTCTTTTTGTAATTGTTTCTCCGCTTCAGTATTGATCTTGCAAATAATATTACAAAGATGTGTAAAATGGGAAATGGAACTCTCACTGATGATTAATTTAGTTGAAAAGAAGATAAGTAATGGAAGTTTTAAAGTTGGACAATTAAATTGTCATAATTCATTTTAATAACTCCGCCATAGCCGGTCCCAAGCCCGGATGAGAAAGGAGGAGGGTTGGGCGAGGGGCTAGCAACCCCTTCCCGTCAAACTACTACCGCTACAAAAACACAAACAAGGATCCTAACAGACAACTCGGTACTGGGAGAGGATGGACCTCCAGTTGGAGGTACGATGATGTCGGGCAGTGAAAGCCAGCTACTGGAAGCTGCCAGGCAGACGGCCATCATCTCGACCAGGACCACACTAACTATCGGAACATGGAACGTCCGCACCATGTTTGAAGCTGGTAAAGCAGCACAAGTGGCGGTGGAGATGAGGAATTACAAGATTAGCATCCTCGGCATCAGCGAAGCCAGATGGACCGATTCCGGCCAGAAGAGGCTCACCACGGGAGAGCTACTCCTTTATTCAGGGCACGAGGATGAAAATGGACCACACACTCAGGGGGTGGCTATCATGCTCTCAAAGGCTGCCCAAGGAGCACTAATTGGTTGGGAGGCACATGGTCCAAGAGTCATCACTGCGTCTTTCAGAACAAAGAGGAAAAAGATCAACATGAATCTCGTTCAGTGCTATGCCCCTACTAACGATAGTGAAGACTGTACGAAAGATGAATTTTACGGTAGGCTGCAGAGCATCATTCAGAGGTTTCCTAGCAGAGACATAACCATGTTGATTGGAGACCTTAACGCTAAAATAGGAGATGACAACACTGGTTACGAAGAGGTTATGGGTCGAGAGGGGTTGGGAGAGATGAGTGACAATGGAGAGAGGTTTGTAGATCTGTGTGCTGCAAACAGCCTTGTCATCGGCGGTAGCATCTTCCCCCATAGAAAGATACACAAAGTCACCTGGCTCTCACCAGACCTCCACACCGGAAACCAGATAGACCATATATGCATTTCCAAGAAGTTCCGGAGGTCCCTGCAAGATGTACGTGTTAGAAGAGGAGCGGACGTGGCTTCAGACCACCACCTTCTTGTTGCACGTGTCAAGCTTAAACTTAAAAGGAATTGGGCAGTAGAATTAAACCAGCGAAAAAAGTTCAACACAATACTTCTCAGAGACCCAACCAAATGCCAGGAATTCAAGCTGGCACTTGCAAACAAATTCCAAGTCCTGCAAGAAATAATTGATTAAGAGGAAGCAACAATAGACAAGGAGTGGAGGATAGTGGAAACAACAATAAAGACAGTTTGTCAAGAAGTATTGGGCCCACAGAAACGCAACCACAAGGAATGGATCTCAATGGTCTCTTTGAAGAAAATAGAACAGAGAAGAGAAATGAAGGCAGTACTAAATAGCAGCCGGACACGTGCAGAGAAGGCCAAGGCACAGGAACAATACACACAAGCAAACAAGAGCATCAAAGCCGACAAAAAGAATTATGCAGATGCTCTAGCTGCAGAAGCGGAGGAAGCAGCCAGAAATGGAAATATGAAAGACTTGTATACCATCACCAAGAAGTTATCTGGAAAGTTTAGTAAACCTGAAAGACCGGTGAAAGATAAAGAAGGAAAGCAGATAATCGATGACGAAGGACAAAAGAGAAGATGGGTGGAATACTTTGAAGAGCTACTCAACAGGCCAGCTCCACCAGACCCACCTGATATCCAGCCGGCAGACATAGACCTCCCGATAGACTGCAACGCACCTACAAAGGAAGAAATACGCCAAGCCATCAAGAAGCTTAAAAGCGGAAAAGCACCTGGACCAGATGATATCCCTGCGGAGGCACTGAAAGCGGACGTGGAGACTACAGTAGAGCTCTTACACCCCCTCTTCCAAAAGATCTGGGAAGAGGAGCAAGTCCCAACAGAGTGGAAAGAGGGACTACTCATTAAACTCCCTAAGAAAGGAAACTTGAGCACCTGCTCTAACTATAGAGGAATTACCCTACTATCAATCCCAGGAAAGGTGTTCAACAGGATTCTGCTTGGCAGAATGCAGGCTGCTGTTGATACGAAGCTGCGAGATCAGCAAGCTGGTTTCCGCAAGGATAGATCCTGCACTGACCAAATAGCTACACTGCGCATCATCCTGGAGCAGTCGCTCGAGTGGAATTCCCCCCTATATGTCAACTTTATTGACTATGAAAAGGCTTTTGACAGCGTAGACAGGGAATCACTTTGGAAGCTGCTAAGACACTATGGGGTCCCTACAAAAATTACCTCTATAATTAAGAACTCTTATGAAGGATTGAAATGCAGAGTGATCCACAGAGGCCACCCAACAGAGGCATTCCAAGTACGGACGGGAGTGAGACAAGGCTGTTTACTGTCGCCATTTCTGTTTCTGCTAGCGATAGACTGGGTAATGAAGACATCAACATCGGATAAGCGTAATGGCATCCAGTGGACGTTATGGTCACAACTAGACGATCTAGATTTCGCGGATGACCTGGCACTACTCGCACATACTCAGCAACAGATGCAGGAAAAGACCAACATTGTGACGGAAAACTCCACTCGCCTTGGCCTCAACATCCACAAAGGGAAGACCAAGTTCCTTAAGGTCAACGCAGAAAACACATCGCCTATCACTCTCAATGGTGAAGCGCTAGAGGAAACTGAAGAATTCACCTATCTAGGCAGCATCGTCAATAAGAAGGGTGGATCCGATGCCGATGTAAGGGCAAGAGTTGGCAAGGCCAGGACAGCCTTCCTCCAACTTAAGAATATCTGGAGCTCAAGAGAAATATCCCTGAAAACAAAGTTCAAGATCTTCAACTCAAACGTGAAGTCTGTCTTACTCTATGGTGCAGAGACTTGGAGGACCACAGCTACTAACACCAAGAAGATCCAGACTTTCATAAACTCATGTCTCAGGAGGATTATGCATATACGCTGGCCAGACATGATCAGTAACGATGAGCTCTGGAGTCGCACAGGGCAACAGGCAGCCGATCTGGAGATCATGCAAAAAAGATGGAGATGGTTGGGGCACACACTCCGAAAACCAGCATCCAACATCACCAGACAGTCCTTATCATGGAACCCCCAAGGAAAGAGGAAGAGAGGCCGACCCCGTAACAGCTGGCGCCGAGACCTGGATGCAGACGTCAAGAGAACAGGCCATTCATGGGGACAGTTGGAAAGACTCGCTCGGGACCGGGATGGCTGGAGAGCCCTTGTTGGTGGCCTATGCCCCGAGAGGGGTAGTAGGCGTAAGTAAGTAAGTAAGTAATTCATTTTAATATGGATTAATTTAAATGTGAAAACTAAGAGAGTAAATTGAGAATATGAGACAAATGTTAAGGTAGGCTACTTGTAGTTGTCACAGCCACTTGATTTAATCATTATAATAATTTAATAATAATATCTATGACAGTTGAAACTCTGTAATAAATAAAAAGCAATATTATATCAAGTCAAATAAAAATAATTCAAGTTCAATACGTTTTAAATTTTATTTATATAAAGTATAAACGATTAACAATATTACAACTTTTCAATACAGTACGACAACAAAAAATTACATAAATATAGGGCCTACATCTTAATCGCATTTTATGCATGTCTATGTCATTAATTATTTACTAATATACCCTATCCTATGATGGCACTATACTCCCACATACATTGGTTTGTTGGTCAACAGGGTTATGACGGCACTATACTCCCACACACATTGGTTTGTTCTGTCAACAGGGTTATGACGGCACTATACTCCCACACACATTGGTTTGTTGGTCAACAGGGTTATGACGGCACTATACTCCCACACACATTGGTTTGTTCTGTCAACAGGGTTATGACGGCACTATACTCCCACACACATTGGTTTGTTGGTCAACAGGGTTATGACGGCACTATACTTCCACACACATTGGTTTGTTGGTCAACAGGGTTATGACGGCACTATACTCCCACACACATTGGTTTGTTCTGTCAACAGGTTTATGACGGCACTATACTCCCACACACATTGGTTTGTTCTGTCAACAGGGTTATGACGGCACTATACTCCCACACAAATTGGTTTGTTCTGTCAACAGGGTTATGACGACAGTATACTCCCACACACATTGGTTTGTTGGTCAACAGGGTTATGACGGCACTATACTCCCACACACATTGGTTTGTTGGTCAACAGGGTTATGACGGCACTATACTCCCACACACATTGGTTTGTTGGTCAACAGGGTTATGACGGCACTATACTCCCACACACATTGGTTTGTTCTGTCAACAGGGTTATGACGGCACTATACTCCCACACACATTGGTTTGTTCTGTCAATAGGGTTATGACGGCACTATACTCCCACACACATTGGTTTGTTCTGTCAACAGGGTTATGACGGCAGTATACTCCCACACACATTGGTTTGTTGGTCAACAGGGTTATGACGGCACTATACTCCCACACACATTGGTTTGTTGGTCAACAGGGTTATGACGGCACTATACTCCCACACACATTGGTTTGTTCTGTCAACAGGGTTATGACGGCACTATACTCCCACACACATTGGTTTGTTCTGTCAACAGGGTTATGACGGCACTATACTCCCACACACATTGGTTTGTTGGTCAACAGGGTTATGACGGCACTATACTCCCACACACATTGGTTTGTTCTGTCAACAGGGTTATGACGGAACTATACTCCCACACACATTGGTTTGTTGGTCAACAGGGTTATGACGGCACTATACTCCCACACACATTGGTTTGTTGGTCAACAGGGTTATGACGGCACTATACTCCCACACACATTGGTTTGTTGGTCAACAGGGTTATGACGGCACTATACTCCCACACACATTGGTTTGTTCTGTCAACAGGGTTATGACGGCACTAAACTCCCACACACATTGGTTTGTTGGTCAACAGGGTTATGACGGCACTATACTCCCACACACATTGGTTTGTTCTGTCAACAGGGTTATGACGGCACTATACTCCCACACACATTGGTTTGTTCTGTCAACAGGGTTATGACGGCATTATACTCCCACACACATTGGTTTGTTGGTCAACAGGGTTATGACGGCACTATACTCCCACACACATTGGTTTGTTGGTCAACAGGGTTATGACGGCACTATACTCCCACACACATTGGTTTGTTCTGTCAACAGGGTTATGACGGCACTATACTCCCACACACATTGGTTTGTTCTGTCAACAGGGTTATGACGGCACTATACTCCCACACACATTGGTTTGTTGGTCAACAGGGTTATGACGGCACTATACTCCCACACACATTGGTTTGTTGGTCAACAGGGTTATGACGGCACTATACTCCCACACACATTGGTTTGTTCTGTCAACAGGGTTATGACGGCACTATACTCCCACACACATTGGTTTGTTCTGTCAACAGGGTTATGACGGCACTATACTCCCACACACATTGGTTTGTTCTGTCAACAGGGTTATGACGGCACTATACTCCCACACACATTGGTTTATTCTGTCAACAGGGTTATGACGGCACTATTCTCCCACACACACTGGTTTGTTCTGTCAACAGGGTTATGACGGTACTATACTCCCACACACACATTGATTTGTTCTGTCAACAGGGTTATGACGGCACTATACTCCCACACACATTGGTTTGTTCTGTCAACAGGGTTATGACGGCACTATACTCCCACACACATTGGTTTGTTCTGTCAACAGGGTTATGACGGCACTATACTCCCACACACATTGGTTTGTTCTGTCAACAGGGTTATGACGGCACTATACTCCCACACACATTGGTTTGTTCTGTCAACAGGGTTATGACGGCACTATACTCCCACACACACATTGGTTTGTTCTGTCAACAGGGTTATGACGGCACTATACTCCCACACACATTGGTTTGTTCTGTCAACAGGGTTATGACGGCACTATACTCCCACACACATTGGTTTGTTGGTCAACAGGGTTAGGGCGGCAGTATACTCCCACACACATTGGTTTGTTGGTCAACAGGGTTATGACGGCACTATACTCCCACACACATTGGTTTGTTCTGTCAACAGGGTTATGATGGCACTATACTCCCACACACATTGGTTTGTTCTGTCAACAGGGTTATGACGGCACTATACTCCCACACACATTGGTTTGTTCTGTCAACAGGGTTATGACGGCACTATACTCCCACACACATTGGTTTGTTGGTCAACAGGGTTATGACGGCACTATACTCCCACACACATTGGTTTGTTCTGTCAACAGGGTTATGACGGCACTATACTCCCACACACATTGGTTTGTTCTGTCAACAGGGTTATGACGGCACTATACTCCCACACACATTGGTTTGTTCTGTCAACAGGGTTATGACGGCACTATACTCCCACACACATTGGTTTGTTCTGTCAACAGGGTTATGACGGCACTATACTCCCACACACATTGGTTTGTTCTGTCAACAGGGTTATGACGGCACTAGACTCCCACACACATTGGTTTGTTGGTCAACAGGGTTAGGACGGCACTATACTCCCACATACATTGGTTTGTTCTGTCAACAGGGTTATGACGGCACTATACTCCCACACACATTGGTTTGTTCTGTCAACAGGGTTATGACGGCACTATACTCCCACACACATTGGTTTGTTCTGTCAACAGGGTTATGACGGCACTATACTTCCACACACATTGGTTTGTTGGTCAACAGGGTTATGACGGCACTATACTCCCACACACATTGGTTTGTTCTGTCAACAGGGTTATGACGGCACTATACTCCCACACACATTGGTTTGTTCTGTCAACAGGGTTATGACGGCACTATACTCCCACACACATTGGTTTGTTGGTCAACAGGGTTATGACGGCACTATACTCCCACACACATTGGTTTGTTGGTCAACAGGGTTATGACGGCACTATACTCCCACACACATTGGTTTGTTCTGTCAATAGGGTTATGACGGCACTATACTCCCACACACATTGGTTTGTTGGTCAACAGGGTTATGACGGCACTATACTCCCACACACATTGGTTTGTTCTGTCAACAGGGTTATGACGGTACTATACTCCCACACACACATTGATTTGTTCTGTCAACAGGGTTATGACGGCACTATACTCCCACACACATTGGTTTGTTCTGTCAACAGGGTTATGACGGCACTATACTCCCACACACATTGGTTTGTTCTGTCAACAGGGTTATGACGGCACTATACTCCCACACACATTGGTTTGTTGGTCAACAGGGTTATGACGGCACTATACTCCCACACACATTGGTTTGTTCTGTCAACAGGGTTATGACGGCACTATACTCCCACACACATTGGTTTGTTGGTCAACAGGGTTATGACGGCACTATACTCCCACACACATTGGTTTGTTCTGTCAACAGGGTTATGACGGCACTATACTCCCACACACACTGGTTTGTTCTGTCAACAGGGTTATGACGGCACTATACTCCCACACACATTGGTTTGTTCTGTCAATAGGGTTATGACGGCACTATACTCCCACACACACTGGTTTGTTCTGTCAACAGGGTTATGACGGCACTATACTCCCACACACATTGGTTTGTTCTGTCAACAGGGTTATGACGGCACTATACTCCCACACACATTGGTTTGTTATGTCAACAGGGTTATGACGGCACTATACTCCCACACACACTGGTTTGTTCTGTCAACAGGGTTATGACGGCACTATACTCCCACACACATTGGTTTGTTCTGTCAACAGGGTTATGACGGCACTATACTCCCACACACACTGGTTTGTTCTGTCAACAGGGTTATGACGGCATTATACTCCCACACACATTGGTTTGTTGGTCAACAGGGTTATGACGGCACTATACTCCCACACACACATTGGTTTGTTCTGTCAACAGGGTTATGACGGCACTATACTCCCACACACATTGGTTTGTTGGTCAACAGGGTTATGACGGCACTATACTCCCACACACACTGGTTTGTTCTGTCAACAGGGTTATGACGGCACTATACTCCCACACACATTGGTTTGTTCTGTCAACAGGGTTATGACGGCATTATACTCTCACACACATTGGTTTGTTCTGTCAACAGGGTTATGACGGCACTATACTCCCAGGGCGTTAGTTCTGAGATTCCACGAGATCCCGTCCAATGATTGGTCCTAGGTGTGGCTAGTGTCAATTCGTCTGGTAATTGTCCATTATCAAGGGTTGTAAGGGTGGAATGTCGGGTGGGTGGAATGTCGGGTGGGTGGAATGTCGGGTGGGTGGAATGTCGGGTGGGTGGAATATCGGGTGGGTGGAATGTCGGGTGGGTGGAATGTCAATCGGCAGTGATAAGGCCAATCAACATTTTCTTATCAACAGACTCGCGTTTTTAGTTAGACCAGTTCCTTATCAACAAACCGACCAAATTGTTGTTTTTAAAGTGTCGCCATTGACCCTCCCTTCGTATTAGACAAAAGCTCTTAATATAACTCGGTGCGAGCGGTAAACAAACAAAAAGGGAAGACTTGACTTACAAAACAAAGGCCCAAGGTAAGAGTGGGCTGGGGAGATGCCCATATAAGGAGTGCGATTTCCTCTAACGCGTAAATTAATAATAATAATTAATAATAATTGGTCATTTATATAGCGCCTCACTCCATGCTAATGCAAAGCATGCTCGGCGCGCTCATAAAAAACGAAACGAAAATAAAATTCTAAAATAGTTTTAAATACGTTTTTTGCCGAATGCGGTGTCATTGATCAACTTAGTGGAAAAGAAATTTCTTTAAATTCTTCTTGAATGCCTCTTTTTGTCTCAGAGTTTGTTTAGTGTCTCAGGTAAGCTGTTCCACAGTGAAGGCGCCACAGATTCAAACGAGCGCACACCAAGAGTCTTGGTGACCATCCAAACATGGAATCCTCAAGAGAGACTGTGTTGAAGAGCGTAATTTAATAGATTGAACTAAACTATTTGGCTATAATAAATTCCACCTCATGACACACGCCGGAACGAGAAATAAAATCATGAAATGATTTTAAGAATTGGATTTATTTGGGAAATCGTTTAGTCAAATGATCAAAGAAGGTAACTCTGGGTAATTTCCCTTGGCACTAGATCTATACAATTTTCTCCCATTAGGAAAAAAAGCAACATAAAGAACGAAAAGAAAAGGTAATCTCGATGGGTGAGAGGCTATCTTTGCTCATTGGGACTAGTTTTCTGAGATGCTAGCTCGGTTATGCGTTTTTGGTGAGCACGCTTGAAGCCTTGTCTCTGAACTGTTGTCACGCCGGTTAGACGCGTAAGGTGAGTAGCCATCGCTTTCCCTGCTAGATTCGTAAACACGGCTGGGTTCTGCGGGTTTCCAATTCTCACGAATTTACTGGCCATGATAAGGTAAAACTCGTCTCTCAATTCTAAAACTGCAGCACTGATATTTCCATGGACATACCCCGTCTTCATGTCTACCAGCACAATAGGGATGATGATGCGACGTGACCCTTTCTCCGGCTCCTAAAAGTAAAGTATCCCGTCGGACCAAATTGATCCATAGGGCCGGTGAAGCAGCGTTCACCAGTTTCCGTGTCCACGACATACTTGCTTAATATAGCATCATGATCTCATCGGATGATTGACTTGCTTAATATAGCATCAACATAGATTTCAATATTTTCTCTTTCAATACGACAAAATCTTTTTACATCGTAGGTCTAATATTGTAATCAGCTATAAGACTTTAGAAGGTCTAATATTGTAATCAGCTATAAGGCTTTAGAAGGTCTAATATTGTAATCAGCTATAAGACTTTAGTAGGTCTAATATTGTAATCAGCTATAAGACTTTAGTAGGTCTAATATTGTAATCAGCTATAAGACTTTAGTAGGTCTAATATTGTAATCAGCTATAAGACCTTAGTAGGTCTAATATTGTAATCAGCTATAAGACTTTAGTAGGTCTAATATTGTAATCAGCTATAAGACTTTAGTAGGTCTAATATTGTAATCAGCTATAAGACTTTAGTAGGTCTAATATTGTAATCAGCTATAAGACTTTAGTAGGTCTAATATTGTAATCAGCTAGAAGACTTTAGTCGGTCTAATATTGTAATCAGCTATAAGACTTTAGTAGGTCTAATATTGTAATCAGCTATAAGACTTTAGTAGGTCTAATATTGTAATCAGCTATAAGACTTTAGTAGGTCTAATATTGTAATCAGCTATAAGACTTTAGTAGGTCTAATATTGTAATCAGCTATAAGACTTTAGTAGGTCTAATATTGTAATCAGCTATAAGACTTTAGTAGGTCTAATATTGTAATCAGCTATAAGACTTTAGTAGGTCTAATATTGTAATCAGCTATAAGACTTTAGTAGGTCTAATATTGTAATCAGCTATAAGACTTTAGTAGGTCTAATATTGTAATCAGCTATAAGACTTTAGTAGGTCTAATATTGTAATCAGCTATAAGACTTTAGTAGGTCTAATATTGTAATCAGCTATAAGACTTTAGTAGGTCTAATATTGTAATCAGCTATAAGACTTTAGTAGGTCTAATAGACAAAGAGCCCATACAGCAGTTAATGCTCATAGCTCTATAGATCAAGAGACAAAGAGCCCATACGGCAGGCAAAGCTCATAGCTCTATGGAGACAAAGAGCCCATACAGCAGTCAATGCTTATATCTCTATCAGGGCCCTCACATGCTTTTGTGGCGCCTCAGGGCAAAAGTTTCAGCGCCGCCCCCTTGCATACTGCAACTGCTTTGTTTAGTGTATAGGTTCTCAACCTTTTTCGGCTCACCGCCCCCTTTTTCAGATGTTTATCTATCATTGCTTATCCGAAGTTGAACTAATGAGTCAAATTTGCCGCGTATAATTTCAAATAATTTGTATAGGCGGTCTAGATTTGTATAAAATTTTATCATCCTAAAAAGAGCTGAAATATCATAAAAAGAGCTAAAATTAATAAATTTGTTTAATTGATGTTTCATAAAAAATAATATTAAAAAATATACGTCTGGAGCTGAACTACGACCTAACTATCGAAATAGACTATTATTTTCACCAGCTGAAGAAGAGATTTTGGCAGAATATCTCGATACTTGTGCAAAAATGTTTTATGGCTTGACTACCCAAATCTTGATAATTTTTTTTGAAACTTAGCTTAGCTGTTGCTTTTAAAAGTTCACACCCGTACCAGTGGAACGAGCATAAAACAGCAGGAAATTAATGGATGATGAGTTTCATGAGACTAAATCCTCGCTTAAGTATCCGACAACCAGAAGCTACATCATATTCAAGAGCAACAGCATTCAATGGATATACAGTGGGGATAATTTTTATCCTGCTTGGTAAATCTTATCGTGAAGTAAAGATAAAACAGGAGCACTGATATTTAATCTGGACAAAACAGACATTACTACAGTCCACAAGGTACCAAAATAGTTGGGTCACGTGGTATTAAGCAGATGGGACAAATCACATCAGGAGAAAGGGGTGGAGCTGGTGACTATGTGTTGTAATATTTCAGCAGTTGGTCAAAGCTTGTCACCCGTATTTGTCTTGCCACCAGTATTTGTCTTGCCACCAGTATTTGTCTTGTCACCAGTATTTGTCTTGCCACCAGTATTTGTCTTGTCACCAGTATTTGTCTTGTCACCAGTATTTGTCTTGTCACCAGTATTTGTCTTGTCACCAGTATTTGTCTTGTCACCAGTATTTGTCTTGTCACCAGTATTTGTCATGTCACCAGTATTTGTCTTGTCACCAGTATTTGTCTTGTCACCAGTATTTGTCTTGTCACCAGTATTTGTCTTATCACCAGTATTTGTCTTGTCACCAGTATTTGTCTTGTCACCAGTATTTGTCTTGTCACCAGTATTTGTCTTGTCACCAGTATTTGTCTTGTCACCAGTATTTGTCTTGTCACCAGTATTTGTCTTGTCACCAGTATTTGTCTTGTCACCAGTATTTGTCTTGCCACCAGTATTTGTCTTGCCACCAGTATTTGTCTTGTCACCAGTATTTGTCTTACAACCAGTATTTGTCTTGCCACCAGTATTTGTCTTGCCACCAGTATTTGTCTTACCACCAGTATTTGTCTTGTCACCAGTATTTGTCTTACCACCAGTATTTGTCTTGTCACCAGTATTTGTCTTGCCACCAGTATTTGTCTTGTCACCAGTATTTGTCTTACCACCAGTATTTGTCTTGTCACCAGTATTTGTCTTACCACCAGTATTTGTTTTGCCACCAGTATTTGTCTTGTCACCAGTATTTGTGTTTCCATGTAAGAATCTGAAAGACTGAATGGTGCACCAGAAGGATGTTTAGGTCTTGCTCATCCATCAGGATGACTAAGGATAACTTTATTAAAGTCATAGAGAATATATGACTGGGGATAACTTTATTAAAGTCATAGAGAATGGATGACTGGGGATAACTTTATTAAAGTCATAGAGAATGGATGACTGGGGATAACTTTATTAAACTCATAGAGAATGGATGAATGGTGATAACTTTATTAAAGTCATAGAGAATGGATGACTGGGGATAACTTTATTAAAGTCATAGAGAATGGATGAATGGTGATAACTTTATTAAAGTCATAGAGAATGGATGAATGGGGATAACTTTATTAAAGTCATAGAGAATAGATGACTGGGGATAACTTTATTAAAGTCATAGAGAATGGATGAATGGGGATAACTTTATTAAAGTCATAGAGAATAGATGAATGGGGATAACTTTATTAAAGTCATAGAGAATAGATGAATGGGGATAACTTTATTAAAGTCATAGAGAATAGATAAATGGGGATAACTTTATTAAAGTCATAGAGAATAGATGAATGGGGATAACTTTATTAAAGTCATAGAGAATGGATGAATGGGGATAACTTTATTAAAGTCATAGAGAATAGATGACTGGGGATAACTTTATTAAAGTCATAGAGAATGGATGACTGGGGATAACTTTATTAAAGTCATAGAGAATACATGACTGGGGATAACTTTATTAAAGTCATAGAGAATGGATGACTGGGGATAACTTTATTAAAGTCATAGAGAATACATGACTGGGGATAACTTTATTAAAGTCATAGAGAATAGATGACTGGGGATAACTTTATTAAAGTCATAGAGAATGGATGACTGGGGATAACATTATTAAAGTCATAGAGAATAGATGACTGGGGATAACTTTATTAAAGTCATAATAATAATATTATATTTACGACCTTTAAAAGTCATGACAAAAGACCATGAAAGCCATCTTTCATACAATGCTCTAGAATGGGCAAAGATAAATAGTATTTACCACGACACTCTTCCACCTCATGTAATTAAAATGTATTATACCCACCAGTAGACTATATATCGCCACTATACATCACTAAAACATTAATAACTTTTTGTTCTGTTCATATTTTTGCTGTACATCCATGACGTGTTTTTTTTTCCAACTAAATAAAAATACTTTCTTGTTAAACTAACCTTTTTGTGATAACTTTTTTAGTTTTTGTAATACATCAATTTTTATGAAATGTTAATTTTCTCGGACCAATCATCCCCACTCTCCCCAGACCTATTGTAATTAGTAAGACTATTGCTTATAGTTAGTTAAGGGGACGTCCATTAATTACGTCAACAATTTTTTGGCGATTTTTACCTCCCCCCCCCCTCCCCCTTGTCAACAACTGTCAAACTTTCAGAGACCCCCCCCCCTATATAATTACGTCAACAATTCGTTACCCCCCCCCCCCCTATAACAAGTAAAAAAAAATTAAACGCTGGCTTTTATGTTTAAAATAGATTTGAAACGGAAAGGTCCAGATCTTTACTATAATATATTGTAATACATTTTAAAACTTGTTTTAAACATTTTATATTGACCAGATAGAACTCTCATAGGCGTTTGCCACGAAAGGGGTGTAACATGCTTACTATCCCCCATCGCCCCTCCCAAATTGTTTTTCCAATCCGAGGATTTTAGCAATATTTCTTTCCTTTTTATTTACTATTGTTCTTTACATATAGAAATATTGAATACTTTCTGATTGTACGTTTCACTAATGAGCTTTTAGTACAATGTTAATTGTTAAATAGCTTAGGGGGAAATTGTGCACCAGTTGTAAATTAACCTGCTATTTTAACCATATGCTCACTATTCCTTCTTGCATTATTGCCCCCCTCCCCACGCACACACATTATATGATTATACACACGGTAGTTGGCTTCCTTGCCCCTACCGCTCCTACCTTGCACTATTTGCCACCCACACCTTGCAATCGGGCTACGCCACTATAGGCCTACTAATACATTTTTATCTCATAATTTTTTTTACAAAATTAGAAATTAAAACTAAAAAATTACTATATTTAGCATAATCACCAAATTTTAATGTTTCACCCATTATAACGTGTCAGCAAAAATATATTAGTTTATATATCAGAATTATGGATGTTAAAAGGAATGGTAGGCTAAGTATTTCGGACTTCATGGGCTATGAATTATTTTTCTGAAGGAAATATTTTAAAATAACCATGTTGGATTCACACAATACACTTCATTCAATGCAATTCAAACATAGTCTCAGAGAGGGCCTATTGTTGTTTTTAGTTCTATTGCCCATCCCAGCTATCGCTTACATGGTATATATAACGAACGCCAGTCTCTGGCGCCTAATTTCACTTCTGTACCTATGAGCCCCAAAGCTGGTGAAGTGTGTAAACCGCCGATACGTTCCCATTAAGAATACACCAGCGGGCGAACGCATGTGGGAGAGCTCCCGCAGCGGGTCCGGACAGAGCTGAGCTCAACGCTAAACGTTACGCCCTGGACACAAGACGGGCTCGTCCGATTTTTTTTTTTTAGACCTTTTAACTTGGTTCCCCGAGTCTGACCAGTGAGCTAATGCATGGGACAAGCGGTCGCCGAGATATTTCCACTCCCATCTCTGTAAGTGACGGAGAGAGGCGTGGTATCCCGAGCTGCAAGTCTGGAGATTAATCGGCTTGTTCTGTTCTTCCATTGGAGGGGGCCTGTGAGGTAGGCCTACCCCACTGTCCGATTTTTGGCGTCTCCGGGGTGGGGGCTGATGCGACGTACGGAAAGGTATACAAAACGTCATGTAAAGACGACTGCTTTCGAAGGTGGCCTTGAGGGGATGACATCTCCGTGTCAGACAAAATCCGCTCGGCCAACACACCGTCAGCCCATATTACAGGAATACGAGGCAAGCCATGGATGGCTCGAGCAAATGTACGTTCGTAAAAGGGGAATCCGAACAGAGCAAGCCGACCCAACAAGCGACGGCCTTGTAGGACAACGCCTGCCTACTCATATCTTTCCATGTCGGAGTGGATGGCCTGCTAACGCTGATCCAAGCATGGTTTCAAGGGTTGGAACTTGGAAAAGACTCAACCATGGGCGTTGAATTAAAGCAGTCGACTCTCGGACGGTGTTCATAGTCCTTTCAGGACTCAATAACAGAACGGCGCCTAATTTAGATGTAGGCCTACTGAGCGGCAAAAAAATGGGTTTCTGTTTCTGAACGTACTCTGCAGAATGTTCGTTGGTGTGTTTATGTTCTTTTGTTATTCCAGTCACAATGGCGCGCTAAACTACAGCGAAGGTGACGTTTTTTTACAATTGGTAGGTCATTTTGCCGTGCTAACAATTGCATTAGTTTCCACTTTCCACTCATACATAGATCTACAAACTAACAAATTTCCACTCATACATAGATCTACAAACTAACAAAATGAATACAAAAAGGACATGTCAAATGTAGCGTCCGTAATTTGTATTAATATATTTGTATTAACGTAAAACCATGTTTATATATTATGTCTGCTATGTAAGTGGCACATGACAAATGTAGCCTAGAATTTTGTAATAAATTTGTATCATTATTTATTTTTAAAAAGTAACATTGTTGACGTCAACTTTTCTTGACCTCCCCCCCTCCCCCTTGTCAACAATTGTCAAACTTTTTCAGACCCCCCCTCCCCCCTATTTTGTTGACGTAATTAATGGACGTCCCCTAAGTTAGTAGACCTTTTGCTTGTAAGTATATATCTATTGCTTGTAGTTGGTCTGCCTAATGTAGTTAGTAAGAATATTGCTTGTAGTTAGTAGGCCTATTGTAGTTAGTAAGACTTTTACTTGTAGTTCGTAAGACTATTGCTTGTGGTTAGTAGGTATGAAGCTTGTAGTTATAGTAGGCCTATTGTAGTTAGTAAGACTTTAACTTGTAGTTAGTAGACCTATTGCTTGTAGTTAGTAAGACTATTGCTTGTAGTTAGTA
Source organism: Anisus vortex (assembly GCA_949126835.1). NCBI lineage: Eukaryota > Metazoa > Mollusca > Gastropoda > Planorbidae > Anisus > Anisus vortex. The sequence goes on from OX421501.1 coordinate 15,781,020, forward strand.
AGACTATTGCTTGTAGTTAGTAGACCTACTGCTTGTAGTTTGTAGGCCTACTGCTTGTAGTTAGTAGACCTACTGCTTGTAGTTAGTAGGCCTACTGCTTGTAGTTAGTAGGCCTACTGCTTGTATAAGTTAGTAAGATTATTGCTTGTAGTTAGTAGACCTTCTGCTTGTAGTTAGTAGACCTACTGCTTGTAGTTAGTAGGCCTACTGCTTGTAGTTTGTAGGCCTACTGCTTGTAGTTAGTAGATCTACTGCTTGTAGTTAGTAGGTCTGTAGCTTGTAATTAGTAGGCCAACTGCTTGTAGTTAGTAGGCCTATTGCTTGTAGTTAGTAGACCTACTGCTTGTAGTTAGTAGATCTACTGCTTCTAGTTAGTAGGTCTGTAGCTTGTAGTTAGTAGGCCTACTGCTTGTAGTTAGTAGGCCTACTGCTTGTAGTTAGTAGGCCTACTGCTTGTATAAGTTAGTAAGATTATTGCTTGTAGTTAGTAGACCTACTGCTTGTAGTTAGTAGGCCTACTGCTTGTAGTTAGTAGACCTACTGCTTGTAGTTAGTAGGCCTACTGCTTGTAGTTAGAAGATCTACTGCTTGTAGTTAGTAGGCCTACTGCTTGTAGTTAGTAGGCCTACTGCTTGTATAAGTTAGTAAGATTATTGCTTGTAGTTAGTAGACCTACTGCTTGTAGTTAGTAGGCCTACTGCTTGTATATAAGTTAGTAAGATAATTGCTTGTAGTTAGTAGGCCCACTGCTTATAGTGAGTAGGCCTACTGCTTGTAGTTAGTAAGACTATTGCTTGTAGTTAGTAGGCATATAGCTTGTAGTTTGTAGACTACTGCTTTTAGTTAGTATAAAAGACTATTGATTGTACCTACTTATAGTAGGCATAGGCCTATAAAGACTAATGCTTGTAGTTAGTAGGCCTATTGTAGTTAGTAGGAATTGCTTTTAGTTAGTGTAGACCTATTGCCTGTAGTTAGTAGGCCTATTGTAGTTAGTAAGACTTTTATTTGTAGTTAGTAGACCTATTGCTAGTAGTTAGTAAGACCTACTGCTTGTAGTTAGTAGGCCTACTGCTTGTAGTTAGTAGGCCTACTGCTTGTAGTTTGTAGATCTACTGCTTGTAATTAGTAGGTCTGTAGCTTGTAATTAGTATAGGCCTACTGCTTGTAGTTAGTAGGTCTACTGCTTGTAGTTAGTAGGCCTACTGCTTGTAGTTAGTAGACTTACTACTTGTAGTTAGTAGACCTACTGCTTGTAGTTAGTAGGCCTACTGCTTGTAGTTAGTAGACCTACTGCTTGTAGTTAGAAGACCTACTGCTTGTAGTTAGTAGGCCTACTGCTTGTAGTTAGTAGGCCTATTGCTTGTATAAGTTAGTAAGATTATTGCTTGTAGTTAGAACACCTACTGCTTGTAGTTAGAAGCAGGGCCAGATTTACCTATAAGCTAAACAAGCTATAGCTTAGGGCCCACATATACCTAGGGGCCCCCAAACAAAATTGTTCGAGTGAACAATTGTCATATATACTTAATATACTGCATCATTATTATATATATATAAATAATAAACGGCAGTTCTGGGAAAATATTTTTGAACGAGTTGTGGCAGTCATAATTAGGCCCTACTATGGCAGAGCGTAGTCTACCACAATGGAAATTTCCTTGGATTATTTATAGAAAAACTTGACCCTTTTCTAGCAAGCCATATAAAAAAAATGGGAATAAACGATCAGGTGTCACATCTGATCTTTATACAACAATATGTCATAAATTTATCGAAATTACGGCACATGAAGTAAGAGACTCAATCTTGGATGATTTAAAAACTGCAGGGTAGCAGTTTATCTGTAGATTCCATTCCAGACAGGTCCCATATTGATCAGCTCACTGTTATTGTGAGGTATGTTTCACCAGATGATGGGTTCCCAATTGGATGTTTTCTAACTTTCCTAGAGATGGGTAGTCACACAAGGGAAATTATGGCTAAGATGGTGCACAAGTACATTACAAATGAGTGCAAAATAGATTTTAGTAAGTGTCGAGTCCAGTCCAGTAATATGATAATGCTGTCATATGATAATGCCAAGTCTGACACAGAGTGCCTCGGTATACAATGATGATTCAAAAACGTTTTCATTCTTATAAAAATTAGAAGCTACAGAAGAAGAAATTCGTGAAAGAGTTATTGTTTTATGCCAAACATATCTTAAAGTTGTGCACAGGAATCTTGTAGGAGAAATCAAGCATTTTCATCAATATGTTAGACATAGTCAAACCTAGACTATGGTTCAGTCTGACACATCAGGATCTGTGTAGGGTAATATTTAACGATCGTGTCTAATCAGCATTCACTAATGTAGAAGCGATTTTGAGATTATTTTCTTAGTATGATGATTGGAAATTGCTCTGGAGAAAGATCTTTTTCTCAGCTGAAGAGGATAAAAAATGAATTTAGAACAACAATGACTCAAGATAAATTATATTCCCACAGTCTCATGTACCTAGAAAGTACGCAGTTTATCATTTGATAATGTCATCAGTGACTTTGCTCTGGCAAAGGCAAGACAGAAAATATTTTAGTTTAATATAATTCCTGAATCCTTATAACATGTGTCAAGAGATTAGATAATAAGCCTTTGTAAATTGTGCCTTTTGAAAGAGCTTTTGTTTCTTTTTACCAGAGTTTGCATTTTTAAGTTTGTTATGATTAAAAATGATATTAAGTTAAAAATTTATTCAAATACTATAATGAGATGGGCCGCTTGCTCTATTTAGAGCTTATGTGTTCTTTTTTTCCGTACGCAACTAATAAGGCTGTCATGAATGACTTCTACGCTCCTACGAGTGCATTAAAGGTTTCCGCTATATACAACTTTCGATTTAAATCTTAATTTTCCATTAAGAAATCATAGCGAATTTCTAAACCGGAAGTCTAGAGGACTTAGTGCGATCGGAGAGTCCGAAACTAAGTGTTTCAAGTTATCAAATAACTCTAAGTATCCAATCTCGAAATATCAAAGCAAGCGGTCCGTCTTATTATAGCCTACACATTGATTTATTATTTCAATATCTATAGGTCTATAGCCTACTTCTTAATTGTATTTCAGTTTAACCCTCTAGGTATCCGAAAATCATTTTTGGCACTGAAATATAAGCTTATAAAGGGCCCCATATCCCAAATGGCTTAGGGCCCCATCAAGTCTAAATCCGGCCCTGGTTAGAAGACCTACTGCTTGTAGTTAGTAGCTAGGCCTACTGCTTACAGTGAGTAGGCCTACTGCTTGTAGTTAGTAGGCCTACTGCTTGTAGTTAGTAAGACTATTGCTTGTAGTTAGTAGGCATATAGCTTGTAGTTAGTAGACTACTGCTTGTAGTTAGTATAAAAGACTATTGCTTGTACCTACTTAGTAGGCATAGGCCTATAAAAGACTAATGCTTGTAGTTATATATAGTAGGCCTATTGTAGTTAGTAGGAATTGCTTTTAGTTAGTGTAGAGTGTAGACCTATTGCCTGTAGTTAGTAGGCCTATTGTAGTTAGTAAGACTTTTATTTGTAGTTAGTAGACTTATTGCTAGTAGTTAGTAAGACCTACTGCTTGTAGTTAGTAGGCCTACTGCTTGTAGTTAGTAATTTTAAGCCTACTGCTTGTATAAGTTAGTAAGATTATTGCTTGTAGTTAGTAGGCCTACTGCTTGTAGTTAGTAGGTCTGTAGCTTGTAGTGAATAGGCCTATTGTAGGCCTAGTTAGTAAGACTTTCGCTTGTAGTTAGTAGGCCTATGGCTTGTAGTTCGTAGGCCTATAATATTTCTTCTAGATATATATTAGTGACCTATTGCTTCTAGTTAGTAGGCCCCTAAGACTATTTATTGTGTGTAGTATGTAGCCCTTTTGCTTATAGACCTAGTTAATAGGACTTTATTTTATTGTTTGTAGTTATTATAGCCTAGGCCTCATGTAGGTATATTATAGCTAGCAGATCTACTGCTTGTAGTTAGTAGGCCTATTAGTAGGAGGATGAGCGTAGGACGCAATAATCTTCTCTATAGAAGGAGCGTCTGTAATTAATGTATAAGATATTGTTTGTAGTTAGTAGGCCTATAGGCCTACATTGCTTGTAGTAGATAGGTTGTAGGCCTATTGCGTGTTGTTAGATCTATATAATATAGTAGGATATAATATTACATGTAGGCCTATTATAGTTAGTAGGGCTAGTTAGCAGGCCTATTGCTTGTAGGACTGCTGATTAATTTTATATCCCAACTTCGTCCTTAGGCTATTAGGAGCTAGTCTAGGCATCTAGGGCAATGCGATCAATAAGTGACTCTACAAATATTTTAAGAATAGCTGACCAACGTCCATCTCTTGAAGGGAAAAAATCTATTCCTATTATGTCCAGAATTATTGCTACGGTACTGTCTAATGTTGAGCTTTCGGTCGAGTGCCTCTAATCCTGCTTGATAGAAGTTGCTGCAAATTTTCGAACACGAGAGGAAAGAGAGAGCGAGAGAGAGAGAGAGAGAAAGAAAGAGATTGCGCGGGGGGGGGGGGGGGGGCAAGGAGAAAGGGAGTGTCGCCTGTAGGCAGCAGGCAAGCCGTGCAAGCGAGCGGTAGTTTAGCAGTATTCTGTGCTCAGGGTCAGGCGCTGTGTCTACAGCATCGAAAGTGACTGACGTTGTGTGACAGTAATTTACGTACGATGACAGTTCCTTTTAAATTTCTGTTTTTGTGTATAAACAAGTTTTGAAGTTTATGTCAAGTTTCAGTTTTATTTATAATCATTTCAAAACACATTCAATCTCAGTTTTATTCTCATCTCCCGGTTGGCCTGTGGGCTGTAGGCATTTTCTATTGGATAAGATATCAATAAATAATTCATTGGAAACAGCATTGTTCTCTCCATGTGGACTTAGCGGTATTGACACTGTCTACAGTCTATTATTATCATAATGCTTTTCTTTTCGTGCTTGGATATTCGCTACAATACAATTTTTTTAAAGTTAAAGGTCTTTTAGTCTGATATAGATCTATTAACAACTTAACTCTATAAATTATTATATTATAAATATTATAAAGTATAAGTATAATAAAGTATTAAAGTTCAATAAAGTAGGCCTATAGGCCCTACCTATAATAAAGCTACAAGATTTAGGTCTAGGTTTATAAAACCTAATATTAATAATTTTTAATAGGCCTACATACAATAATTATACTAATATACTAGGCCTATTTATTTTATAATTGATAAATAGGCTACAACTATAGGCTAGGCCACTAGGCCTACTTATACGGCATACGGTATACGGCTATGCAACAAGGCTTGTTGTAAAGTTGTTATAGCTATGGCTATACTCACACTATACTGTAACCTATACTCTAGGCCTATACAGTCTATACAGTAGTATACAGATAGTCAGATAGACTATATTACTATATGTCGCCTATGATTATGATTCCTATGATATAGCTGATATAGCTATAGCCTAATAGAAAGCTATACATTAGTAGGCCTATAGACTATAGAGTGTAGGCAGGCCGTATAGTCATATTTAATTTATAGAGTGTAGGCAGGCCGTATAGTCATATTTAATTTATAGAGTGTAGGCAGGCCGTATAGTCATATTTAATTTATAGAGTGTAGGCAGGCCGTATAGTCATATTTAATTTATAGAGTGTAGGCAGGCCGTATAGTCATATTTAATTTATAGAGTGTAGGCAGGCCGTATAGTCATATTTAATTTATAGAGTGTAGGCAGGCCGTATAGTCATATTTAATTTATAGAGTGTAGGCAGGCCGTATAGTCATATTTAATTTATAGAGTGTAGGCAGGCCGTATAGTCATATTTAATTTATAGAGTGTAGGCAGGCCGTATAGTCATATTTAATTTATAGAGTGTAGGCAGGCCGTATAGTCATATTTAATTTATAGAGTGTAGGCAGGCCGTATAGTCATATATTTAATTTATAGAGTGTAGGCAGGCCGTATAGTCATATTTAATTTATAGAGTGTAGGCAGGCCGTATAGTCATATTTAATTTATAGAGTGTAGGCAGGCCGTTTAGTCATATTTAAATTATAGAGTGTAGGCAGGCCGTATAGTCATATATTTAATTTATAGAGTGTAGGCAGGCCGTATAGTCATATATTTAATTTATAGAGTGTAGGCAGGCCGTATAGTCATATATTTAATTTATAGAGTGTAGGCAGGCCGTATAGTCATATTTAATTTATAGAGTGTAGGCAGGCCGTATAGTCATATTTAATTTATAGAGTGTAGGCAGGCCGTATAGTCATATTTAATTTATAGAGTGTAGGCAGGCCGTATAGTCATATTTAATTTATAGAGTGTAGGCAGGCCGTATAGTCATATTTAATTTATAGAGTGTAGGCAGGCCGTATAGTCATATATTTAATTTATAGAGTGTAGGCAGGCCGTATAGTCATATTTAATTTATAGAGTGTAGGCAGGCCGTATAGTCATATTTAATTTATAGAGTGTAGGCAGGCCGTATAGTCATATATTTAATTTATAGAGTGTAGGCAGGCCGTATAGTCATATATTTAATTTATAGAGTGTGATTATTTTAATTAGCCTAAACAAAAGTTGTAGTTGTAGCCTCAAACTCAATTTAAGTAATCAAGTGTATTGTATAATAATAAAGGCTCACAATACTTTAAAGTAAATCGGTATAGTAGGCTATAATAGGCTTCTATAGGTATAGCTGTACTGTACTATATGACATATAGGCCTATAGCGATAGACACAATTTATATTTTCTATAAATAGATATTATAAGCTATAGGCTAGACCCACTATATATAATATATAAAAATGTAATTTATAGTTGTGGGCCTAATGATAGGCCTAATCATAATGCTTTTTTAATTTAATTAATAGCGTGAGCTTTATTATAGGCCTATATAGTAAAGTACCCGTCGGACCGAATTGATCCATAGGTCCGATGAAGCAGCGTTCACCAGTTTTTGTGGCCACAGCATACTAGGTGATAGTAGTAGGCCTATAATAATACTTTATAGTGTTATAGTCAGAGTAGGCCTATTCAATAAATAAACGCTAAAAAGCTATATATACTTATATAGCTATAGACATGACTGTAAGTAGGCTATAGGCCTAGCCTATATAGTAGGCCTATATTCCTATATAGACATATATTGAGGCATATAGTAATACTATCCTTTATATTATAGTTGATTAGTATCGGTATCATGTATGATATTATTAATTATTTATGTGTCACACAATATTACAAAATGTAACTTATAAAAAATATTAAAATTACATTTTAGGCTATATAGATCTATTTAAAAGTAATAAAAGTAAACATAGGTTATAATTTTATCTTGAAATCTTAATTGTCCAGGATATCTAGGCCTATTTATAATATATTTTATTATTCATTAGCCTTTACTAAAACTGGTGATGAGATCATAATAATCTAATCAACCAACTTAGACTATGACTATGTTATAATGTTTTTAAAATAATTATGGGCCTATATATATATATATATATATATATATATATATATATATATATATATATATATATATATGTATTCTATCAAAGGAAATAATGTAGGCTTAATGTTTACCAAAATACTAAATAAATTAAATGCTATATATTATAGTCTATAGCCTACCTATATTTATTTTTCATTTTGTAGTAGGCTATTAACTATTAGATTTATAATAACTTAGTCTAGTTAGATTAGTCAAAAGCATTTAGTAAAATTATACTAGTCAGTGAGTAGCGTTAATGGGAAAATATAATTAGGCAGCTAGCTGGTCATTGTCCTGGCCACACAATCCCTTAGTATTCTAGTATGCTGTGGCCACAGAAAATGGTGAACATTGCTTCACTGGCTTCATGGATCAATTTGGTAAGAAAGATAACTTTACTACTTATAAAATAGCAGTAGATCTACCGAATAAGTAGCCTAACCAGATGGAGGCAGAGTGGGGCCCCAATGTCTGAATAAGTTTAAAATTACACTATGATAAAAATTAAATAGAAAAAATTTGTTAAAAAGAAATACTATACTGACAAAATCAGTTAAATTTGTTTTTATGAACTAAAATTACAATGGCTAGATTGAAAGGTTTCTATTTCAGCCTTCTTCCCACTCTAGGTGCTATCTCTATCAGCCTTATTAGCACTGTATATTGGCTCAATAGCCTATAGGCCCAAAAGTTTGAAATATTAGTTGAATAATAGGCACATATAGTGTGCTATTAGATAAAGGATAGTTACACCATTGCTATCAGTGTCCTGGTCAAACATTTTGAGAACTTAACAATTATAAATCTGCTCAAGTCAAATGTAGGGCAATTTAAAATTACAAAAGAATATTGGCCTAATCTTTATATAAATATAATGTAGGCCTAATTAAAATGTAATAAAATATATATATATCACTTTTACTAGTTTAGTGTACGCAAATAATATGTTATTTTATTATTATAAATGATTTAAAAAGTATTGATAGTTAATTGGAAGGAAATATTTCTGTTCATTTTTAATGCATAGGCTAATACTAATATTTATAATAGCTTTGTATTAAGTTGAACTGATTCTATATATAATGCAGTAAATGGCAACTAAAATATATTCTTGATGATATAAAAAAAATGCTATTCAGAGTACTAAATCTTTATATGTAGAATCAATTCGATAGACCACGACTTTACAAAAGTGTTTAGTTTTACAGAGTAGACCTAATTTAAGTCCTATGCTTTGTGTCTATTAAAATAATTTTATTTGGCGATATATAGTTTTATTGCTTACAGGATTAAAGATATTTTTAAATATTTAGGCAGGAAAATTTTAATGCACACACTTAATCTATATTAATCAAATATTTAGGTCTCGACTATGTCTTTTTAAAATGAAAACTTTGATATTTAAAAAAATTAAATTATTGTTTGGCTCAAGTTTTAAAAAATATTTTAGACATGCTATTTTAATTTAGGGCATCAGTATAAATTATAAAAGTATAGGCATAGCAAGGGGGCTATATTAATGTCCACTTGTCTCTTCTCAATTGGACATTTATGACTAAGATTCAAAGCATTTGTAATAATAATACATGTACATGTTTGTAAGCTATACGATATAATAATAGATTTGTACATTTTAAAATTAGGTTTGGTCAGGGAGGCAGGGAAATGTTTGCAAGGAAATCCCAAACTGTCATTGGAGGTTGACATAATTTAATAATTTATTCAATCTTGAATTATTAAATTGTTCAATGTTACAAAACTTTACACCATTTATTTTCTTGTAGAAATTATTTCTGTTAACAAATATTTGATGCTTTTCAGTAGTTAAATTAAATTTTTAAATCTTTGTTTATAGGCCTATAGATGGAATCTATTTTTGTATTCACAGTTTGAAGCTTTAAAAACTGAATAAAGTGCATATATGACTCTTACACTATTTTAAGACAACAGAAAATTAAAATTACAATTTGATTTAAAAACTGAGCATTAAAATGAATCCTTAAAATGTGGAAAAAAAGACCAATGTAATGATTGCTCAGATAATTTTAATAAATATGCTAAATAATTATAACATTTTAATGGAAGAGTAATGAAACTTTCAAATGATGTTGACAAACTGACTTGTGTTTTTAAAATGCTACAAATGAAGAAAATGGAACCAAATTGTTCCCAGCAGTCTCTAAAGGATCTACTTCATTATGAACAGATAGCTTGCTTTAACAGAAGATGTTTTCAAAGTCTAGGATTACTTGTCATTCTGTTCACTTTATGTCTGCTTCCAACAACACAGGGACTGGATTTAAGTAAGTTTTTTTTTTACATTTTTAGTTTTAATAGATAACAAATGAAAAATGTCTAGTAATAGATAGAGTATATCCTTCTCTTGGCAGTTTTATGGCAAAGATATACAGGCTAAATATAGATTGCTAACATTCTTATTATAAGACAATCTAACATTTCCTAAAACTGTGTTATTAAAAGAACTACACTGAGCACTAAGATTACAGTTTTAAGTCTCAGTTATAAAAAATAATTGGTAAAACATTAATTGGTTAAAATTCTTTTCAATGAACACATTTCCTGAGACAAAATACAAATGTCACAATTATGATTGTATCAATAAGATATATATACACCATATTCAACAATTTAAACTAATTCTCATTAAAGAAAGATAACTATGATTGTTGGGTCATGAACTTAACACTGTTTCTATAGCAGAAATAAACAAGCTTATAAATGTGGGAGTGGGTTGTGTCAGTGATTGATGGACAACTGGAGTTATTTTAAGTAACCTTTGACATAGTGTCCAATCAAGTTTCCAGTTGTTTATAACAAAAAAACATTTTGAAGTTTGACTTATTAGACATTATATTTTAAAGTAGGCTATCTATATTCCTTTTTTTTATTTCTCAGCATTAGTAAAATGGTTATACAATCATATGTAATTCATTAGGCTACATATTGAAATATTTCTTCTTGAGCTTAATTTGTTTTCTGCATGTCCCCATTGCTAAAAGAATTTATTTTCAAATTATTATTTTTAATGTTTTTAAAAAATGTTTATGTTAAGCTCCAAACTTGTTTTAAATTCTTCTAAACTTATCTCCAATTTTTGATTTGTTCGTTTCTCTACCAGTTCCACATTACATGATGTGATCGAGAATTAAGTGCTTAGAGGGTTCAAAAGTTAGGCCTAGGCCTAGAGTTCAATTCCTATTCAAAAGACCATAATATAGGCTAGATATGCACATACTCAACATGTATCCATATCTTACCTTATGTTTAGGTTAAAACATAGGCTACATAGCAGTAACATTATTATTATTATTATCATTGATTATATATTTACTATCACCATGTTGTAACTGCATCACGCAATTTAAACAAGATGCCCGACACAACCCCCAACTCTTCTATGCTTGCAAGAAAATTTATGACATTAAAAGATATATATAATTCACTGTGTAAGGGTTTGACTTGAAAACTTAAGTGTAACAAATAACACTTTATTGTTCGATGCGTTTTTAATATTTCTAAAAATGAATTAATTATTTGACGTCACGTCTTTCAAACATCTTTCTTCTCGTCACTCACCGTCATAAAAATTAGCCTCCCCCCTTCCACCATAGAGGCCTGACAAGAATAGCTTGCTTATTGTTGGGTACTAATTATTGATGCTTATTTTTAAGTAGTTTCAAACAGCAAGTCGAAGCACACTTGTATTGAAGAAAGTTATTGAAGCCTAATCATTATATATTACTATAAAATACTATTCAACTTCAATATTTGAGTTGACCTAAATTTATAAGCATATATGAATGATATATGCAATGCTGACTCTTCATTTTCTACTTGTAAAGTTCTATGTATTGTAAATTATACTGGACTGGACAAGATTACACTAAGGCAAAGTCATTAAACAAATATTATTGGTAAATAAAAAAAAAAAAGATTTACTTTCCGTATTCAACCAGATGGTACAAACATTTTATAATTGTATCACCAACAGACTTTAAGAGAACAAACGACAGTCGCATGCATAATGAAGCCCCCCCCCTCCCAATCCACCCACCACGTCGTTTTTTTGTTGAAGGCGAGTAATGAGCCTGCTTCAGTTGTAGGGCCTCCCCGTCCCTTTCTTCTTCCCCCAAAATCTTTTGAAGACAACAAAGACGTTCATTACTCATTGGTGTCTTTGAAATTTCTTTGTCTTGTTCCCCCGGACTTCACATGAATCATAGTAGCGTGTCTGTCTCTCTGGCGTGTCTCCGATAATACACCACACCAGAATAAGGACTTCTCCTTGTCCCCCATCACGTATGATTTATTTCCTTGACCGTTGCTTCACACACGATTGCGATCTATTGCCAGAACTGTGTGTTCATTTTATACTCTCAAATATTATTATTCGTCTGTTATTTAGAAATATTTAAGTCCATTCTACACCCTCAAATATTATTCTTCGTTTGTTATTTAGAAATATTTTATCTTATATATTACACATGCTCCTTCTATAAAAAAGAATATTGCGTCCTACGCTCATCCATGGTCTAGTCTTGCATTTATTAAATTAATATTTTAATTGATGTTAAGTTACTGGTTTTCCTGGTTTGTTCAGGCAACCCATTCCATGCCTGAACGCCACTCGAGAAGAAAGAGTATTTATATGCATTTGTTCTTGCATAAGGGATACGAAAGGTGTTTGTGTCCTTATGTTTATCTGGGCATTGTAGCAGGTTGTTATTGGGTTGTATTTCAAAATTATAGTTTAATGCTTTATGCATTATTATTACTTTAGTCTTTGTTCTTCTGTCCTCTAATGTTTCTAGGTTTAGTTATTTAATTATTGGTGTTACTCTTGCCAGTTGTGAATATTCGCTAGTAATGAACCTTGCAGCTCTTTTCAGAATTTGTTCTAATTTTTTAATGTTTTCTTTTGTTGATGGGTCCCATACAGATGATGCATATTCTAGTATAGGCCTAACCAATGTTAGATAGCATTTTAGTTTTATGTTCTTATTACATTTGTAAAAGTTCCTTTTTATGAAGCCTAATGTTGTGTTAGATTTTTTAATTACTTCATCAATGTGAGGATTCCAAGATAACTTATAATTTATTATTACTCATAAGTACTTTGCATTGTTAGTTTGGGTTAGTTCTTTACCATGAATGAAGTAGCTGAAAGTATTTGTTTCTTTTTCTTGGATACTCTTAGCAGTTGGCATTTTTCTGGGTGAAAAGACATGCTTCAATTAGATTCCCATATTTGTAGTTCATCTGGGTCTTTTTGTAAGAGTTCACTATCTTTTTCTGTCTTTATTGTTTTATAAATTATACAATCATCTGCAAACAATCTTACGTTTGTTCCTGTGTTGATGTAATTGTTATTATAAATTAAGAAATAGTAGAGGTTCTAGAACAGTTATATACATATATATATATAACGTTTTTTATCATTAGAGTAGATCTATATGCAATGACGCGATAGTAATTGTAAAGTTAACTACGCAATATATTCATAATCACACTGCTCCTTCTTACAAAACAAACTTTTTTATTTTTTTTTAAAGAATATTGAAACCACAAAACCAAAGTTTACCGTCAGTATGTTAACATTAATTAACCAACAGTTTTCACGTGTGAACATCTCGCTGAAAAAAATTCTTTATAATCACTTTCCTACATTTTCATAACATATTTTTAAGACGCCCCTCTCCCCTTTCTCCTCTCTATTTTACCGTTTCTAAAGCGTATTTTACCTGGCATATACCAATGTCTTGTGGACGAATTTCAGGCGGAGATAATTCACAACAATCTAAGTAGTTCTTAAGCTATGCTTATTTTTTTTATAGGTGTTTTATATAACTTTTCTGTTCCTTCACTAAATGAAGTAAAATGAATGAGATTTTTTTTAATGCAGCTACTAAGTATTGCACAAATATAGGCATATATTAATAAGGAACACACATGATTAGAAATATTAATTTTATAAGACCGCAATATTATAATAATATATTTTTAATAAAAAGGAAAGAAAGGTAGAATGAATCAAATGTTGTTTATAAAATGTTATACTTTATGTATTTATATAATGAGAACGTTAAACAACATATCTCATAAATATTGTTTATAAAATGTTATACAGTATGTATTCATATAATGAGAACGTTAAACAACAGATCCCATAAATATTGTTTATAAAATGTTATACTGTATGTATTCATATAACGAGAACGTTAAACAACAGATCCCATAAATATTGTTTATAAAATGTTATACTGTATGTATTCAAATAACGAGAACGTTAAACAACATCATCACCATCATCATCTCTGGCGCTACAGTCCATGGAGGGCTCTGGCCTGCCTCACCACCTCCGTCCACTTGGACCTATACATTGCCTTCTTTTTCCAGGCCTGTACCACGATCTGTCGCAGATCCATCTCGACATCGTCCAACCATCGCAGTCTGGGTCTGCCTTTAGGTCGTTTTCCTCTGGGGTTCTGAGCATATATCACTTTCGCTCCTGTGCTGTTAGGCATTCGTTCCAGGTGGCCTGTCCAGCGTAGTCTGCCCTTTTTATTTCGGCCACAATAGTAGGGTCTTCATATAGCTCGTAGATCTCTCTGTTGGTGCGCATCCTCGTTAAACAACAGATCCCATAAATATTGTTTATAAAATGTTATACTGTATGTATTCATATAATGCTATATAACATTAATTTAGGCCTATACTAGAACTTTCTATCTGCTAACCATAATACAAACTTTCTCTCTGCTAACTATAACACCAAGTTTCTATCTGCTAACCATAACACCAACTTTCTCTCTGCTAACCATAACACCAACTTTCTCTCTGCTAACCATAACACCAACTTTCTATCTGCTAACCATAACACCAACTTTCTATCTGCTAACCATAACACCTACTTTCTATCTGCTAACCATAACACCAACTTTCTATCTGCTAACCATAACACCAACTTTCTATCTGCTAACCATAACACCAACTTTTAAGAGAAACGAATGTGTTAGTTGTGTATGTCCTGTATGTAGTCTGCAGAGAATAACTGCGTCCATTCGAACAAGTTGGCCCGTATCATGCCAGGTTTTTGAGTTTTCCAAATATTGCAGTTTATTGTATTCGATTCTCAAGAAGTTAGTCCATTTTTGTCTTATATGTGTCTAATTATCAAAGGTTTAAAGTCTCGATATGGTATTGGGATAATAGTCTCTGATAACAACAGGGCGTCTTTTGCCTCTCTGTCAGCTTTTTCATTTCCCTCTATCCTTGCATGACCAGGAACCCAAAAGAAAACGACACGTTTGCCCCTTTCATATATCGATTGATATTTTGTCAGAATGTTCAATGCAGATATATTCCTGGTATGACTGTTTCCCACAGCAGTAAGACAAGATAACGAATCGGATATAATAACGAAATCCTGGTTTTCTGATTCTTCTGCAATGTCTAATGCTAGACTTATTGCTAAAGCCTCTGCAGTATTTATTGAGATATTGGAATTATATTTTCTTTTTTTACTTTTGTTTGAGGTAAGAGCAACCGAAGATGTCGCTGTAGCACAAATCCTATAGGCCTACTATATGCACATGCATCCAGGCACCGGGTGTTTCTCGAGACGGGATTGCAGCGTCAATTGCTTCCTCCCCACCGAGACCAGTGGCCTCTCGGCAGTGTTATGGACCTCGGACCCCCTGCGGGGACTGTGCCCCACGCGTTCGCCCGCCAGTGTATTCTTAATGGGAATGTATCGGCGGTTTACACACTACGCCAGTCCTTGAGGCCACAATTCTAAATGCATATGCCAGGGTCAGGTCGACCAGAAACAATTAAAAATAACAAAAACTAAATACCGAAAGAAACATTCTCAATACTGTTTTATTAATACCATAAGCAAGATCACAAATTAAATACCGAAAAAAATCGTTCTCTCTTTAGTTTTGATGGTATTAAAATTTTATTTTCTACGCTTTTTAAAAATTATTTACCCTTTTATTGTTTGGTATTGTGGTTTCTTTTTCTTTTAGATAGTATATTATTGTTAATTTAATAGGCTATTATTAATAACAAGTCAAGTCAACACAACTGTCCCTACGTTTTAATACCAGAAGCTTATGGCAGGTTTCACAAAATGGCCACCAAAGGGTTACCTTTTTTTCAATATTTGAAAAAAAATAATTTTATGTATAAAATGCTTTCTTTTTTACATGTTTGTGTTTATATGTAATAAAAGTATCAGCAAAATCAATGTTGTGAGTTTTTATTTTATTTTAGTGTTCTTTATTATATTTTTTATGGTGTTCCACGTAATCAATCTTGCAGATCCCAATTCCCCTTTTTTTGTACCTACTTTAAAAGTTTTAATTAAAAGTATATAAAATCAAAATTTACGCGATTTCTGAATGTTTTTCATTTACACATATATTATAATATGCTACACTTGCATTGAAAGTCGTTACAGATGTTTATTTTTTTTTTAAATATATATTTTAAATCTCCTATTTTTTTACATCGCGTCTGTAAGAATTTCTCCATTCACGGCCCTAGGCCTAAAATTCGATCTAAAAATATATAAGTCACTGTAGATTTCTAAAACTTTCCAAATTTAACCCAAATATATATTTATTCATAAATACGGCATTATTTTTAAATATTCTGCCACAAATTTCAGTTTATACCCCACTAAATCATATATGTTCATTACGAAAACGTGATCGGGAGGCAGAATTTTACGTGAAACACACAAAGTTGAATCGATTTTTCGTTAATTTTCAAATGCGCTCGAGTTAATTTTAACATATAAATCCAATCAGATGGCCGTTTTGTTCTATTTGATACATTTGCCGACTCAAAAAATACGTTTTTCAATTTAATATTAATATTTTACCCCTGTCTGCGAGATATGTGGCATCCAGGTTGCGTTGAATACAGCCGAGGACCACGCCGCTCGGCCGTTACCGATAATTTACTCTAAAACGCTATTACGCATTTTATTTTGGATTTCCAAGTTCTAAATTACGATTTAAATAAACACAGCAATATTATTAAATGTTTTAAAACTAAATTTACGCGAACGGTAATTGTTTAAACGTAAAAAACATATCTCTCCACGCTTTTCACTAACACAACGTTTTAAGAACAAAATGGCCGCCATTTTGTTTATTTCCGAGTTTCAACGCAACCTCTGGCCTATGACCCCAGGATGCAAAATTATTAGTTAATTTGTGAAATTAATAACAAAATACAACACAAATGATGATATTTTACGTTTTATAAGTTTATTTTTCATAAAAATAAAAAAACAACACAATATTGTAGGTTTTAATAATATTTTGCAGCTGTTTAGTCTTGTGTATTTTTTAGCGCCGGCAACAATTCTGCCGACGAAATTTCCCGATCTTAAAATTATTAACTATAAAACATTGGAAAGTCAGCTGATTTTCTAACCTTCATATTCGGATTCCTCAGTTTCTAGGCTTTAAAATGATATATAATACAGTAATAAAGCTTTAAATATTTTTTTGTAAAAAAAAGGGAACTTTTGAAAACCTTATTGTGAAACCTGCCTTATCAGTAACAATTATGCATATGCCAGGGTCAGGGCGACCAGAAACAATTAAAAAGAACAAAAACTAAATACCGAAAAGAAACGTTTATTGTCTTTATTGTAATAGTCTCTTTTCTTTCTCTCTTAACAAAACACATTGTAGTCATTCGTTTCTCCGTCATTTTGACGGGCATAACCACGAGTAAATATATATTTAAATAAACGTATTTCTAATTATATATAGTTTTACACTGAAGCGCCATTTACAAAATATATAGAATGATGTCCCTTTAAATTTGCTTTCAAATTATGTGTTCTTCCGGAAACAAATCAACAACAAATACTAAATACCGAAAGAAACGTTCTCACCACACTTTTTATTGTAATTTTTTTTTTTGCTGTTTTTTCTTTAACGGTTTTACCTTTTTGATTGGTTTTATATTTGGTTTTATATACCTTAACCCATAAAAACTAGTTAGGCCTGCAAATATTTTCAAAAGGCCCACCACTTCCCCCATGTACATTAGTCTAGCACATACGTTAAATGATTAGCTTGTTTTCCCACAAAAATGTGCAAGCAAGGCTTATGAAACGAGTAAATTAGGATAACAAACCAACAAACATTCACATTTTCCCAACTAATAAAACGTATAATCAATAGGGAATAGTAATATACAAAGGCCTACAAGGCTCAATTGTGCAACATTTTAATTCATATTATATTTAGAGTTAGAGGCCTTTTTAAGCCGCGTATTAAGAACATGCAATGGACACAGATCCATATACACATAGAGAACATGCTAAGTGCACATATCCATGTATACATAGAGAACATGCTAAGTACACAGATCCATATACACATAGAGAAAATGCTAAGTGCACAGATCCATGTACACATAGAGAACATGCTAAGTACACTGATCCATGTACACATAGAGAACATGCTAAGTACACAGATCCATGTACACAAAGAGACGAGCATGCTTAGTTCACAGATCCACACAAAAGCTTGAGATAAGGTGTTGAAGTGTACCAGTAGAATCTGGCTATCTGAATCCAACACAAGCTTATAATGGCAACCTTACTGTGGGACTGGTGCAAACATTTTTTGGTGCTTCACTATCTGAGTCTAGTCTTAGGTCAGATGTTTAGGTTGATAAAGGACACCTGGAATGGCAAGATGAGGTGTTGATAGAACAAGAATTTAGATAAATTTTGTCATTCGCCTAGCTCTACAGAATACTAATATGCCAATATGTTTTATTTTCACTGTAGTGGAACATTTAATTACAAGCATATATTAAAGAATACAATATTTCCAACATTATAGTCTAAAAAGAAATATATTCTTTAAACTATGCTATACAATAATTACCGGTATTTCAAGAGCACGAATTAAAACATTGTGTTTTATTGACCGTTGTCTGTTAAATGTATTTTATTGTCCTAATAGTGCCAGAATTAGCCTCCCCTAATTAATATCTTAAGTAACTATGTAACGAATATTTATTACATGCAGTTATTTATTACAGTTTATTTACATGTCTATTTTCTTAAAAATCTTTTTAAAGGAAATGTTTGCGCATAATATTTGAATTAGTTTTAGTTGTAGGCTATACAGTTTAAACACAAGTGCTGCTATCTATATAACTATAACAGATTTCATTCTCTGGTAAATGCCACGATGTCAATTGGTAGAATTATACACTTCACATAACTGGAATTAGAACCAGGCCTTGACACTGTAGAGCGTAATTGAAGTTCATCTGACAGTCCAGTTACTAGTCAACGCTTTCAAAATACTTTCATAATTGGCCTTCAAGTGGATAATTCCAACACACAAATGGATGACTTCCGGCATTATGCACTGTTCCTGTAGTTGAATGGGGTAGAGAGAAAGAGATAGAGAGAAAAAAGGACAGAAAGAGGGAGAGAGAGAGAGAGAGACAAAAGGAAACATTCAATTACAGTTTTTTACATTATAATTCTGACATAACACATCTACATTCTTGTTTTAGAGTATACATTGTGATTGTATTTATTTATAAATATAATTTACTTGAACTGAAGTAATAAACACATTATACTTATACCGTATGTATAGTTTTATAAAAGTATATTTATACATGTTCTTTAACATTAGTTAGATTTATACTAACATAATATACATTTACCCTCCGAGCCTCACCATTTAAAGAAGATATGAATAAAGTAAAACTAATTCATATACATAACTGTTAAAAGTTAATTAAATGTGAATATTCAAACAAAATACCTTTCATAGACAATTTATCCAAACGACACATTTAATTAGAGCATGGGACATGGAACAGAGACTTTGTCTATCTAGGATTTTTACCAAACTATCTAAATGTAATGTAATTTGTATATTATAACTTCAAGAAATTTGGGAAAATTAAGACTTTGTCTGTTTCAACTTTAAAAATTCAATGTTTGTGTTTTCTGTCACTTCAGTGGTCTCTGCTCTCTACATCTAGATTGCTATCTGTGACACCATCTTCTCCTGGTGTCAGCAATGAGCAACTCGAGATCTCTGTTGGCTTGAAAGAACGAGATTTTACTGAAGAACGAGATTTTACTGAAGAACGAGATTTTACTGAAGAACGAATTTTACTGAAGAACGAGATTTTACTGAAGAACGAGATTTTACTGAAGAATCAAAAAAATAAAAAAAGAAATACGTTTGGGTGGAAGATGGAAACTGTTCAAGCAAACATGGAAATATAGAATTTAGAATTTGTTTCATTCAGTTTGGAGGCAGTGTTTGGGTGGAAGATGGAAACTGTTCAAGCAAACATGGAAATATAGAATTTAGAATTTGTTTCATTCAGTTTGGAGGCAGTGTTTGGGTGGAAGATGGAAACTGTTCAAGCAAACATGGAAATATAGAATTTAGAATTTGTTTCATTCAGTTTGGAGGCAGTGTTTGGGTGGAAGATGGAAACTGTTCAAGCAAACATGGAAATATAGAATTTAGAATTTGTTTCATTCAGTTTGGAGGCAGTGTTTGGGTGGAAGATGGAAACTGTTCAAGCAAACATGGAAATATAGAATTTAGAATTTGTTTCATTCAGTTTGGAGGCAGTGTTTGGGTGGAAGATGGAAACTGTTCAAGCAAACATGGAAATATAGAATTTAGAATTTGTTTCATTCAGTTTGAAGGCAGTGTTTGAATGGAAGATGGAAACTGTTCAAGCAAACATGGAAATATAGAATTTAGAATTTGTTTCATTCAGTTTGAAGGCATTGTTTGGGTGGAAGATGGAAACTGTTCAAGCAAACATGGAAATATAGAATTTAGAATTTGTTTCATTCAGTTTGGAGGCAGTGTTTGGGTGGAAGATGGAAACTGTTCAAGCAAACATGGAAATATAGAATTTAGAATTTGTTTCATTCAGTTTGGAGGCAGTGTTTGGGTGGAAGATGGAAACTGTTCAAGCAAACATGGAAATATAGAATTTAGAATTTGTTTCATTCAGTTTGGAGGCAGTGTTTGGGTGGAAGATGGAAACTGTTCAAGCAAACATGGAAATATAGAATTTAGAATTTGTTTCATTCAGTTTGGAGGCAATGTTTGGGTGGATAATGGAAACTGTTCAAACAAACATGGAAATATAGAATTTAGAATTTGTTTCATTCAGTTTGGAGGCAGTGTTTGGGTGGAAGATGGAAACTGTTCAAGCAAACATGGAAATTTAGAATTTGTTTCATTCAGTTTGAAGGCAGTGTTTGGGTGGAAGATGGAAACTGTTCAAGCAAACATGGAAATATAGAATTTAGAATTTGTTTCATTCAGTTTGGAGGCAGTGTTTGGGTGGAAGATGGAAACTGTTCAAGCAAACATGGAAATATAGAATTTAGAATTTGTTTCATTCAGTTTGGAGGCAGTGTTTGGGTGGAAGATGGAAACTGTTCAAGCAAACATGGAAATATAGAATTTAGAATTTGTTGCATTCAGTTTGAAGGCAGTGTTTGGGTGGAAGATGGAAACTGTTCAAGCAAACATGGAAATATAGAATTTAGAATTTGTTTCATTCAGTTTGGAGGCAGTGTTTGGGTGGAAGATGGAAACTGTTCAAGCAAACATGGAAATATAGAATTTAGAATTTGTTTCATTCAGTTTGGAGGCAGTGTTTGGGTGGAAGATGGAAACTGTTCAAGCAAACATGGAAATATAGAATTTAGAATTTGTTTCATTCAGTTTGGAGGAAGTGTTTGGGTGTTAACTTATAAGTTACACCGAATTATAATGTCTTTTAAAACCGGACAAGCCCAAAGGGCTCTTTAGACCAGGGCGTAACATAATACTAATAATAGGAATGAGTTCTTGGGAGGCACACCATGGCTCTGTCCGGGCTCCAGTCACCCCACGACACGCCAAAGGCGTGGCGTGCTATGATACAGGGAAGGTTTCCGCAGTCCAGCTATTATTCACTGCGGTTCCCCTAGGATCATTATCGTGGTAGCTCGCCCGTGTACCTGCAATGTCCTCCGGTAGCACCAATTTAATACTATAGGCACAGGCATCCAGACACCGGGAGGGTCGTCGAGACGGGTTCATAACGTCCTTTCTACCTCCCCACCGGGGCCACAGGCCTACCCGGTGTGCAATGGATAGTTGTCTTCCATGCGTTTGCCCGCCGGTGTAATCTTAATGCGATCGTATCGGTGGTTTACACACTTCGCCAACTTTGAGGCCCATGGGTACAGAAGTGTATAAGTTACATCAGAATTTCCCGAATATCGGGTCGAGATAAGAGTTCATAATCTAGTTCAGATTATTGTCATCTACCGAGATAAATCTATGTCACTTAAAATCAGTATATCTTACCCTAAGCCCTAAGGGATGTTCATGTGGCCCAATCAGAAATTTTGTCATATTTAATTCAATGTTATTATTAATGTATAACTAAAAGTATTTTAATGATATAATGTTTTATTACAATATTATGAAAATAATTTCTGTGAGTAGAGTTCATCAGTGTTCTAGTAGACTATCTAATGCTAGCGAGTCTATCCCTGTACTTTTCCTGTGTAGTTGATGGTCAAATAGTTTTGACAAGTTTCACAACTTGCTGAAGTGATATCTGCTTGTTGAGATATCCAACAGACAAGGGAACGGCAAGAATTCCACGTGATGCGTGCTGACCGGAAGCTAGCTGAATCCTTGTTGCAATATTCCCTGTCTCAGATGCCGCACATTTTTACATTCTACCTCAACCTTAAAGGGGGGGGGGGGTTCTGTAGAAGTGGGTCTGGAGGGAGGGCGAGGGAAAGGGGGGCTAAGTAGTTCCCTCACCACTGTAAGTGTCATGAGGTTAGGGTCATGGGCGCTTCGGGTGTCAGAAGGCTAAGGTAAAAATTCGCCCTGGGCTTTGTATGTGTCAAGTGGCTTTTGTGGTCACTTCCAAAGAATGATTTAAATAAATAAAGTATCACCGAGTGGATAAAGTTTGTTTAGAAAGAACATTGCTTCAGGGAACACAAACACTGCCATACATTCTGCTGGACAACTTCTTGCAGTAAAAAGAGTTAACTGGCAATTTATGTTATATTACATTTTATTTACAATACAGCCGTCATGTTTTATTGTATACGTAACCATTATAGAACAATCAGTTTATAACCATCATATGGTATTCTGTATATAACCATCATGTGGTATTCTGTATATAACCATCATGTGGTAGTCTGTATATAACCATCATATGGTATTCTGTATATAACCATCATGTGGTATTCTGTATATAACCATCATGTGGTATTCTGTATATAACCATCATGTGGTATTCTGTATATAACCATCATGTGGTATTCTGTATATAACCATCATGTGGTATTCTGTATATAACCATCATGTGGTATTCTGTATATAACCATCATGTGGTATTCTGTATATAACCATCATGTGGTATTCTGTATATAACCATCATGTGGTATTCTGTATATAACCATCATGTGGTATTCTGTATATAACCATCATGTGGTATTCTGTATATAACCATCATGTGGTATTCTGTATATAACCATCATGGTATTCTGGGTATTCTGTATATAACCATCATGTGGTAGCCTGTATATAACCATCATGTGGTATTCTGTATATAACCATCATGTGGTATTCTGTATATAACCATCATGTGGTATTCTGTATATAACCATCATGTGGTAGTCTGTATATAACCATCATGTGGTATTCTGTATATAACCATCATGTGGTAGTCTGTATATAACCATCATATGGTAGTATGTATATAACCATCATATGGTATTCTGTATATAACCATCATGTGGTATTCTGTATATAACCATCATGTGGTATTCTGTATATAACCATCATGTGGTATTCTGTATATAACCATCATGTGGTATTCTGTATATAACCATCATGTGGTATTCTGTATATAACCATCATGTGGTATTCTGTATATAACCATCATGTGGTATTCTGTATATAACCATCATGTGGTAGTCTGTATATAACCATCATATGGTATTCTGTATATAACCATCATGTGGTATTCTGTATATAACCATCATGTGGTATTCTGTATATAACCATCATGTGGTATTCTGTATATAACCATCATGTGGTATTCTGTATAGAACCATCATGTGGTATTCTGTATATAACCATCATGTGGTATTCTGTATATAACCATCATATGGTAGTCTGTATATAACCATCATGTGGTAGTCTGTATATAACCATCATAAAGTAGTATGTATATAACCATCATATGGTATTCTGTATATAACCATCATGTGGTATTCTGTATATAACCATCATGTGGTATTCTGTATATAACCATCATGTGGTATTCTGTATATAACCATCATATGGTATTCTGTATATAACCATCATGTGGTAGTCTGTATATAACCATCATGTGGTAGTATGTATATAACCATCATATGGTATTCTGTATATAACCATCATGTGGTATTCTGTATATAACCATCATGTGGTATTCTGTATATAACCATCATGTGGTATTCTGTATATAACCATCATATGGTATTCTGTATATAACCATCATGTGGTAGTCTGTATATAACCATCATATGGTAGTCTGTATATAACCATCATATGGTATTCTGTATATAACCGTCATGTGGTATTCTGTATATAACCATCATGTGGTATTCTGTATATAACCATCATGTGGTATTCTGTATATAACCATCATGTGGTATTCTGTATATAACCATCATGTGGTATTCTGTATATGACCATCATGTGGTATTCTGTATATAACCATCATGTGGTATTCTGTATATAACCATCATGTGGTATTCTGTATATAACCATCATGTGGTAGTCTGTATATAACCATCATGTGGTAGTCTGTATATAACCATCATGTGGTAGTCTGTATATAACCATCATGTGGTAGTCTGTATATAACCATCATATGTTTGTCTGTATATAAACATTATATAGTAGTCTATAAGAAACCATCATAAAGTAGTCTCTAAGAAACCATCATAAAGTAGTCTCTAAGAAACCACCATAAAGTAGTCCCTAAGAAACCATCATAAAGTAGTCTCTAAGAAACCATCATAAAGTAGTCTATAAGAAACCATCATAAAGTAGTCTCTAAGAAACCATCATAAAGTAGTCTCTAAGAAACCATCATAAAGTAGTCTCTAAGAAACCATCATAAAGTAGTCTCTAAGAAACCACCATAAAGTAGTCCCTAAGAAACCATCATAAAGTAGTCTCTAAGAAACCATCATAAAGTAGTCTCTAAGAAACCATCATAAAGTAGTCTCTAAGAAACCATCATAAAGTAGTCTCTAAGAAACCATCATAAAGTAGTCTCTAAGAAACCATCATAAAGTAGTCTCTAAGAAACCATCACAAAGTAGTCTCTAAGAAACCATCATAAAGTAGTCTATAAGAAACCATCATAAAGTAGTCTCTAAGAAACCATCACAAAGTAGTCTCTAAGAAACCATCATAAAGTAGTCTATAAGAAACCATCATAAAGTAGTCTCTAAGAAACCATCATAAAGTAGTCTCTAAGAAACGATCATAAAGTAGTCTCTAAGAAACCATCATAAAGTAGTCTCTAAGAAACCATCATAAAGTAGTCTCTAAGAAACCATCATAAAGTAGTCTCTAAGAAACCATCATAAAGTAGTCTCTAAGAAACCATCATAAAGTAGTCTCTAAGAAACCATCATAAAGTAGTCTCCAAGAAACCACCATAAAGTAGTATATAAGAAACCATCATAAAGTAGTCTCTAAGAAACCATCATAAAGTAGTCTCTAAAAAACCATCATAAATTAGTCTCTAAGAAACCATTATAAAGTAGTCTCTAAGAAACCATCATAAAGTAGTCTCTAAGAAACCATCATAAAGTAGTCTCTAAGAAACCATCATAAAGTAGTCTCTTAGAAACCATCATAAAATAGTCTCTAAGAAACCATCATAAATTAGTCTCTAAGAAACCATTATAAAGTAGTCTCTAAGAAACCATCATAAAGTAGTCTCTAAGAAACCATCATAAAGTAGTCTCTAAGAAACCATCATAAAGTAGTCTATAAGAAACCATCATAAAGTAGTCTCTAAGAAACCATCATAAAATAGTCTCTAAGAAACCATCATAAAGTAGTCTCTAAGAAACCATCATAAAGTAGTCTATAAGAAACCATCATAAAATAGTCTCTAAGAAACCATCATAAAGTAGTCCCTAAGAAACCATCATAAAGTATTCTCCAAGAAACCACCATAAAGTAGTCCCTAAGAAACCATCATAAAGTAGTCTCTAAGAAACCATCATAAAGTAGTCTCTAAGAAACCATCATAAAATAGTCTCTAAGAAACCATCATAAAGTAGTCTCTAAGAAACCATAATAAAGTAGTCTGTGAGAAAAGTTTGTGCAACCAATTTATCTGTCATGCAGACTGTGGATCTTGTTAGGGTTCAAATGTCACAGGGCAATGGCTGTATTTCAGGTAACATGTTTGTGGAATTTTGACAAGTACAGAAACATCGCACTATAGACTCTATACAGTTTCATGACTAGATAGACAAAAACATCATACAATAGACTATGTACTGTTTCATGACTAAATAGATAAAAACTTTGAACATTAGACAATATACAGATTCATGACTAGAAAGATAAAAACTTTGAACAATAGACAATATACAGATTCATGACTAAATAGATAAAAACTTTGAACAATAGACTATGTACTGTTTCATGACTAAATAGATAAAAACTTCGAACATTAGACAATATAAAGATTCATGACTAAATAGATAAAAACTTCGAACAATAGACAATATACAGATTCATGACTAAATAGATAAAAAAAACACATCATACAATAGACAATGTACATATTTATCACAAAAACCTGTATGTGAACTTCGACTAACAACAAACACAGTCATGTAAATATTGAAAGGTATATTTTATATAAAATGTGATTTTAAGGTTAAGGTTAGTTTTAAGGTTAAAGTTTTTGTTAGACTAGTGGATAATTATTTTGATGGCCTATTTGATTCACAGTCTGACCTTGTATCACGTTGTAAAGAGCAACAGGCTGTTAACACCGTTAACATACTTTTACTATCCATTATAAGCAGACTTTTAGTTTATGAAATCGTCAGTATTTCTAATATAGGCAATGGTTAAGTAATTGTTATTTCCTTGTGTAAATGAGAGTAAAAAAACTAAGGGAACAATCTAAATGTTCAGTATAGCTTGTATTCTTGTATTTCAGTATAGTTTGTATTTCAGTATAGTTTGTATTCTTGTATTTCAGTATAGTTTGTATTCTTGTATTTCAGTATAGTTTGTATTCTTGTATTTCAGTATAGCTTGTATTCTTGTATTTCAGTATAGCTTGTATTCTTGTATTTCAGTATAGTTTGTATTCTTGTATTTCTGTATAGTTTGTATTCTTGTATTTCAGTATAGTTTGTATTCTTGTATTTCAGTATAGTTTGTATTCTTGTATTTCAGTATAGTTTGTATTCTTGTATTTCAGTATAGCTTGTATTCTTGTATTTCAGTATAGTTTGTATTCTTGTATTTCAGTATAGTTTGTATTCTTGTATTTCAGTATAGTTTGTATTCTTGTATTTCAGTATAGTTTGTATTCTTGTATTTCAGTATAGTTTGGATTCTTGTATTTCAGTATAGTTTATATTCTTGTATTTCAGTATAGCTTGTATTCTTGTATTTCAGTATAGCTTGTATTCTTGTATTTCAGTATAGTTTGTATCTTGTATTTGAGTATAGCTTGTATTCTTGTGATTTCATTATAGCTTGTATTCTTGTATTTCAGTATAGTTTGTATTCTTGTATTTCAGTATAGTTTGCATTCTTGTATTTCAGTATAGTTTGTATTCTTGTATTTCAGTATATTTTGTATTCTTGTATTTCAGTATATTTTGTATTCTTGTATTTCAGTATAGTTTGTATTCTTGTATTTGAGTATAGCTTGTATTCTTGTGATTTCATTATAGCTTGTATTCTTGTATTTCAGTATAGTTTGTATTCTTGTATTTCAGTATAGTTTGCATTCTTGTATTTCAGTATAGTTTGTATTCTTGTATTTCAGTATAGTTTGCATTCTTGTATTTCAGTATAGTTTGTATTCTTGTATTTCAGTATAGCTTGTATTTTTGTATTTCAGTAGATCTTGTTTCTTGCATTTCAGTATAGCTTGTATTCTAGTTATTTCAGTATAGTTTGTATTCTTGTATTTCAGTATAGTTTGTATTCTTGTATTTCAGTATAGTTTGTATTCTTGTATTTCAGTATAGTTTGTATTCTTGTATTTCAGTATAGTTTGTATTCTTGAATATCAGTATAGCTTGTATTCTTGTATTTCAGTATAGTTTGTATTCTTGTATTTCAGTATAGTTTGTATTCTTGTATTTTAGTATAGTTTGTATTCTTGTATTTCAGTATAGTTTGTATTCTTGTATTTCAGTATAGTTTGTATTCTTGTATTTCAGTATAGTTTGTATTCTTGTATTTCAGTATAGTTTGTATTCTTGTATTTCAGTATAATTTGTATTCTTGTATTTCAGTATAGTTTGTATTCTTGAATATCAGTATAGTTTGTATTCTTGTATTTCAGTATAGTTTGTATTCTTGAATATCAGTATAGCTTGTATTCTTGTATTTCAGTATAGCTTGTATTCTTGTATTTCAGTATAGCTTGTATTCTTGTATTTCAGTATAGTTTGTATTCTTGTATTTCAGTATAGTTTGTATTCTTGTATTTCAGTATAGCTTGTATTCTTGTATTTCAGTATAGCTTGTATTCTTGTATTTCAGTATAGCTTGTATTCTTGTATTTCAGTATAGCTTGTATTCTTGTATTTCAGTATAGTTTGTATTCTTGTATTTCAGTATAGTTTGTATTCTTGAATATCAGTATAGCTTGTATTCTTGTATTTCAGTATAGCTTGTATTCTTGTATTTCAGTATAGCTTGTATTCTTGTATTTCAGTATAGTTTGTATTCTTGTATTTCAGTATAGTTTGTATTCTTGTATTTCAGTATAGTTTGTATTCTTTTATACTTACATGAAAACATAATGGACTATCCTACAATATGTGTGTGTCTGATGTGTTTGTGTATATATATAAGCCGATTTATATTATATGTGTGTTTCTGTCTGTGTATTGAAATCTCCACTTCCATAACACTGACGTCACATAGTGTCTTGTCACTTTGTTTTCATTCCTGTAACAACTGTGAGTATAGCTGTAAGGGGGGGGGGGGCATAACTGAAGGGCTAGGAACTATTTATTGCTTGGTACAATGGCCAATCTTTTTTCTAACCTTTGGAGATTGGAAAAGAGGGAGGGGGAGGGATGGGGCATGTGGCTACTATCTGTAAAGAAACTGTCAATGTTGCATATGGAGGCACAACTTTATTTAACCGAGTACATCATCAGACATGAATGTTTGTACGTTTGTATTTCGCCTCGCCGTTGTTTATATATTGAAGTATTATTTTACATTTGCGCCATCACTTATCTCACGACTCACCCTTTACTTTCATGTTATTTTTATAACCTAAGTTTACCTTCCATCTCCCACCCACAATATAGTAAGGGCAGGGGAGACAATATAGTAAGGGCAGGGTAGACAATATAATGAGTGCAGGGGAGAATATATAATGAGTGCAGGGGAGAATATATAGTAAGGGCAGGGGGAGACAATATAGTAAGGGCAGGGGAGACAATCGGTAAATATAATGAGTGCAGGGGAGAATATATTGTAAGGGCAGGGGGAGACAATATAGTAAGGGCAGGGGAGACAATATAATGAGAGCAGGGGAGACAATATAGTAAGGGCAGGGGGAGACAATATAATGAGATCAGGGGAGACAATATAATGAGTGCAGGGGAGAATATAGTGAGGACAGGGGGACACAAAGTAGTGAGGGCAGGGGAGACAATATAGTGAGGGCAGGGGGAGACAATATAGTGAGGGCAGGGGAGACAATATAGTGAGTGCAGGGGAGACAATGTACTTAATGTTGGAACTGTTCTGGTTGGAACTGTAAGTGTCCAGAATGGGAAGAAAGGGTTCCTTGTCTGAAGAAATGATCTTAAATAACATCAAAGCCTAGATAGAGGCTGAGGAATGCGTGATGTTGTAGTGTACAGCAAACATAGTTTGAGGCCAGCTCTCTAGCTGTGCTTTTGTTCTCCACCTCCATCCCCCAATCTCCAGCACCAGACTAAGCCTTCACGTGGCACAGATGTTGAATGCAACACGATAGCTCCTCTCCCCCCCACCGCCTCCTCCATGTTTGATACTAAACACTGCTGCTTTTGTTTATGCCACAAGCTTCTTGGGTCTGAGCTTCATTTTTTAAAATAGATTTGGAGGAGGTAAACTGCTGGCTTGTTCATTTATCCACTACAGCATCTGCTAGTAGGTTTTATTAGCTTACTAACAACTCACTAGTCTGGTCTTGTGAATCACTTTGTTCTAGAAACAGCATAGTGTTATGTTGACTAATTACTCACTGACAACTACTGATAACATACCCTACATAATACGGTTGTCACTGACAACTACTGATAACATACCCTACATAATACGGTTGTCACTGACAACTACTGATAACATACCCTACATAATACGGTTGTCACTGACAACTACTGAAAACATACCCTACATAATACGGTTGTCACTGACAACTACTGATAACATACCCTACATAATACGGTTGTCCAACAAAAGGTAAAGACACTGAAAGGTAGACAGGGGCTTTTAATTCCCCTCCCCCCACACACACAACCTTTAATTGTATTTTTTTTGTGAGATCATGTCAGAACCAAGAATCGTCATTTGAACTTTTAAAAAATAACTTTTTTTCTTTGTTTCAATTCATTTTTTAAAATTGATTCGATTTGTTCTGTATTCATTTACTCCTCTGTAAAAATGTAACTTAAGAATAACCTAAGAATCATTATGTGAATATAGATCTAATCAGTGGACCGATAACAAAAAAATAAATTGCTAGGGTTTAGTCCTATATTTTATTATAAGCTTATATTATTATACATACATCGATATTACTGCTATTCTATAATATACTGAAGTGGAAATAAACATACGTTTTGTTTCCATACATTGCTTCTTCTTTGTTTTCTGTAATTTCAAAATAAAAGAGAACAATTTAATGTGGGCATATTACAAAGTAGTAAAGTATTATCATAGTCATAGGATAATAACTGATAGTTCCAAAAAGATTTTCAAATTTATGTAATTATGAGTAATTCTAAACTAATTCATACTATCCCATTTCAACGAGGATAATATTTAATTGTTTCATGATTTTATTTATAAGTCTGAACCAAAAACGTTTTCTATAACCCAATCAAAAGAAACCTTCCTTCTTTCTCTTGCCTTAATTCATTCAACTGGAAAAACAGTTTTGCCCACATTCGCGTAAGGATCCTTTTATTTTGCCCTGTTCAACTGTACATGTTACCTTTACTATAAAGTACGTTTTTAAAAGGACATAAAAGATAAGTAGCGCTTGAGTTCAGTTGATACGTTCAATAGCCCGTTCAATAGCCCGTTCAATAGCCCGTTCAATAGCCCGTTCAATAGCCCGTTCAATAGCCCGTTCAATAGCCCGTTCAATAGCCCGTTCAATAGCCCGTTCAATAGCCCGTTCAATAGCCCGTTCAATAGCCCGTTCAATAGCCCGTTCAATAGCCCGTTCAATAGCCCGTTCAATAGCCCGTTCAATAGCCCGTTCAATAGCCCGTTCAATAGCCCGTTCAATAGCCCGTTCAATAGCCCGTTCAATAGCCCGTTCAATAGCCCGTTCAATAGCCCGTTCAATAGCCCGTTCAATAGCCCGTTCAATAGCCCGTTCAATAGCCCGTCCAATAGCCCGTAGTAATGATTTTAAATCTTACCATCATACATGTTTACGTTAACATAGAATAAACTAGCTTCTAGTCTATTGCATGTATTTCAGTAGTCAAGTTAAACTCACACAAAGTATACTCCTTTCTTGTGTATGTAGTCAAGTTAAACTCACACAAAGTATACTCCTTTCTTGTGTATGTAGTCAAGTTAAACTCACACAAAGTATACTCCTTTCTTGTGTATGTAGTCAAGTTAAACTCACACAAATTATACTCCTTTCTTGTGTATGTAGTCAAGTTAAACTCACACAAAGTATACTCCGCTCTTGTGTATGTAGTCAAGTTAAACTCACACAAAATATACTCCGCTCTTGTGTATGTAGTCAAGTTAAACTCACACAAAGTATACTCCGCTCTTGTGTATGTAGTCAAGTTAAACTCACACAAAGTATACTCCTTTCTTGTGTATGTAGTCAAGTTAAACTCACACAAAGTATACTCCGCTCTTGTGTATGTAGTCAAGTTAAACTCACACAAAATATACTCCTTTCTTGTGTATGTAGTCAAGTTAAACTCACACAAAGTATACTCCGCTCTTGTGTATGTAGTCAAGTTAAACTCACACAAAGTATACTCCTTTCTTGTGTATGTAGTCAAGTTAAACTCACACAAAATATACTCCTTTCTTGTGTATGTAGTCAAGTTAAACTCACACAAAGTATACTCCTTTCTTGTGTATGTAGTCAAGTTAAACTCACACAAAGTATACTCCGCTCTTGTGTATGTAGTCAAGTTAAACTCACACAAAGTATACTCCCCTCTTGTGTATGTAGTAAAGTTAAACTCACACAAAGTATACTCCGCTCTTGTGTATGTAGTCAAGTTAAACTCACACAAAGTATACTCCTTTCTTGTGTATGTAGTCAAGTTAAACTCACACAAAATATACTCCTTTCTTGTGTATGTAGTCAAGTTAAACTCACACAAAATATACTCCTTTCTTGTGTATGTAGTCAAGTTAAACTCACACAAAGTATACTCCTTTCTTGTGTATGTAGTCAAGTTAAACTCACACAAAATATACTCCTTTCTTGTGTATGTAGTCAAGTTAAACTCACACAAAATATACTCCGCTCTTGTGTATGTAGTCAAGTTAAACTCACACAAAATATACTCCTTTCTTGTGTATGTAGTCAAGTTAAACTCACACAAAATATACTCCGCTCTTGTGTATGTAGTCAAGTTAAACTCACACAAAATATACTCCTTTCTTGTGTATGTAGTCAAGTTAAACTCACACAAAATATACTCCTTTCTTGTGTATGTAGTCAAGTTAAACTCACACAAAGTATACTCCTTTCTTGTGTATGTAGTCAAGTTAAACTCACACAAAATATACTCCTTTCTTGTGTATGTAGTCAAGTTAAACTCACACAGAGTATACTCCT
Organism: Anisus vortex; assembly: GCA_949126835.1. Lineage (NCBI taxonomy): Eukaryota > Metazoa > Mollusca > Gastropoda > Planorbidae > Anisus > Anisus vortex. The sequence continues at coordinate 15,813,959 of OX421501.1, forward strand.
TTCTTGTGTATGTAGTCAAGTTAAACTCACACAAAATATACTCCTTTCTTGTGTATGTAGTCAAGTTAAACTCACACAAAATATACTCCGCTCTTGTGTATGTAGTCAAGTTAAACTCACACAAAATATACTCCTTTCTTGTGTATGTAGTCAAGTTAAACTCACACAAAATATACTCCGCTCTTGTGTATGTAGTCAAGTTAAACTCACACAAAATATACTCCTTTCTTGTGTATGTAGTCAAGTTAAACTCACACAAAATATACTCCTTTCTTGTGTATGTAGTCAAGTTAAACTCACACAAAATATACTCCTTTCTTGTGTATGTAGTCAAGTTAAACTCACACAAAATATACTCCTTTCTTGTGTATGTAGTCAAGTTAAACTCACACAAAATATACTCCGCTCTTGTGTATGTAGTCAAGTTAAACTCACACAAAGTATACTCCGCTCTTGTGTATGTAGTCAAGTTAAACTCACACAAAGTATACTCCGCTCTTGTGTATGTAGTCAAGTTAAACTCACACAAAGTATACTCCGCTCTTGTGTATGTAGTCAAGTTAAACTAACACAAAGTATACTCCTTTCTTGTGTATGTAGTCAAGTTAAACTCACACAAAATATACTCCTTTCTTGTGTATGTAGTCAAGTTAAACTCACACAAAATATACTCCGCTCTTGTGTATGTAGTCAAGTTAAACTCACACAAAGTATACTCCGCTCTTGTGTATGTAGTCAAGTTAAACTCACACAAAGTATACTCCGCTCTTGTGTATGTAGTCAAGTTAAACTCACACAAAGTATACTCCGCTCTTGTGTATGTAGTCAAGTTAAACTCACACAAAGTATACTCCTTTCTTGTGTATGTAGTCAAGTTAAACTCACACAAAGTATACTCCGCTCTTGTGTATGTAGTCAAGTTAAACTCACACAAAGTATACTCCTTTCTTGTGTATGTAGTCAAGTTAAACTCACACAAAGTATACTCCGCTCTTGTGTATGTAGTCAAGTTAAACTCACACAAAGTATACTCCTTTCTTGTGTATGTAGTCAAGTTAAACTCACACAAAGTATACTCCGCTCTTGTGTATGTAGTCAAGTTAAACTCACACAAAGTATACTCCTTTCTTGTGTATGTAGTCAAGTTAAACTCACACAAAGTATACTCCGCTCTTGTGTATGTAGTCAAGTTAAACTCACACAAAGTATACTCCGCTCTTGTGTATGTAGTCAAGTTAAACTCACACAAAGTATACTCCGCTCTTGTGTATGTAGTCAAGTTAAACTCACACAAAGTATACTCCGCTCTTGTGTATGTAGTCAAGTTAAACTCACACAAAGTATACTCCTTTCTTGTGTATGTAGTCAAGTTAAACTCACACAAAGTATACTCCGCTCTTGTGTATGTAGTCAAGTTAAACTCACACAAAGTATACTCCTTTCTTGTGTATGTAGTCAAGTTAAACTCACACAAAGTATACTCCGCTCTTGTGTATGTAGTCAAGTTAAACTCACACAAAGTATACTCCTTTCTTGTGTATGTAGTCAAGTTAAACTCACACAAAGTATACTCCGCTCTTGTGTATGTAGTCAAGTTAAACTCACACAAAGTATACTCTGCTCTTGTGTATGTAGTCAAGTTAAACTCACACAAAGTATACTCCGCTCTTGTGTATGTAGTCAAGTTAAACTCACACAAAGTATACTCCGCTCTTGTGTATGTAGTCAAGTTAAACTCACACAAAGTATACTCCGCTCTTGTGTATGTAGTCAAGTTAAACTCACACAAAGTATACTCCGCTCTTGTGTATGTAGTCAAGTTAAACTCACACAAAGTATACTCCGCTCTTGTGAATGTAGTCAAGTTAAACTCACACAAAGTATACTCGTTTCTTGTGTATGTAGTCAAGTTAAACTCACACAAAGTATACTCCGCTCTTGTGTATGTAGTCAAGTTAAACTCACACAAAGTATACTCCGCTCTTGTGTATGTAGTCAAGTTAAACTCACACAAAGTATACTCCGCTCTTGTGTATGTAGTCAAGTTAAACTCACACAAAGTATACTCGTTTCTTGTGTATGTAGTCAAGTTAAACTCACACAAAGTATACTCCGCTCTTGTGTATGTAGTCAAGTTAAACTCACACAAAGTATACTCCGCTCTTGTGTATGTAGTCAAGTTAAACTCACACAAAGTATACTCCGCTCTTGTGTATGTAGTCAAGTTAAACTCACACAAAGTATACTCCGCTCTTGTGTATGTAGTCAAGTTAAACTCACACAAAGTATACTCCGCTCTTGTGTATGTAGTCAAGTTAAACTCACACAAAGTATACTCCGCTCTTGTGTATGTAGTCAAGTTAAACTCACACAAAGTATACTCCGCTCTTGTGTATGTCGTCAAGTTAAACTCACACAAAGTATACTCGTTTCTTGTGTATGTAGTCAAGTTAAACTCACACAAAGTATACTCCGCTCTTGTGTATGTAGTCAAGTTAAACTCACACAAAGTATACTCCGCTCTTGTGTATGTAGTCAAGTTAAACTCACACAAAGTATACTCCGCTCTTGTGTATGTAGTCAAGTTAAACTCACACAAAGTATACTCGTTTCTTGTGTATGTAGTCAAGTTAAACTCACACAAAGTATACTCCGCTCTTGTGTATGTAGTCAAGTTAAACTCACACAAAGTATACTCCGCTCTTGTGTATGTAGTCAAGTTAAACTCACACAAAGTATACTCCGCTCTTGTGTATGTAGTCAAGTTAAACTCACACAAAGTATACTCCTTTTTGTGTATGTAGTTAAGTTAAACTCACACAAAGTATACTCCTTTCTTGTGTATGTAGTCAAGTTAAACTCACACAAAGTATACTCCGCTCTTGTGTATGTAGTCAAGTTAAACTCACACAAAGTATACTCCGCTCTTGTGTATGTAGTCAAGTTAAACTCACACAAAGTATACTCCGCTCTTGTGTATGTAGTCAAGTTAAACTCACACAAAGTATACTCCGCTCTTGTGTATGTAGTCAAGTTAAACTCACACAAAGTATACTCCGCTCTTGTGTATGTAGTCAAGTTAAAATCACACAAAGTATACTCGTTTCTTGTGTATGTAGTCAAGTTAAACTCACACAAAGTATACTCCTTTCTTGTGTATGTAGTTAAGTTAAACTCACACAAAGTATACTCCTTTCTTGTGTATGTAGTCAAGTTAAACTCACACAAAGTATACTCCGCTCTTGTGTATGTAGTCAAGTTAAACTCACACAAAGTATACTCCGCTCTTGTGTATGTAGTCAAGTTAAACTCACACAAAGTATACTCCGCTCTTGTGTATGTAGTCAAGTTAAACTCACACAAAGTATACTCCGCTCTTGTGTATGTAGTCAAGTTAAACTCACACAAAGTATACTCCGCTCTTGTGTATGTAGTCAAGTTAAACTCACACAAAGTATACTCCTTTCTTGTGTATGTAGTCAAGTTAAACTCACACAAAGTATACTCCTTTCTTGTGTATGTAGTCAAGTTAAACTCACACAAAGTATACTCCTTTCTTGTGTATGTAGTCAAGTTAAACTCACACAAAGTATACTCCGCTCTTATGTATGTAGTCAAGTTAAACTCACACAAAGTATACTCCACTCTTGTGTATGTAGTCAAGTTAAACTCACACAAAGTATACTCCGCTCTTGTGTATGTAGTCAAGTTAAACTCACACAAAGTATACTATAATACTCCTTTCTTGTGTATGTAGTTAAGTTAAAATCACACAAAGTATACTCCTTTCTTGTGTATGTAGTCAAGTTAAACTCACACAAAGTATACTCCTTTCTTGTGTATGTAGTCAAGTTAAACTCACACAAAGTATACTCCGCTCTTGTGTATGTAGTCAAGTTAAACTCACACAAAGTATACTCCTTTCTTGTGTATGTAGTCAAGTTAAACTCACACAAAGTATACTCCTTTCTTGTGTATGTAGTCAAGTTAAACTCACACAAAGTATACTCCTTTCTTGTGTATGTAGTCAAGTTAAACTCACACAAAGTATACTCCTTTCTTGTGTATGTAGTCAAGTTAAACTCACACAAAGTATACTCCTTTCTTGTGTATGTAGTCAAGTTAAACTCACACAAAGTATACTCCTTTCTTGTGTATGTAGTCAAGTTAAACTCACACAAAGTATACTCCTTTCTTGTGTATGTAGTCAAGTTAAACTCACACAAAGTATACTCCTTTCTTGTGTATGTAGTCAAGTTAAACTCACACAAAGTATACTCCTTTCTTGTGTATGTAGTCAAGTTAAACTCACACAAAGTATACTCCTTTCTTGTGTATGTAGTCAAGTTAAACTCACACAAAGTATACTCCTTTCTTGTGTATGTAGTCAAGTTAAACTCACACAAAGTATACTCCTTTCTTGTGTATGTAGTCAAGTTAAACTCACACAAAGTATACTCCTTTCTTGTGTATGTAGTTGTTAAGTTAAACTCACACAAAGTATACTCGTTTCTTGTGTATGTAGTTAAGTTAAAATCACACAAAGTATACTCCTTTCTTGTGTATGTAGTCAAGTTAAACTCACACAACATATACTCCTTTCTTGTGTATGTAGTCAAGTTAAACTCACACAAAGTATACTCCTTTCTTGTGTATGTAGTTAAGTTAAACTCACACAAAGTATACTCGTTTCTTGTGTATGTAGTAAAGTTAAACTCACACAAAGTATACTCGTTTCTTGTGTATGTAGATAAGTTAAACGCACACAAAGTATACTCCGCTCTTGTGTATGTAGTCAAGTTAAACTCACACAAAGTATACTCCTTTCTTGTGTATGTAGTCAAGTTAAACTCACACAAAGTATACTCCTTTCTTGTGTATGTAGTTAAGTTAAACTCACAGAGACTGCACTCTACTCTTGTGCCTGTGGTAAAGTTAAACTCTTGTTTTATCTTCATCTACAGACATTTTTTGTATTCATATTTTATCTTCATCTACAGACATTTTTTGTATTCATATTTTATCTTCATCTACAGACATTTCTTGTATTCATATTTTATCTTCATCTACAGACATTTCTTATATTCATATTTTATCTTCATCTACAGACATTTCTTGTATTCATATTTTATCTTCATCTACAGACATTTCTTGTATTCATATTTTATTTTCATCTACAGACATTTCTTGTATTCATATTTTATCTTCATCTACAGATATTTCTTGTATTCATATTTTATCTTCATCTACAGACATTTCTTGTATTCATATTTTATTTTCATCTACAGACATTTCTTGTATTCATATTTTATCTTCATCTACATATATTTCTTGTATTCATATTTTATTTTCATCTACAGACATTTCTTGTATTCATATTTTATCTTCATCTACAGACATTTCTTGTATTCATATTTTATCTTCATCTACAGATATTTCTTGTATTCATATTTTATTTTCATCTACAGACATTTCTTGTATTCATATTTTATCTTCAACTACAGACATTTCTTGAATTCATATTTTATCTTCAACTACAGAAATTACTTGTCTTCATGTTTTATCTTCAACTACAGAAATTTCTTGTATTCATATTTATTTTCATCTATAGACATTTCTTGTATTCATATTTTATCTTCATCTACAGACATTTCTTGTATTCATATTTTATCTTTAACTACAGAAATTTCTTGTCTTCATGTTTTATCTTCAACTACAGAAATTTCTTGTATAGATGATTTATCTTCAACTACAGAAATTTCTTGTCTTCATGTTTTATCTTCATCTACAGACATTTCTTGTATTCATATTTTATCTTCATCTACATATATTTCTTGTATTCATATTTTATCTTCATATACAGACATTTCTTGTATTCATATTTTATGTTCAACTACAGACATTTCTTGAATTCATATTTTATCTTCAACTACAGAAATTTCTTGTATTCATGATTTATTTTCAACTACAGAAATTTCTTGTATTCATATTTTATCTTCAACTACAGTCATTTCTTTTATTCATATTTTATCTTCAACTACTGTCATTTCTTTTATTCATACTTTATCTTCAACTACATTCATTTCTTGTATTCATATTTTATCTTCAACTACAGAAATTTCTCGTCTTCATGTTTTATCTTCAACTACAGAAATGTCTTGTATTCATATTTATCTTCAACTACAGTCATTTATTGTATTCATACTTTATCTTCAACTACAGAAATTTCTTGTCTTCATGTTTTATCTTCAACTACAGAAATTTCTTGTATAGATGATTTATCTTCAGCTACAGAAATTTCTTGTCTTCATGTTTTATCTTCAACTACAGACATTTATTGTATTCATATTTATCTTCAACTACAGACATTTATTGTATTCATATTTATCTTCAACTACAGACATTTATTGTATTCATATTTATCTTCAACTACATTTATTTTATTCATATTTATCTTCAACTACAGACATTTATTGTATACATTTTTATCTTCAACTACAGTCATTTATTGTATTCATATTTATCTTCAACTACAGACATTTATTGTATTCATATTTATCTTCAACTACAGTCATTTATTGTATTCATATTTATCTTCAACTACAGACATTTATTGTATACATATTTATCTTCAACTACAGACATTTATTGTATACATATTTATCTTCAACTACAGACATTTATTGTATACATATTTATCTTCAACTACAGACATTTATTGTATACATATTTATCTTCAACTACAGACATTTATTGTATACATATTTATCTTCAACTACAGACATTTATTGTATACATATTTATCTTCAACTACAGACATTTATTGTATACATATTTATCTTCAACTACAGTCATTTATTGTATTCATATTTATCTTCAACTACAGACATTTATTGTATTCATATTTATCTTCAACTACAGTCATTTATTGTATTCATATTTATCTTCAACTACAGTCATTTATTGTATTCATATTTATCTTCAACTACAGTCATTTATAGTATTCATATTTTATCTTCAACTACAGACATTACTTGTAGAAATAATATTTTAGTGTTATGCCCGCACCCTGCTCTATTCCCTTTCCCCTATATAAAACTTGTTTTTCTCTCCTTTTTCCCTTGATCTATGGGCTCGGGGAAATATCTGTTACAAATAGGACCGTCAATTTTGTCCAAAGAATAGAGCGCCATTCATGGTGCCTCCACACGGCTAGGCATGCGCGAACAACTAATTATATCTCTCGACTTTATTGCAACTCTTTATAAGATCAAGTGATAAGTGGTAAAAGACATTACAAGAATATTTTAGGTTCATGTATAGTTCTTCTGACGAATTGGTCTTTTTTCTTTCAAACTAACACTCAAACGACGTCTATTGAGAATTTAGTATTTGCACGTTGCCACGTTGCCAAGACATTAGTTCAGATCTAGACCAAGCCATTATCTCTTCACATTCTTACATATAGCTTCTGTGTTATCTTAGTGTGTGAACTCCACTTACATTTAGCTTCTGTGTTATCTTAGTGTGTGAACTCCACTTACATTTAGCTTCTGTGTTATCTTAGTGTGTGAACTCCACTTACATTTAGCTTCTGTGTTATTTTAGTGTGTGAAATCCACTTACATTTAGTTTCTGTGTTATCTTAGTGTGTGAAATCCACTTAAGTTTAGTTTCTGTGTTATCTTATTGTGTCAATTGTAACCCTAACACTTACATTTGAATGCAGCGCCACTCACGTCTTTAATCAGCGGGTGGACAGCTTGGGTTTATATATTATCATCAAGTTCACTCGCGCTTGTCTACTACAGTTGGTGTAATAACAAAGTTTATATTGTGTCTTCATTACTTTGAGTTGTCTTCATTACTTTGAGTTGGTGTAATAACACAGTTTAGATTGTGTCTTCATTACTTTGAGTTGGTGTAATAACACAGTTTTTATTGTGTCTTTATTACTTTATGGAAAACATTTGTCATAATACAACCAAACAGAAACAATATGAACTAAACAAGACTGACATTCTTATATTTTTGTATGGAGATATTTCTTGTAGCTATCGCTATACATAACTGATCAAATAAATTATCCAAATATTTTTATCCTCGATTTTCTTCATAAACAACATGGTTTTCGGAATAGTCTTTTATTTTCTAAACGCTTCTATTTATTTATACTTTGACGTATATAAATCAACAAAGTTACCTTTATTATGAATACATTGTAAATCACTCCCGCTCTCTGACTCTTTCACTCCAGCCCCATTCCAATGTATCTAAAAACATTCAATAACCCACATATATGTATTTATCGACAGTTTAAATAGAATGCAAAAACTAACCATCATAGACAAATTGATGAATAAAGGTTGAGTTCAATTGAAGAAGGATTCACTGACAAAAGCCGCTTTAATAACGTTCTTGGAAACAAACTTAGACTGGATTTAGACACCTCTGTTTTAAAGTACAGTTTATCAGAGTGGATTTAGACACCTCTGTTTTAAATACTGTTTAACGTTACGTTTCTACACTTAAATTTAAAACTCATGATAGAAATAGTGTTTGAATAAAAAGCCAAATTCTGACAGTGTACAATTTACACTTGAGGCTAGAACTCATTGAATATAAAGCCATCCATTGCACACACATTCAGTATTGATTTAAACCTGAACACTGAACTCTTATTGGATGACTGTATACACGCCAACACCTGCTTCACACCAGGAATAATTTGAATTTAATCACAAGACATTTTAGTCTAGCTAGATCATAGCTTTTCAAATACAGACAGCACGCTGCTCGTTTGGCGTTTTATCCTAGCTAAATTTTAGCTTTTCAGCTACAGCCAGCTGGCAGCTATTCCGACATTTTAGTCTAGCTAGATTATAGTTTAAAAAATCTAGCTGGCTGCTAGTCCGACATTTTAGTCTAGCTAGACTATAGTTTTGCAAATGCAGCTAGCTGGTTGCTAGTCCGACCTTTTAGTCTAGCTAGATTATAGTTTTTCAAATACAGCTAACTGGCAGCTAGTCCGACATTTTAGTCTAGCTAGATTATAGTTTTTCAAATACAGCTAGCTGGCTGCTAGTTCGACATTTTAGTCTAGCTAGATTATAGTTCTTCTCAAATACAGCTAGCTGGCTGCTAGTCCGATATTTTAGTCTAGCTAGATTATAGTTTTTCAAATACAGTAGCTGGCAGCTAGTCCGACATTTTAGTCTAGCTAGACTATAGTTTTGCAAATACAGCTAGCTGGTTGCTAGTCCGACCTTTTAGTCTAGCTAGATTATAGTTTTTCAAATACAGCTAGCTGGCTGCTAGTCCGACATTTTAGTCTAGCTAGATTATAGTTATTCTCAAATACAGCTAGCTGGCAGCTAGTCCGACATTTTAGTCTAGCTAGACTATAGTTTTGCAAATACAGCTAGCTGGTTGCTAGTCCGACCTTTTAGTCTAGCTAGATAATAGTTTTTCAAATACAGCTAGCTGGCAGCTAGTCCGACGTTTTAGTGTAGCTAGATTATAGTTTTTTAAATACAGCTAGCTGGCTGCTAGTCCAATATTTTAGTCTAGCTAGATTATAGTTTTTTTTTCAAATACACACACCTGGATGCTAGCCCGTATAGAGTAGTATAGACTGAGCAATGTTGACCTACAGAATTATCATAATATAAAAAGGCCACGCCATTAAGCACTGTGTTTGCACACGACAGGATGATGTTTGGAAATATTTGACAGGACATAAAAGCTGTGCTCTTACTTTGGTCGTGGTTTAAACCTTACTTTTATTATTTGTAGTTTGAAGTTACTGGTGTAACTATTGAAAGGCATTCCTGCATATACACACATAAACCTTCTTGTTCCGATAACTATAACAATAAAACACCACTGGTCTAAAAGTGTTACGTTTACTGTAGGTACATATACAGATAGATAAATAAATACATTGTGAAATGTGAAAGGTTATTGAAGATTTCGACCTTTGCCGCCCACAGAAGAATAATTTTTAAAAAAAGTTACTTAATAGATCTAGAAAAAAATGTAAAAATATAAATAGGAGGAAATATATCAGCCAGATACTTTCAATAAGGATTTAACGATGCGCACCATAAATTGTTATTACACCCCCACCCAGTAAAACTGATTTTGGCTGTGGAGTGTGGGGAGATGGGACATTTGATATAATGATGTCATCGTCTTCACACTTAAGTGAAATTTGCGTCTGGGTTTGACTTTTAAAGATTACGCAGGCCACAAGAATTACACATAGAAAATAGATTACGCAGGCCACAAGAATTACACATAGAAAATAGATTACGCAGGCCACAAGAATTACACATAGAAAATAGATTACGCAGGCCACAAGAATTACACATAGAAAATAGATTACACAGGCCACAAGAATTACACATAGAAAATAGATTACGCAGGCCACAAGAATTACACATTGAAAATAGATTACGCAGGCCACAAGAATTACACATAAAAAATATTTGATAAGTTTATATAAAGTACTTGAAGACATAAACAGTTATTAATGTAAACAATATTTTAAAACAACTAATACGAGTCTATGCTATGGATTCATCAACCCAAAACACTTGGCATATAAGAAAATATAAATGCAGTGAACTATGTCAATACTATGGCTATATCTTGAGCTTAAGTAATCAGTAAGTCTTTAGATTAATAATTTGGTTTAAAACAGATCGGATGGGCATAAACTATGGATGGAATCCAAGACGTATTAGAAAACATTTTATTCCCTGCATATACCTGCTCTTGTGTTAAACACATCCTTTTTTCAAAATCATTAATATCATTATAGAAAGACAGAAAGGGGGAGAGCGAGAGAGAGACAGATAGAGAGAGAAGGAATAAGAAAAGAGATAAAAGAGAGAGAGATGGAAATAAAAAGAGAGCGAGAGAAAGAGAAAATAGAGAAAGCGGCTAATGTTAGAATTAAATGATGAAGAAAATTGTCAATCCCACCCTGATTACTTTGCTCCATAATAAAACTACAGTAGGCCTACAATACTATTTTCATTTAGTATTCCAACAATGACTAAAAGGGCGTGAAGAATATCTCAGTTGTAGTGGACAAAGTGTAAGATCCAGTGGACAGAAGGATTATTCTGCACGCTCGGTGAGGCCTATTGATTTTCTGGCTGCTAGCCTTGGTCTTGTCATGATTCACCCGATCTTTATATTGTCCCCTGTCCTCGTCTTAGGCAGGTGCGCGCGCATACATCGCCAAATACTAGTGGAGAATGGATAAATAGGACAGGCTGGTGCTCTGCCGCTGGACGCCATGTTTGTCTTCAAAAACGGCCTGTTTTAAATCTTAGACACGTGAAACTTGTTATATGGTCAACGGCTCACTGGCTTGTAATTAAACATGCTAAAGACAATAAGCTCCGTAGACTAGTTATAAAACATTCTTCAGGGACAAAGTCTCACTAGAATGTAATGAATCTTGATATAAGGACATAGTCTCACTAGAATGCAATGAATCTTGATATAAGGACAGAGTCTCAGTAGAATGTAATGAATCTTAATATTAGGACACAATTTCACTAGACTGTAATGAAACGTGTGCACTATAAGAACATAGTCTCACTAGAACGTAATGAAACGTACTTACTATAAGAATATAGTTTCACTAGAATGTAATTAAACGTGTTCACTATAAGAACATAGTCTCATATAATGAAACGTGCTTACTATAAGAACATAGTCTCACTAGAATGTAATGAAACGTGCTTACAATAAGAATATGGCCTCACTAGACTGTAATGAAACGTGTTCACTATAAGAACATAGTCTCACTAGAACGTAATGAAACGTACTTACTATAAGAATATAGTTTCACTAGAATGTAATTAAACGTGTTCACTATAAGAACATAGTCTCACTAGAATATAATGAAACGTGCTTACTATAAGAACATAGTCTCACTAGAATGTAATGAAACGTGCTTACTATAAGAACATAGTCTCACTAGAATGTAATGAAACAAGTTCACTATAAGAACATAGTCTAACTAGAATGTAATAAAACATGTTCACTATAAGAACATAGTCTCACTAGAATGTAATGAAACGTGTTCACTATAAGAACATAGGCTCACAAGAATGTAATGAAACGTGCTTACTTTAAGAATATAGGCTCACTAGAATGTAATGAAACGTGTTCACTATAAGAACATAGGCTCACTAGAATGTAATGAAACGTGCTTACTTTAAGAATATAGGCTCACTAGAATGTAATGAAACGTGTTCACTATTAGAACATAGGCTCACTAGAATGTAATGAAACGTGCTTACAATAAGAATATGGCCTCACTAGAATGTAATGAAACGTGTTCACTATAAGAACAAAGTCTCACTAGAATGTAATGAAACGTGCTTACTATAAGAACATAGTCTCACTAGAATGTAATGAAACGTGTTCAGTATAAGAACACAGTCTCACTAGAATGTAATGAAACGAGCTTCCTATAAAAATATAGTCTCACTAGAATGTCATGAAACGTATTCACTATAAGAACATAGTCTCACTAGAATGTAATGAAACAAGTTCAACTATAAGAACATAGTCTCACTAGAATGTAATAAAACATGTTCACTATAAGAGCATAGTCTCACTAGAATGTAATGAAACGTGTTCACTATAAGAACATAGGCTCACTAAATTGTAATGAAACGTGCTTACTTTAAGAATATAGGCTCACTAGAATGTAATGAAACGTGTTCACTATAAGAACATAGGCTCACTAGAATGTAATGAAACGTGTTCACTATAAGAACACAGTCTCACTAGAATGTAATGAAACGCGCTTCCTATAAAAATATAGTCTCACTAGAATGTCATGAAACGTATTCACTATAAGAATATAGTCTCACTAGAATGTAATGAAACTTGATATAAGGACATAGAATGTAATGAAACTTGCTATTTCAACTGGGTGTAATGTAACTATGTGATTATTTTCTTAACTATGACAGTGATGTGTTCTTTATTTTCTCAACTATGACAGTGATGTGTTCTTTATTTTCTCAACTATGACAGTGATGTGTTCTTTATTTTCTCAACTATGACAGTGATATGTTCTTTATTTTCTGAACTATGTCAGTGATATGTTCTTTATTTTCTCAACTATGTCAGTGATATGTTCTTTATTTTCTCAACTATGACAGTGATATGTTCTTTATTTTCTCAACTATGACAGTGATATGTTCTTTATTTTCTCAACTATGACAGTGATATGTTCTTTATTTTCTCAAATATTTCAAATATGTCATTGATATGTTCTTTATTTTCTCAACTATGACAGTGATATGTTCTTTTTTTTCTCAACTATGACAGTGATATGTTCTTTATTTTCTCAACTATGACAGTGATATGTTCTTTATTTTCTCAACTATGACAGTGATACGTTCTTTATTTTCTCAACTATGTCAGTGATGTTCTTTATTTTCTCAACTATGTCAGTGATATGTTCTTTATTTTCTCAACTATGTCAGTGATATGTTCTTTATTTTCTCAAATATTTCAAATATGTCATTGATATGTTCTTTATTTTCTGAACTGTCAGGGATGTGTTTATTTTCTCAACTATGTCAGTGATGTGTTTATTTTTCTCCACGATGTCATTGATGTGTTTATTCTTATTAAAGATGTTCAGTATTTCTTCGTCCGCTGGCTTTAACCATTTATTTCTATAACCAACATTCGTTGTATCACAACATTTATTTCTATAACCAACATTCGTTGTATCACAACATTTATTTCTATAACCAACATTCGTTGTATCACAACATTTATTTCTATAACCAACATTCGTTGTATCACAACATTTATTTCTATAACCAACATTCGTTGTATCACAACATTTATTTCTATAACCAACATTCATTGTATCACAACATTTATTTCTATAACCAACATTCGTTGTATCACAACATTTATTTCTATAACAAACATTCGTTGTATCACAACATTTATTTCTATAACCAACATTCGTTGTATCACAACATTTATTTCTTGCATTCTCTCATTTTATCCGAAAGTTGGGGGGAGGTGGGGGTGGAACAGCAAGCAGAGAAATTTAAGATAAAAAAAAAACCGCAGCCATATTGGATTTCTGGCAGCAAAAAGGCTGGAGTATCGGTATGGCCCAGGCCACTAGTGCCTGGGTTGTATCGATCTCTTCACCTTTTTTTCTCTCTAGTCTTTTAGGCTGGTGTCGTTTGAGAGAAATTCTTTGTTCACATTTAGCATGGACCGTTTCTGTACTTTTCCCACAGGAGGCAACATGTACAGTCTATTTGGTTCATAATAAGTTTGACCAACAATCTTTCATAACCCAGTGTATGGGTGAACTAATGGCAACTTATTATTGCATGAGTCATGAGTCATTATCATATATGCTAGTTTGTTATATTTATATGTTGCAATTTTTTGTTAACAATTAAGCCAACACATTTGTTCTACAACAAAAACAAATACAACAACAACATCAACATCATAAAAATTACAAAAAAAGACAGAGAACACAGAATGAATGAAAAACAAACTCAGAATCTGCCGACACTGGAACACGATCCGTTTCTTGGATCGATACAGACAGCTGAGCTTGTGTGTATGCATCGTCTGGAAGGATTGTAATTATACAAGTAGAAAACTTGTACTCGACATTTTCATATTGTCTTGGCTTAGACCCCCCTTCCCCACTTTCTCCCTCTCTTGTCTCTATATGGAGATATAGTTTTGTCTTTTTTATACAGACTTGTGTGTTAGGAAATATTGTATTATTGGGTAGAATAACATAGTAGAATGTTAAATAGCTTGAGAATAAAAAGCCCTCAGTTTATACATCTATACATTGGTTTCTTTTAACACGTCAATGTTCAGTTGTGAATGTCTCATTGACATTTATCATCGAATATTAATAACATATTAATAACGTAAGTAATCTAAAAAGCAAATAGTTAAATCCTCTAGTAGGCAGAGAGTGAAATTACCCTGTAGGTAGAGAGTGAAATTACCTTTTTGGCAGAGAGTGAAATTACCTTGTAGGCAGAGAGTGAAATCACCTTGTAGGCAGAGAGTGAAATCACATTGTAGGCAGAGAGTGAAATCACCTTGTAGGCAGAGAGTGAAATTATATTGTAGACAGAGAGGGAAATCACCATGTAGGCAGAGAGGTAAATCAACATGAAGGCAGAGAGTGAACTTATCTTGTAGGCAGAGAGTGAAATTACCTTGTAGGCAGAGAGTGAAATCACCTTGTAGGCAGAGAGTGAAATCACATTGTAGGCAGAGAGTGAAATCACCTTGTAGGCAGAGAGGTAAATCAACATGAAAGCAGAGAGTGAAATCACCTTGTAGGCAGAGAGTGAAATCAATAAAGGAATGCACACATTTGACTGGATCTAATGAAGGAGATAAAACACAAGCTAGGGATTTACCCCCAAGTAACCAGATATCTTTGCAAGTGTTCCACTTAACGCCAGGAACCAGGTGAAAAATAAAAATAGCAAATGAACAATATTGTACAGCGAGTTGCTTCAATGGGTAGTGAAGTTTATAACCGATTCCAATTCAACAGAGGCCTTAAGGCACAAAAACCTTTAGAAAAAAACTGCAAGAGGCAAACATTACACGTTGACTATAATGTACACATATATCCACTAATTCTGTGTGTTGGTAACTTACTTGAACTACCAGCTAAATACACTAATTATGTGTGTTGGTAACTTACTTGAACTACCAGCTAAATACACTGATTATGTGTGTTGGTAACTTACTTGAACTACCAGCTAAATACACTAATTAGTGTGTTGGTAATTTACTTGAACTACCAGCTAAATACACTAATTTTGTGTGTTGGTAACTTACTTGAACTACCAGCTAAATACACTAATTAG
This sequence comes from Anisus vortex, assembly GCA_949126835.1. Classification (NCBI taxonomy): domain Eukaryota; kingdom Metazoa; phylum Mollusca; class Gastropoda; family Planorbidae; genus Anisus; species Anisus vortex. Next base: position 15,829,888 of record OX421501.1, read on the forward strand.
GTTTGTTGGTAACTTCCTTGAACTACCAGCTAAATGAACTACCAGCTAAATACACTAATTAGTGTGTTGGTAACTTACTTGAACTACCAGCTAACTACACTAATTATGTGTGTTGGTAACTTACTTGAACTACCAGCTCAATGAACTACCAGCTAAATACACTAATTAGTGTGTTGGTAACTTACTTGAACTACCAGCTAACTACACTAATTATGTGTGTTGGTAACTTACTTGAACTACCAGCTCAATGAACTACCAGCTAAATACACTAATTAGTGTGTTGGTAACTTACTTGAACTACCAGCTAACTACACTAATTATGTGTGTTGGTAACTTACTTGAACTACCAGCTCAATGAACTACCAGCTAAATACACTAATTAGTGTGTTGGTAACTTACTTGAACTACCAGCTAAATACACTAATTAGTGTGTTGGTAACTTACTTGAACTACCAGCTAAATACACTAATTAGTGTGTTGGTAATTTACTTGAACTATCAGCTAAATACATTAATTTTGTGTGTTGGTAACTTACTTGAACTACCAGCAAAATGAACTAATTATGTGTGTTGGTAACTTACTTGAACTACCAGCTAAATACACTAATTATGTGTGTTGGTAACTTACTTAAACTACCAGCTAAATGAACTACCAGCTAAATACACTAATTAGTGTGTTGGTAACTTACTTGAACTACCAGCTAAATACACTGTTTATGTGTGTTGGTAACTTACTTGAACTACCAGCTAAATGATCTACCAGCTAAATACACTAATTAGTGTGTTGGTAACTTACTTGAACTATCAGCTAAATACATTAATTTTGTGTGTTGGTAACTTACTTGAACTACCAGCAAAATGAAGTAATTATGTGTGTTGGTAACTTACTTGAACTACCAGCTAAATACACTAGTTATGTGTGTTGGTAACTTACTTGAACTACCAGCTAAATGAACTACCAGCTAAATACACTAATTAGTGTGTTGGTAACTTACTTGAGCTACCAGCTAAATACACTAATTATGTGTACTGGAACTACCAGCTAAATGAACTACCAGCTAAATACACTAATTAGTGTTTTGGTAACTTACTTGAACTACCAGCTAAATACACTAATTATGTGTGTTTGTAACTTACTTGAACTACCAGCTAAATACACTAATTAGTGTGTTGGTAATTTACTTGAACTACCAGCTAATTACACTAAATTTGTGTGTTGGTAACTTACTTGAACTACCAGCTAAATACACTAATTATGTGTGTTGGTAACTTACTTGAACTTACAGCTAAATGAACTACCAGCTAAATACACTAATTAGTGTGTTGGTAACTTACTTGAACTACCAGCTAAATACACTAATTATGTGTGTTGGTAACTTACTTGAACTACCAGCTAAATACACTAATTATGTGTGTTTGTAACTTACTTGAACTACCAGCTAAATACACTAATTAGTGTGTTGTTAACTTACTTGAACTACCAGCTAAATACACTAATTAGTGTGTTGGTAATTTACTTGAATTACCAGCTAAATACACTAATTTTGTGTGTTGGTAACTTACTTGAACTACCAGCTAAATACACTAATTATGTGTTTAGGTAACTTCCTTGAACTACCAGCTAAATACACTAATTATCTGTGTTTGTTACTTACTTGAACTACCAGCTAAATACACTAATTTTGTGTGTTGATGACTTACTTGAACTACCAGCTAAATACACTGATTATGTGTGTAGGTAACTTACTTGAACTACCTGCTGAATACACTAATTGTGTGTGTTTGTAACTTACTTGAACTACCAGCTAAATACAGTAATTATGTGTGTTGGTAACTTACTTGAACTAACAGCTGAATAAACAACCCTATGAATTAATGACTTAGGTCATGTGTAGCTTATTAAAATTTCACTTGCAGATCTGTCTGTTTTTTTGTTTCATTGTTCGTCTTACTCTTCAGTTTTCTTTATACATGTAATTCTATTTTGAACTCCTTGAATCCTTTCTTGAAAGTTGTACATCTAAATGAAGCCTTGAAGTGAATTAGAATACAAAGAAAACGTGATACTATTGGCTGTGGGGTAAGAAACAGGTTTAGTCAAACAAAAGTTGTTTTCTCAGGAATCAAATTTGAATAGTTTAATCTTCAACCTTTTCCATCAAGATATTGAGTTTCCTATTCGACTGCTCCGTTCTAAGAAATACTCAAGTTCATCAGATTTGCATTATTTTTGTGTACTGATAGAACTTGTGTGTTGGTTTAAATATGGTTTTGAACGGTCATTGGTCTTGTTCTTTTGTATGACTTAAATTCATATTGACCAACCCTACTTGCATATGAACAGCCAGGGCTAAAGATAGAACCCAGACAATTGTTAGAGAAGAAAGCAGTTATTTTGAGAAAACTGATCAAGGAATTTTGTATGAGTAATTTGTATTTGTCGATGACTAACTTGTTAACTAGTCAAGTGCCTAAACGTGTGGTCCATAATTTTGTTCTTTTTGGCAACAGTAAAAAAGGAAGCGATAAAAAAATCTAGAAAAAAAAAGATTTTCCCTGATGCGAATGTAGAGACCATCCACACACAAGTAATAGACGTCTTGCTGAGTCCTGAAATGTTTTTTCCAAGCCTGCTCAACAGAATAATACTGCACGTGCTGGTAACATCCGGTGATCTTCCCTTCATAGCACGTGACTACCCTCCTTATTAACTCGACTTATGGACATGACCAGATGGTGTAGTTCTGTTGGATGTAGTTGTCCATTACAATGTCAGCAGTAACACAGATCTGTGTACCATACAATAACCTTGGCTTACAGGAGTTGAAAGAACTCAAACTAATTTAAAGTCTATATTGAGTTGTACATTTTTAATTAAGTTTCTCTATGAATATTGTTGCATCTGGTAGACATTGTAGACTAACTAGTTTGTCTATTCATACTTCTACACTTACCATTTTCTCAGTAGTAAGTAGTAGTACATACCATTGCCTGAATAGGCCTATCATATTTTAAATCTATTTACTATTTACTTAAATTCACTTAATTGTCGTGTAGAACAAATTGGTATTTGTTCTTGTTCTCATTGTTTCATATTTGTAAACATACAACATTTTATACCTACACTATATACAACATTTTATACCTACACTATATACGTGTAAACATACAAATATTTTATACCTACACTATATACGTGTAAACATACAAATATTTTATACCTACACTATATACGTGTAAACATACAAATATTTTATACCTACACTATATACGTGTAAACATACAAATATTTTATACCTACACTATATACGTGTAAACATACAAATATTTTATACCTACACTATATACGTGTAAACATACAAATATTTTATACCTACACTATATACGTGTAAACATACAAATATTTTATACCTACACTATATACGTGTAAACATACAAATATTTTATACCTACACTATATACGTGTAAACATACAAATATTTTATACCTACACTATATACGTGTAAACATACAAATATTTTATACCTACACTATATACGTGTAAACATACAAATATTTTATACCTACACTATATACGTGTAAACATACAAATATTTTATACCTACACTATATACGTGTAAACATACAAATATTTTATACCTACACTATATACGTGTAAACATACAAATATTTTATACCTACACTATATACGTGTAAACATACAAATATTTTATACCTACACTATATACGTGTAAACATACAAATATTTTATACCTACACTATATACGTGTAAACATACAAATATTTTATACCTACACTATATACGTGTAAACATACAAATATTTTATACCTACACTATATACGTGTAAACATACAAATATTTTATACCTACACTATATACGTGTAAACATACAAATATTTTATACCTACACTATATACGTGTAAACATACAAATATTTTATACCTACACTATATACGTGTAAACATACAAATATTTTATACCTACACTATATACGTGTAAACATACAAATATTTTATACCTACACTATATACGTGTAAACATACAAATATTTTATACCTACACTATATACGTGTAAACATACAAATATTTTATACCTACACTATATACGTGTAAACATACAAATATTTTATACCTACACTATATACGTGTAAACATACAAATATTTTATACCTACACTATATACGTGTAAACATACAAATATTTTATACCTACACTATATACGTGTAAACATACAAATATTTTATACCTACACTATATACGTGTAAACATACAAATATTTTATACCTACACTATATACGTGTAAACATACAAATATTTTATACCTACACTATATACGTGTAAACATACAAATATTTTATACCTACACTATATACGTGTAAACATACAAATATTTTATACCTACAATATATACGTGTAAACATACAAATATTTTATACCTACACTATATACGTGTAAACATACAACATTTTATACCTACACTATATACGTGTAAACATACAAATATTTTATACCTACACTATATACGTGTAAACATACAACATTTTATACCTACACTATATACGTGTAAACATACAAATATTTTATACCTACACTATATACGTGTAAACATACAAATATTTTATACCTACACTATATACGTGTAAACATACAAATATTTTATACCTACACTATATACGTGTAAACATACAAATATTTTATACCTACACTATTTACGTGTAAACATACAAATATTTTATACCTACACTATATACGTGTAAACATACAAATATTTTATACCTACACTATATACGTGTAAACATACAAATATTTTATACCTACACTATATACGTGTAAACATACAACATTTTATACCTACACTATATACGTGTAAACATACAAATATTTTATACCTACACTATATACGTGTAAACATACAAATATTTTATACCTACACTATATACGTGTAAACATACAAATATTTTATACCTACACTATATACGTGTAAACATACAAATATTTTATACCTACACTATATACGTGTAAACATACAAATATTTTATACCTACACTATATACGTGTAAACATACAAATATTTTATACCTACACTATATACGTGTAAACATACAAATATTTTATACCTACACTATATACGTGTAAACATACAAATATTTTATACCTACACTATATACGTGTAAACATACAAATATTTTATACCTACACTATATACGTGTAAACATACAACATTTTATACCTACACTATATACGTGTAAACATACAAATATTTTATACCTACACTATATACGTGTAAACATACAAATATTTTATACCTACACTATATACGTGTAAACATACAAATATTTTATACCTACACTATATACGTGTAAACATACAAATATTTTATACCTACACTATATACGTGTAAACATACAAATATTTTATACCTACACTATATACGTGTAAACATACAAATATTTTATACCTACACTATATACGTGTAAACATACAAATATTTTATACCTACACTATATACGTGTAAACATACAAATATTTTATACCTACACTATATACGTGTAAACATACAAATATTTTATACCTACACTATATACGTGTAAACATACAAATATTTTATACCTACACTATATACGTGTAAACATACAAATATTTTATACCTACACTATATACGTGTAAACATACAAATATTTTATACCTACACTATATACGTGTAAACATACAAATATTTTATACCTACACTATATACGTGTAAACATACAAATATTTTATACCTACACTATATACGTGTAAACATACAAATATTTTATACCTACACTATATACGTGTAAACATACAAATATTTTATACCTACACTATATACGTGTAAACATACAAATATTTTATACCTACACTATATACGTGTAAACATACAAATATTTTATACCTACACTATATACGTGTAAACATACAAATATTTTATACCTACACTATATACGTGTAAACATACAAATATTTTATACCTACACTATATACGTGTAAACATACAAATATTTTATACCTACACTATATACGTGTAAACATACAAATATTTTATACCTACACTATATACGTGTAAACATACAAATATTTTATACCTACACTATATACGTGTAAACATACAAATATTTTATACCTACACTATATACGTGTAAACATACAAATATTTTATACCTACACTATATACGTGTAAACATACAAATATTTTATACCTACACTATATACGTGTAAACATACAAATATTTTATACCTACACTATATACGTGTAAACATACAAATATTTTATACCTACACTATATACGTGTAAACATACAAATATTTTATACCTACACTATATACGTGTAAACATACAAATATTTTATACCTACACTATATACGTGTAAACATACAAATATTTTATACCTACACTATATACGTGTAAACATACAAATATTTTATACCTACACTATATACGTGTAAACATACAAATATTTTATACCTACACTATATACGTGTAAACATACAAATATTTTATACCTACACTATATACGTGTAAACATACAAATATTTTATACCTACACTATATACGTGTAAACATACAAATATTTTATACCTACACTATATACGTCAGATGTATACTCACAAGTTGGTTACTTATACTCACAAGTTGGTAACTTATACTGACAAGTTGGTTCATTTTGTTGACATTCACATAGTTATACCTTTAATTTTCTGTGTGTTTATTTCAGTATTAACTTATGGCCATTTTATGCTGCTCTAAATGTTTCTATAAAAATAAAAACTTTGAACAAACTGCTTCTTTGTTTTGACTTGTAGTCTACATTGTTAGAAATGTGTTCATTTTTCAACTCAATTCTCTTCAATATACTTTTTGTATCAAACACATTTTTATCAGAATAGCATAATTCAAAACTCTAAAATATTTAATTAATATAATTTTTATGTTTCAATTATTAATACTAAATCGTTTAGGGTTTAGGATGAAATTATGTATTAGTTCAGAATGTGTCCGCCATCGACCCCATATTGCCCATATTGCCCATATTGCACATGTTGCCCATATTGCCCATGTTGCCCATATTGCCCATGTTGCCCATATTGCCCATGTTGCCCATATTGCCCATGTTGCCCATGTTGCCCATGTTGCCCATATTGCCCATGTTGCCCATATTGCCCATGTTGCCCATATTGCCCATGTTGCCCATATTGCCCATGTTGCCCATATTGCCCATGTTGCCCATGTTGCCCATATTGCCCATGTTGCCCATATTGCCCATGTTGCCCATATTGCCCATGTTGCCCATATTGCCCATGTTGCCCATATTGCCCATGTTGCCCATGTTGCCCATATTGCCCATGTTGCCCATATTGCCCATGTTGCCCATATTGCCCATGTTGCCCATATTGCCCATATTGCCCATGTTGCCCATATTGCCCATGTTGCCCATATTGCCCATGTTGCCCATGTTGCCCATGTTGCCCATGTTGCCCATATTGCCCATGTTGCCCATGTTGCCCATATTGCCCATGTTGCCCATATTGCCCATGTTGCCCATATTGCCCATGTTGCCCATGTTGCCCATATTGCCTATGTTGCCCATATTGCCCATGTTGCCCATGTTGCCCATATTGCCCATGTTGCCCATGTTGCCCATGTTGCCCATATTGCCCATGTTGCCCATGTTGCCCATGTTGCCCATGTTGCCCATATTGCCCATATTGCCCATATTGCCCATGTTGCCCATGTTGCCCATATTGCCCATATTGCCCATGTTGCCCATATTGTGCGCTATTTTCCTCCCACCACCTTGCTCTATTCCCCCCCCCTTCCCCACATAATTTACACAATAATTAATTTGCCTCCTCCGCCCTCTCCCCCTACCCAAACTTGAACTATTTATCCACACTACCTTGGAATTTGGAATCTTGGCTACGCAACTGATTCTTATTATATACATAAACGTTGGATGACAACTGATTGTTATTATATACATAAACGTTGGATGACAACAGTTCGTGTGCATATATCCATAGATCCACACTTGTTATGACGCTTTGAGTGTGTGTGTGTGTAGCTATAATTTGACAATAATGTTACATTAAAAAAAATCTGTTAACATGAAAACTGGATTAAACTATTTGACCACAATTAGATTTTAGATGTACAGAGACTGTCAATCTGTGATTATATTACATACTGCTTGGCGTCTATTCTTTACAAAGAACTATTGAAGCACAAATATCGAACTTTAGTTTTATTTTATACTGTACAATAATATGGCATCTGGGCATGGAATGGGTTGCCTGAAGAAACCAAGAAAACCAGTAACTTAATATAATTTAAAACACTAATAGAAATGCAAGACTAGAATCAAACCACGTTTGTGCGTAGGACGCAATAATCGTCTCTATAGAAGGAGCGTCTGTAATATATAATATAAGATAAACATAACAATCATTTCTGTAAGGAATTACTGGTGTCTTCTTATAAAGTAGTGCAACTTAAGAAGTAGTCAAAGTTTGGTATGTGCTATTTGATACATTCATTATTTAGACCTCAGCTAACTCAAGTGAGTACTGTAGAGAGTAAAGTTCAATCATTGATCCTAGACTGAGTGAGTACTGTAGAGAGTAAAGTTCAATCATTAATCCCAGATTGAGTGAGTACTGTAGAGAGTAAAGTTCAATCATTGATCCCAGATTGAGTGAGTACTGTAGAGAGTAAAGTTCAATCATTGATCCCAGATTGAGTGAGTACTGTAGAGAGTAAAGTTCAATCATTGATCCTAGACTGAGTGAGTACTGTAGAGAGTAAAGTTCAATCATTGATCCTAGACTGAGTGAGTACTGTAGAGAGTAAAGTTTAATTATTGATTCTAGACTGAGTGTGAGTACTGTAGAGAGTAAAGTTCAATCATTGATCCCAGATTGAGTGAGTACTGTAGAGTGTAAAGTTCAATCATTGATCCTAGACTGAGTGAGTACTGTAGAGAGTAAAGTTCAATCATTGATCCCAGATTGAGTGAGTACTGTAGAGTGTAAAGTTCAATCATTGATCCTAGACTGAGTGAGTACTGTAGAGAGTAAAGTTCAATCATTGATCCCAGATTGAATGAGTACTGTAGAGAGTAAAGTTCAATCACTGATCCCAGATTGAGTGAGTACTGTAGATAGTAAAGTTCAATCATTGATCCCAGATTGAGTGAGTACTGTAGAGAGTAAAGTTCAATCATTGATCCTAGACTGAGTGAGTACTGTAGAGAGTAAAGTTCAATCATTGATCCCAGCTTGAGTGAGTACTGTAGAGAGTAAAGTTCAATCATTGATCCCAGATTGAGTGAGTACTGTAGAGAGTAAAGTTCAATCATTGATCCTAGACTGAGTGTGAGTACTGTAGAGAGTAAAGTTCAATCACTGATCCCAAATTGAGTGAGTACTGTAGATAGTAAAGTTCAATCACTGATCCCAGATTGAGTGAGTACTGTAGAGAGTAAAGTTCAATCATTGATCCCAGATTGAGTGAGTATTGTAGAGAGTGAAGTTCAATCATTGATCCTAGACTGAGTGTGAGTACTGTAGAGAGTAAAGTTCAATCACTGATCCCAGATTGAGTGAGTACTGTAGAGAGTAAAGTTCAATCATTGATCCTAGACTCAGTGAGTACTGTAGAGAGTAAAGTTCAATCATTGATCCTAGACTGAGTGAGTACTGTAGAGAGTAAAGTTCAATCATTGATCCTAGACTGAGTGAGTACTGTAGAGAGTAAAGTTCAATCATTGATCCTAGACTCAGTGAGTACTGTAGAGAGTAAAGTTTAATCATTGATCCCAGATTGAGTGAGTACTGTAGAGAGTAAAGTTCAATCATTGATCCCAGATTGAGTGAGTACTGTAGAGAGTAAAGTTCAATCATTGATCCCAGATTGAGTGAGTACTGTAGAGAGTAATGTTCAATCATTGATTCCAGATTGAGTGAGTACTGTAGAGAGTAAAGTTCAATCATTGATCCCAGATTGAGTGAGTACTGTAGAGAGTAAAGTTCAATCATTGATCCCAGATTGAGTGAGTACTGTAGAGAGTAATGTTCAATCATTGATTCCAGATTGAGTGAGTACTGTAGAGAGTAAAGTTCAATCATTGATCCCAGATTGAGTGAGTACTGTAGAGAGTAAAGTTCAATCATTGATCCTAGACTGAGTGTGAGTACTGTAGAGAGTAAAGTTCAATCATTGATCTCAGATTGAGTGAGTACTGTAGAGAGTAAAGTTCAATCATTGATCCCAGATTGAGTGAGTACTGTAGAGAGTAAAGTTCAATCATTGATCCTAGACTGAGTGTGAGTACTGTAGAGAGTAAATTTCAATCACTGATCCCAGATTGAGTGAGTACTGTAGAGAGTAAAGTTCAATCATTGATCCCAGATTGAGTGAGTACTGTAGAGAGTAAAGTTCAATCATTGATCCCAGATTGAGTGAGTACTGTAGAGAGTAAAGTTCATTCACTGATCCCAGATTGAGTGAGTACTGTAGATAGTAAAGTTCAATCACTGATCCCAGATTGAGTGAGTACTGTAGAGAGTAAAGTTCAATCATTGATCCCAGATTGAGTGAGTACTGTAGAGAGTAAAGTTTAATCATTGATCCCAGATTGAGTGAGTACTGTAGAGAGTAAAGTTGAATCATTGATCCCAGATTGAGTGAGTACTGTAGAGAGTAAAGTTCAATCATTGATCCTAGACTGAGTGAGTACTGTAGAGAGTAAAGTTCAATCATTGATCCTGAAAGTCTAGACTCTATCTCCAGGTGGAAGTATTCCCAGCTTTAAAGGTAACGGCAACCGAAGAACTTTGAAATGTAAGAACAATAAACTCAGCCTGTGATGTAGTCCTTCATTCACGATACCACACTTTTTGACTCTTGTTGCTTTATTACATACAGTTGTAACTTAGAATACATTTATTACATACAGTTGTAACTTTGAATACATTTATTACATACAGTTGTAACTTAGAATACATTTATTACATACAGTTGTAACTTTGAATACATTTATTACATACAGTTGTAACTTTGAATACATTTATTACATACAGTTGTAACTTAGAATACATTTATTACATACAGTTGTAACTTTGAATACATTTATTACATACAGTTGTAACTTTGAATACATTTATTACATACAGTTGTAACTTAGAATACATTTATTACATACAGTTGTAACTTTGAATACATTTATTACATACAGTTGTAACTTTGAATACATTTATTACATACAGTTGTAACTTAGAATACATTTATTACATACAGTTGTAACTTTGAATACATTTATTACATACAGTTGTAACTTTGAATACATTTATTACATACAGTTGTAACTTTGAATACATTTATTACATACAGTTGTAACTTAAAATACAGACCCATGAGGCTCACACTACAAGAAATTATCTTTATATCACATGAAACAAATTCCACAATAATTATATTAAGATAATAATAGTAATACTATTGTTACCAATTCATTTGTCCTATTTGTGTGTTTAATCTGTTATCTTTGTTTATGACCATGTGCCACAAATGCAGGCAGCAGGTGTGCACAAAGCATATGTCTACACTTTACAGTCTTATATTTATACAGTCTTTATAATACTATCCTTAATGTTCCTTTCAAAAACGTGTTTACACAGATTTACCTACCAATTGTAAAATTTTTATTTATTTCACTGTATGAGATGTTAAAATTAAAAAAAATCTATATTTGTTTGATTTTATAAATCTATATTTTACTACTGGTCGACATGCTACACGTGAACTATAGTTGTTCTGTTGGGATTTTTAAATTTCTATTTGACTTGTCTTTTTCTGGTAACAAACCTCCAAGATAGTTTATTTTCACTTAAGAAAACAAGTTGAGAAAGAAGTAAAACGATAGTCCTGGCGTAATCAATAGATTAGCGAAAGCCAGGTGTAGGTAGGCCTATACAATATTTTGTTAAGGCATATTTTAACAAGCTATGTTTGGTGTCAGTAGAGTGTGAGTTTGTTTATCATTACACACTGTGTCCTTACATAATGATTGCATTACTAGACAAACACAATCACACTGCCGGCAATGTGGCCAGCTCTGGAGTGTCAGTCTGTTCAGATTATGTATACTTTCAACTTATTGTGTTTTAGCCAAGGTTGAACTTGTTGAGGAAAGATAACAAAGTTTAGAATACAGAGCCGTAGTTAGAAAAACATGGGAACACAGGCGGCGGTATATAAACGTAGAGGCTTGAAGACTAGAATGTAGGAACATAGAAGTCATTATATAGCATAGAAAAACTCAGACCAACTTTGAGCACTTGTAGATGCTAAAGTGTCAAACATTTCAGCCACTTTTCAGCACCAATTAAGGAGGCGCCAAAATTTCCTAGCCTCAATGAAGACTAGTTTCTGAGCAGAAATTCTCTTGTCAACACTAGCTCCTCCATTTCACTCAGTCTAACCTACTTTTTATATGGAATGCGCATGGGCTGGAATAGATAGGGGATATATACTTTCTATTCAGGCACTTTTTCTCTAAGTAAGAAGTGCTAACTAATGGCACTTACAGGTAGACACTGTAAGTCGAATACATGTAACCTAATTGAGTGTGAAGAAAAAGTTCGTTACTACAAAGTCATTCAGAATATGAATGAATTAAAAAAACAGAAACAAATAATAATAAACATACTTTATAGTAATCCTGCCAAAATTCATATCTTAGTATGCTACACCTACAGCCACATCTATATGATACTATATAAATATAACTCTATACTATATTTATGGTGAGCTAATTTATGTTTTATGTAAATATTTTACTGCTTTTTCATATGTACTGAGCTTACATATTTTCTGCATTTATAACTGTATTATTGATATATTTATATTGCTTTCTTCTGCTATGTAAACAATATTCCTACTACACAATTACAGTCTATAGTATTTACTATCTAAAGTTACACTTTACTGTCTACCTATTTATTGTATGCTGCCCTCATACTTTACTTTTTTTCTAATTGTATTGTATAAAAACTAAACACATTAGATTCTCTTTTATCTATATGATCCCAATAAAATGTACAGTAATTTAACACATACACAAAAGCGTGTAAAATACATTTGTATCCTTTACAGTGTCTTCCTGTATACCAAGTTTCTTTTAGTTGAATAGAGCAGTACTCTATTTGTTTATAAGATCATTGTGTGTTTATATTGTGTTCGTAACAATTGACAACTCAGTTACTCCTACTTGATGACATTGTTACATGAACTGTGACTGACCACTCAGTTGAAGACATTGTTACATGAACTGTGACTGACCACTCAGTTACTCCTACTTGATGACATTGTTACATGAATTGTGACTGACCACTCAGTTACTCCTACTTGATGACATTGTTACATGAACTGTGACTGACCACTCAGTTACTCCTACTTGATGACATTGTTACATGAACTGTGACTGACCACTCAGTTACTCCTACTTGATGACATTGTTACATGAACTGTGACTGACCACTCAGTTGAAGACATTGTTACATGAACTGTGACTGACCACTCAGTTACTCCTACTTGATGACATTGTTACATGAATTGTGACTGACCACTCAGTTACTCCTACTTGATGACATTGTTACATGAACTGTGACTGACCACTCAGTTACTTCTACTTGATGACATTGTTACATGAACTGTGACTGACCACTCAGTTACTCCTACTTGATGACATTGTTACATGAACTGTGACTGACTACTCAGTTACTCCTACTTGATGACATTGTTACATGAACTGTGACTGACCACTCAGTTACTCCTACTTGATGACATTGTTACATGAACTGTGACTGACCACTCAGTTACTCCTACTTGATGACATTGTTACATGAACTGTGACTGACCACTCAGTTACTCCTACTTGATGACATTGTTACATGAACTGTGACTGACCACTCAGTTGAAGACATTGTTACATGAACTGTGACTGACCACTCAGTTACTCCTACTTGATGACATTGTTACATGAACTGTGACTGACCACTCAGTTACTCCTACAATGATGTTGTCTAAATCTTAAACAACCTGATTGACATAATCCTAGTTTTAAACTTGAACTTTACAATGAACCGATAGTCTGTTCCCTCCCAGGATATGATCACTGACCTACGTTAGGTGTGAACGTTCAATCCAATTAAGGCTAAAAGTAAAACCAGATTACTGCTACCAGATGTAGCATCCCAGCTGAGCATCACCAGGGTGCCGGGGATTAAAATTGCTGGAGCTTTAATAATAAGCTAGTTGTATTTAGTGAGAAAACCTTCCTGTTGGGCTGGTACCTTGTGATGCTAAATTCTACTTGCCTGATTGTAAACATGACTAGTCTGTTGTAGACTGTAGAGCCATGTATACTAGCCAGATATCTACACTAGCCAGATATCTACACTAGCCAGATATCTACACTAGCCAGATATCTACACTAGCCAGATATCTACACTAGCCAGATATCTACACTAGCCAGATATCTACACTAGCCAGATATCTACACTAGCCAGATATCTACACTGGCATAAAGCTAGATGGCGAAGAAAACTTATTTATTCGAACTAATTTTACTGAAACAATGGGAGAGCTGGATGAAATAGTTAAGCGATTTATAAATTAAACTTTTATTTGAGAAAAAGAAAACGGCCATAAATGAATCTGTTGGATAAAAATTGAATACATTGGTCCTACAATTTTAAATCTGAGCTTTATATTTGAACCTTGCCAATCAGGTCTTCATTGAGTGCATACCAAGTAACTCATTTTTGTTCATTTTTAAACAAACTCCACTCAACCTTTACAACAAAAATAAAATACATGGGTACATGCAGAAATTGTGAATTTTTTTTAGCCCATAACCAAATGTAATTTAATAGTCTAGTTCAGTTTCATGATTTTAAAATATATTTACTTTTAAGCATGCAATTCATCTTCGTTTAGTATTGTTAATATATTTAACTTGGTCTAGTATTGTTAAAATATTTAACTTTTTACTTGGTCTAGTATTATTAACATTTTCAACTTTTTACTTGGTCTAGTATTATTAACATATTCAACTTTGAACTTGGTCTAGTATTATTAACATATTCAAATTTTAACTTGGTCTAGTATTATTAACATATTCAAATTTTAACTTGGTCTAGTATTATTAACATATTCAGCTTTTAACTTGGCCAAGTATTATTAACATATTCAACTTTTAACTTGGTCTAGTATTATTGACATATTCAACTTTTAACTTGGCCTAGTATTATTAACATATTCAACTTTTAACTTGGACTAGTATTATTAACATGTTCAACTTTTAACTTGGTCTAGTATTATTAACATATTCAACTTTTAACTTGGTCTAGTATTATTAACATATTCAACTTTTAACTTGGTCTAGTATTATTAACATATTCAACTTTTAACTTGGTCTAGTATTATTAACATATTCAACTTTTAACTTGATCTAGTATTATTAACCAATTCAACTTTTAACTTGGTCTAGTAAGCTTATTGTTAAAATAGTGTACTTCCATATTGGTCTAGTATTCGTGTCTAGCGATGCACTATAGTGTACTTCCATATTGGTCTAGTATTCGTGTCTAGCGATGCACTATAGTGTACTTCCATATTGGTCTAGTATTCGTGTCTAGCGATGCACTATATTGTACTTCCATATTGGTCTAGTATTCGTGTCTAGCGATGCACTATAGTAGCATGTTCCAGTGGATATGTATTAATTCTACTAGACTGTAGTGATGTTGATGAAAACATTAAATAATGGAGGCTGACAACTTTGTACTTATTCACATCTACTCCCCGCTAGTCAGACAAAATGTTATGATGATAAGATACTGGGAATGGTTACCTGGTAACTAAGTCTAAGAGGCTGAGTTGAGGAAATCAGGAGAGTCTGCTATTGTGGTCATCTTCGTGCTGCCATAAGAAATAACTTACAGATGTATTGTGATAGTTGATGTGCTGGTTTGCGTGGGTTGGAAATATAATTTGAGATGACACAGTTTTCTTATAATATTGAGATGAACAAAGAAAAAAGGAATGACCAAGTTAATCTATTGTTTCTATAA